>CM061140.1:154483422-154580574 GCA_030789695.1 Scilla litardierei | reverse complement strand
AGCGGCGCATGTACTTCCCAATTGTCTCCCATTCCTCTTGGACTATTGTGCAAAGGTAGTCTGTGTGCTTCTTCCTCGTGCGTCCGGCCCAGAATTGCTGGCAGAATTTGTGAGATAACTTGCCAAAGTTCTCGATGGACCTCGCAGGCAAGCCGTAGTACCATTCTAGGTCCGAGTCCCGTAGACTCTGTGGGAAACCCCGGCAAAGGAATGCGTCGTCCACGTCCTGCATCTCCATCGCCCCTCGGTACTGCTGCACATGCGAGAGGGGGTCACCTCTTCCGTTGTAGGTCGCTAGGTGGGGGTCCTTGAACCTTGCAGGTCTCGGGGCCGAAGTTATCTGTCGCGACAGCGGCGTGGCCTCCTCCGGGTATGCGGGGCGCTCGGGCGTGCGCTTCCTCCGCCTCTCTGGGGTTCGGCTCCAATCCCGCCTCGGCTGTCGTCGGTCATCTCGCCCCAGGGAGGGAGGAGGTGGTTGTAACGGCCAGTTTTCTTAGTGCACGTTTTTCTGTAATGAAGATTATTTCAAACGATTCCAATAATGACTAAATGATTTTCTTAATATTTTTCGTCGTCCAGTCTTAAAATGGATTTTGTATTCGTACTTGAGAGGATACGAATCCATGGCATTTTCATAATTTTCGGTGTAGGTTGTGAAAATCGGTATTTCGATATTATAATAATTACTCTTCGCCGATCACGTTTACCATTCTACCATCCACTCAATATTTTACTAATTACTTTTACTAATTAGTGTTACTAATTAGTTTTACTATTCATTAATTACCTTTATCACTTACTAATTAACTTTAGTAATTACATTTACCATTTACTAGGTGACCTTTATAGAATTACTGTTAATACTCACTAATTACTATTACGTAATTACTTTACTAATCTATTTCTTACCCCTAATTATCATTCAAACCCCCTTCAATTCCTACCGAATTGTGAGGTGAGATCCAACATCTCACCCCACAAACAACTCACAATCTTCATTCCTCTTCCCCCCACTTCCAACTTCCTCCATCAATCTGTCCCCTGTCAAAATTCCTCTTAAGGCAACGTCTTCTTCCCTGCAAAGCATCTGTAAAACCCAAAACTTTCACTTCACCAAATCAACCAGCAAACCTATTTCCCAAATCGAACACATCCTCATCCTACTCCCTGATCAGCAAATCAACCCTCCATCAATTTCTCAAAACAGAGTCAGAACCCAAACCTTCCCAAAACCATCACCAAATACAAAATCCCAAACTGATTCTTGAAATTAGAAATCAGAAACAAGAGGAGGTAGGCAACCAGATTCATTCACAAAAATCAGATCTTGAAACCCAAACAAGTTTCAGAAACATCAAACCAAAAATAGATCCAAATCCAAACACTCACTCTTCTTCTTCCTCCTTCCTCCTCCCCCCACAATGGCCAACCTCCACCCTCACCATGCGCCGTTCGACGCCCCAAACCGCCGGAAACCGCCCCCTCCGGCTGCCCAGCGTCGGAGAACCCCCGCCCGCGTGCGCCCAGCCACGCGCCGCCCGCCGGAGATCCGCCCAGGCCGCCCACTGCCGCCGTGTGACCCACCGGGAGCTGCCGTCGTCCATCCTCCCCGTGACCGTGCATGGGTGAGAGCTTCCCTTGGTTTTGCAAGAACCCCCCATTACGTTCATGTGCCTGCAGACTTTGAAGCAAAGACAAAAAAAGAATGAAACAAAGGCAGAACGAAATGAAAAAGAAAAGAGGAGTCAGGGAGACAGGGAGATGGAGTGAATGAATAAAAGTGTTGAAAAAAGTAGGTGTCAGCCTTTGCATTATTAATAAAGAAAGAGTGATAGAAAAGAGATTGTTAATAAGAAAATATATTAGATGGGTATTATAATAGGAGTTGTAGTGGGTGGAGGTAGGTGAATATTTAATGTAACTTTACCCTCATGTTAACATTACAATTAGCTTGGTAAATCTTAATTAGAAGTTTAATTAGTAAGTTAGTTGTTAATATAAATCCAAATGATAACTGTTGCGTATTATTTAAAGCAACATGTTATTGACTGTTTAATAATGTTAGAGTAATATTAGTATAAAAAAATAAGTGTATCAGGTTAGTTTAGCACAATGTAGACATCACCCTAGCCAGGGCACCCGATAAAATTAGACGAACCCAATTTAGATATTATTTTACTATTGTGTTTATTCACGAAAAATCTAATTCGGTGAATTGTTTAACCAAAACAGAGAACCGGACATACCGACACGTAATACCCGTCGAGACGAACCCAACGACACCAAAATCACTGAAATCAGGCAAGTATGCAATTTATATTGAATTTTGAAGGTATATGCTCTTTTAGCCTTTCATATGTAAAGTTGCATAACTCAAAACCTGCACGTGAAATGACGCGTAAAATCACCACCATGACATCCGTGACTAAAAATGTGATCCAACTGCATATAACTTGATATATCTTATTTCAGAACATTAGCGAAGAAAATCAGTTTCGATGTCGTACTTGTTAAATTCTCATACTCAGCACTGTTGTTAAATTGTTGTAAATGTTGCTCGATACTCTCGTAACCATGGAAAATGCTGTATAAAAGTAAATGATCTCATTATTAAATTGTTGCATGCCTTAGAATGATTATCAAATGTGTGACATCGTGAAATCGTGCGCCTCGAAGGCGAGATCGTGACTTTTGTGATGTCATGTGAGTTGACAATTCGTGCTTGTGATTCGTGAATTAGGCTGGCTCGTGTTCTAGCACATGTTTGGGGTGGGGTTAGGGTTGAGCGGCTACTAGGCGTATGACGGGGTACTCTCTTCAAAGGGCACCACCCGTATGCGGTGGGTTAGCGCCAAACACGGTAAGCCCCCGTGTGAAGAACGACCCACTCATCACGACCTAAAGACGAGAACCATATGCATGATAGAAAGCATTGCATTGTAATTGTAATAATCGTGTTACTTGCTCGCACATCAGGATTGCCATGTTATAGTGTTACTTTTTGATTCGTTATAACTGCCATGTCATAACTGCTCACCTTACTTGTTAAACTGCTTAGAATTGCATGCTAAGACGTGCTTTTATTTACTTCATTATTCTTAATCAGCATGTTTAAACTTGTTGTCATTATCCCGTTTAATTCTTTAAATGCCTCTTAAATTCAGTATAAATTTGTATATCTTGCCTTGGGCTCTAACATCTACTTGCAGACCCTTGCTGACATACATTCATATTTTTGGATGTATGTCAGATCCCGAGCTATATCGCCAGGAGGACTAGTTGAGATAGCTGAACCAGTGGACCAAGACTTGTTGACCTAGTGAAAATTTCATTGCACTTCTTTTCATTCATTGTACGGGTCATAAGACCCGCTCTCCTTTTCTCCATTGTTGTAATTCAATTGAGACGTCTGAGATTGTAATAATGTTTTATTTATCTGTGTTGTTTTGAGTAATGCAAGCAAGAACCCTCGGTTTTCACACAAACGCTTATTGTGTTAAGTCAAGGAGGAAAGAAAAGCATAAGTTCCTCCTCCTTACTTCCACAAGCGGGCCCGTTCGCGTCCTCGCTCCGAAGCCTAATGGGAAGCGGGGCATGACAGGTTTTAGTGCTGGCCAATGCAGGTCAATGCTCATGCAAAATACTTTAAAACAGCATGACAATCAAGACAAACCGGGCACTGCGGTGAGACGTGAAAACACCCGATCCCATTCCGACCTCGATATGTGGAATCGTCTCACGCCATATGTACTGAAATTGTTCGGGAGACATGGTCAAAGCCCGGGTTGAGAAGCAAAAAGAAAGGGGGTAGACGGCGGAAGCCGCCAAAGCAGAACATTCTGCTACAAGTGATTGCCCATATACTTCTGACGGAAGCTCTCCGTTGTGGGGGCCCTCTTCCTTTTTTAACTCGTTGTTAGCTGTCTTCTCTTTCTTCTATGAATTGCACCTTGACTGTCCTATCTTTGTTTGTTGGCCCCTATTCGGATGAATGACTATTGCCTACGCTTGGTTACCCTCTTGTTCAAAGAAGAGTCAAAGCCCACCTGATTCTGAAGATGAATGACACGGGGAGTCGATGAGATAAGTCAGCCTCCGCCTTGAAGGTATCTCCAAAGTAGATGGCGATTGATGATAGAGTCATCCTTTTTCGTAATTTCCAGTATGAGTATGAGTACTGCGTCCAACATGAAACTTTTGATTGGTAGTAAAACATCGCATGTCCTCTTCATAGATTTCTTGATACACCAAATTATGATGTTTCATTATAGCATCTATAACTGCCTCTGGTTTAGGTGGGCAGCCCGGCAAATAGTCTTCCAATTGAATTAGCTTCTCAACTCCCCGACTTATATTACTATAAGAAAGAATCGGTACTGAATGAACATCCCTCCTGTTATAGCTTCCATAGCTAGGATCTGGCATTTTGGAAGACTTTCTTACTAAAGAAGGAGCCATTTTCCTTGTGACTGTGTTGGCTGTGAAAATGAGGTCGGCTTGCCTAGGACTCGATCGTCGGTACCAGTCCATAACGATCAAAGTTGAATCGCGAGCCATCAATCGATTTGAAAATAAAAAACTCTCGCTCTTTTCGTTCATTTCTGCCACGCCATAATAGCCGACACAATAAGAAAGAAGCAAGCGAAACAGCTAGAAGCGCTCGCTTCGCCGCGCCCAACAATTCTTATTCACGGGATCAGAAAGATTCGATTCGTAGAGCCGGTGCTGCTGCTGTCTACGCGTAGGGCCGTCCCCCACTCCCGTCCCGGGGCGCTAAGGGGTTTTGTTTTTGGAACAGACGGCAGTGTTTTGCTGACGCCTCGAATCGACGCTTTTGTTGCGACATGCTATGTTTTCTCCCACATTGCTAGTAGACTACAATCTTGACTCTCAGACAACACCTTCCCTAGAATTTCCTAACTCGATTCATTAGAAAATCTTAGTCCTAAGATTCCTGATCCTTAGTCCACCAAATCAGTATATCCTTGATTTTAATCTCCCTTCCTTTTTTCATTCCACTTTATGACCTTAGGAATCTATCGTAGTCTTTTCACAAGTCATTTCCTACCCATGCTCACATTTGATCAACCTATTCTAATCCTTGCTCTCGACCCACGTGATCTTCCGGACAGCCATCTTTATCATTTGAATCACTTCCATTACTATACTGATTTTACTATCGATATCTCTTTTATAAAATTTCTCACCCAGTTTTAACTTCTTTAAAAATCTTTTACATAGGCCTTATATTTTTCAACTGACTTAAAATTATTATTTGATTTTGAGTTTCCTTCACTGAAAATTTTTAGTCACAAAATTTTTTTTAATGATTTCAAAATCTATATCATCCTATTTTACTTTCTACATATGGAGATCTTATCTTTAAACTCTTTTGTTAATGGCACGCATATAAATGATAAACTTCCTTCAATGGACCATGATCCGATCAATGTGCTTGGCTAAGTTTGTTGGATCACCCTAGCTAGACTTGGGGTAAGTGATCCTGGCTTAGTCACTTCCCTGGCCGTGTCCGCTGGACCGCAAGGACGTGAATCGTAATTATGTGTGGCATTTTCTTCTTACTATACTACAACAGAATTCAAAACAACCGACCATATACTAATTTTAAATACTTTTATAAATAAACCGTCAACTATTTCAGTGTATTAGTTCTGTATTCATCGTATTTATACTTTAAAATTTCTGTTAAAAAATCTATCTCCATTTATGAAACAAACCCTACATCTATGCACCCTTAACTCTTTCGTCTTTTGCTTATATATTATTTTAACTCATACCACCTACTTACTATCCTTATATACGTTATTGAGATATTGTCACATATTTACACATACCTACCACTCTCCCAGTTAATCATTCATAACCATTCTATGCCACCTGATCAAGCTAACTCTTGTCACGACTTCTGATTTGATACCACTTTCAACAGACTACGTTGAGACCACTCGAACATGATGGAACAATATAATAATAAGCCGTCTTAAATTACTACTGGATCAGTGTCTAGAAAGCAATGGGAAGGGGGTTGGTCAACCAAAGGACTTGTCCTGCGGTCATAGAAGTAACATGTGCCTTCAAGCCCTGACTGCCTGGCTGGTTTGGGAGTTATACTAGACTTCTTATTATTAGGCCAGCCTACACTACTAGATAGTCAAGCGACGTTTGTTTTCCTCATGCTCGCTCATGACTTGTCCTTTTCAGTGTTGCTGCGTCTACCTGGTTGTCTTATTATTGTCATCACATTGACTGTTGGTTAAAACATTGTTGCTACCATATGCCATGCCACCGTCGTTACTGTTGCACTTGCACAGCCACTTTTACTTTATACATTACATGCACTTTACTTACCACACTTGAGTAGCCACTGGTACTTTACTTTCCACTCGTATATGCATGTCTGTTCTTACTTCTTGCACCTGTAAGACCATTTTTCCGATCAAGCTAACTCCATATCATTGCTACACCTGAAACACATTTGTTGCAAACTTGATTCATTACATCAAACAGCTCTGTGCCCTACACAAACATTTGGTTACCACATTAGCGCATCCATTTACTTATTACCACTTTAGCGAGATTAGTTTTCAATTTGCGTTATAACCCCTTTTAAAAAATAATTTTTTTTCTACCTTTTATCAGCAGTGATGAATTTTTGTATGCATTATGTTGATAGGATATTAGATATGGTTATTACTATAAGGGGATTATAATTACGGATAAGAGTAGTTGAGATGATGTAAGTGTACTGTATTGATTGTTTACAAGAATGATGTATTCAAGAGTTATATTTCACATTTGAGTATACCCATACGTAATGGCTTCAATAGGATTCCATACTATGAGTAGTGTATAAGAAGACGAGTACATTACGGATTTAGAATTCATATTAGTAGCAGCTGAGAGTAACTTTGTATATATTACATGATTTATGATGACGATGATGATTAGTAGAGTATATAGAGTAACGAGACTTCATCGTACGGATAAAGTGATGGGGACGTCGGGAATAATGTGACATGTTGATACGAAAGGATGGTAGTGTAAATTGATCTAAGTTTCTCTGGATAAGATTCAATGAGATGTGATTTAATAATTTGTTAAGTATGGTGAATAAATTTATGAGTTGTCCCGAGGAAGGATGTGTTGGGAACAGGACAAATATTGATGGTAGATAGTGACGTATACTAGGCGTAATTGTAATGGTCGTCATACATTAGCAACTGGTGTATCATCATTATATTGATTGCTTGATATAAAGATAAGATTGGAGTTGGGAGGGGTCACAATTGTAGTGTTACCAGTTAGGTTATGCAATGGACAATGTGATGATATATAATGGATAAGATCACTTGGGAGAATAAATAATTTTGGAGAATTTGGCTACATAGGAACTATACATTAGATATTTCACCGGAAATGTTATTGCTCTAATATCAATAACAAGTGAAGGGTGAAGAAATTTGCAAATGGTATGGGTTGAGGATACTTAGTGTTTTTCCTTCAAATGTTATTTGGTATAAAGTATTGATTATTTTGAGGCAAGAACGTTGAGTTAGAATTCGAACGATAAGGTTGGGTCTGTAGTTAAGTGCTAGGATGTGGTTATGGTTATAGAGTTGTTCGATGATGAGACGAGTAGTGATGATTTATTTGAGGAGTACTCGATTGAGATTATAGGTTTAGCGTGCATTATGTTAGAATATGGGAGTTACAGTTGTGAGTATACACACACACACACACACACACACACACACATCAGTATTCATCACTCATCCTCATCCCTGCACATCTTGGGTATCCGTCCCTAGTCTTTTCTCTTGCCCACTAACGATTAAGGCCATCGATGGTGCTTAGTCCAAACCTCTTTTTGAAACTCAGTTTTTACCACATCACTTGTGTCTTTTCCCTAACCAATTCCATTTCTTCGTCTCGAAGTATTTCAGGTTAGAGTTTATCTCATAGAAACACGATGAGATGCATATGTATTATCGGCATGAACTCAATCCTGAGAAATTCCGAGGACGGAATTATTTTAAGGTGGGTAGAATGTAACGGCCAGTTTTCTTAGTGCACGTTTTTCCGTAATGAAGATTATTTCAAACGATTCCAATAATGACTAAATGATTTTCTTAATATTTTTCGTCGTCCAATCTTAAAATGGATTTTGTATTCGTACTTGCGAGGATACGAATCCATGGCATTTTCGTAATTTTCGGTGTAGGTTGTGAAAATCGGTATTTCGATATTATAATAATTACTCTTCGTCGATCACGTTTACCATTCTAACATCCACTCAATATTTTACTAATTACTTTTACTAATTAGTGTTACTAATTAGTTTTACTATTCATTAATTACCTTTATCACTTACTAATTAACTTTAGTAATTACATTTACCATTTACTAGGTGACCTTTATAGAATTACTGTTAATACTCACTAATTACATTTACGTAATTACTTTACTAATCTATTTCTTACCCCTAATTATCATTCAAACCCCCTTCAATTCCCACCGAATTGTGAGGTGAGATCCAACATCTCACCCCACAAACAACTCACAATCTTCATTCCTCTTCCCCACACTTCCAACTTCCTCCATCAATCTGTCACCTGCCAAAATTCCTCTTAAGGCAATGTCTTCTTCCTTGCAAAGCATTTGCAAAACCCAAAACTTTCACTTCACCAAATCAACCAGCAAACCTATTTCCCAAATCGAACACATCCTCATCCTACTCCCTGATCAGCAAATCAACCCTCCATCAATTTCTCAAAACAGAGTCAGAGCCCAAACCTTCCCAAAACCATCACCAAATACAAAATCCCAAACTGATTCTTGAAATTAGAAATCAGAAACAAGAGGAGGTAGGCAACCAGATTCATTCACAAAAATCAGATCTTGAAACCCAAACAAGTTTCAGAAACATCAAACCAAAAATAGATCCAAATCCAAACCCTCACTATTCTTCTTCCTCCTTCCTCCTCCCCCACCATGGCCAACCTCCACCCTCACCGTGCGCCGTGCGACGCCCCAAACCGCCGGAAACCGCCCCCTCCGGCTGCCCAGCGTCGGAGAACCCCCGCCCGCGTGCGCCCAGCCACGCGCCGCCCGCCGGAGATCCGCCCAGGACGCCCACTGCCGCCGTGTGACCCACCGGGAGCTGCCGTCGTCCATCCTCCCCGTGACCGTGCATGGGTGAGAGCTTCCCTTGGTTTTGCAAGAACCCCCCTTTACGTTCCTGTGCCTGCAGACTTTGAAGCAAAGACAAAAAAAAGAATGAAATAAAGGCAGAACGAAATGAAAAAGAAAAGAGGAGTCAGGGAGACATGGAGATGGAGTGAATGAATAAAAGTGTTGAAAAAAGTAGGTGTCAGCCTTTGCATTATTAATAAAGAAGGAGTGATAGAAAAGAGATTGTTAATAAGAAAATATATTAGATAGGTATTATAATAGGAGTTGTAGTGGGTGGAGGTAGGTGAATATTTAATGTAACTTTACCCTCATGTTAACATTACAATTAGCTTGGTAAATCTTAATTAGAAGTTTAATTAGTAAGTTAGTTGTTAATATAAATCCAAATGATAACTGTTGCGTATTATTTAAAGCAACATGTTATTGACTGTTTAATAATGTTAGAGTAATATTAGTATAAAAAATAAGTGTATCAGGTTAGTTTAGCACAATGTAGACATCACCCTAGCCAGGACACCCGATAAAATTAGACGAACCCAATTTAGATATTATTTTACTATTGTGTTTATTCACGAAAAATCTAATTCGATGAATTGTTTAACCAAAACAGAGAACCGGACATACCGACACGTAATACCCGTCGAGACGAACCCAACGGCACCAAAATCACTGAAATCAGGCAAGTATGCAATTTATATTGAATTTTGAAGGTATATGCTCTTTTAGCCTTTCGTATGTAAAGTTGCATAACTCAAAACCTGCACGTGAAATGACGCATAAAATCACCACCATGACATCCGTGACTAAAAATGTGATCCAACTGCATATAACTTGATATATCTTATTTCAGAACATTAGCGAAGAAAATCAGTTTCGATGTCGTACTTGTTAAATTCTCATACTCAACACTGTTGTTAAATTGTTGTAAATGTTGCTCGATACTCTCGTAACCATGGAAAATGCTGTATAAAAGTAAATGATCTCATTATTAAATTGCTGCATGCCTTAGAATGATTATCAAATGTGTGACATCGTGAAATCGTGCGCCTCGAAGGCGAGATCGTGACTTTTGTGATGTCATGTGAGTTGACAATTCGTGCTTGTGATTCGTGAATTAGGCTGGCTCGTGTTCTAGCACATGTTTGGGGTGGGGTTAGGGTTGAGCGGCTACTAGGCGTATGACGGGGTACTCTCTTCAAAGGGCACCACCCGTATGCGGTGGGTTAGCGCCAAACACGGTAAGCCCCCGTGTGAAGAACGACCCACTCATCACGACCTAAAGACGATAACCATATGCATGATAGAAAGCATTGCATTGTAATTGTAATAATCGTGTTACTTGCTCGCACATCAGGATTGCCATGTTATAGTGTTACTTTTTGATTCGTTATAACTGCCATGTCATAACTGATCACCTTACTTGTTAAACTGCTTAGAATTGCATGCTAAGACGTGCTTTACTTTACTTCATTATTCTTAATCAACATGTTTAAACTTGTTGTCATTATCCCGTTTAATTCTTTAAATGCCTCTTAAATTCAGTATAAATTTGTATATCTTGCCTTGGGCTCTAACATCTACTTGCAGACCCTTGCTGACATACATTCATGTTTTTGGATGTATGTCAGATCCCGAGCTATATCGCCAGGAGGACTAGTTGAGATAGCTGAACCAGTGGACCAAGACTTGTTGACCTAGTGAAAATTTCATTGCACTTCTTTTCATTCATTGTACGAGTCATAAGACACACTCTCCTTTTCTCCATTGTTGTAATTCCATTGAGACGTCTGAGATTGTAATAATGTTTTATTTATCTGTGTTGTTTTGAGTAATGCAAGCAAGAACCCTCGGTTTTCACACAGACGCTTATTGTGTTAAGTCAAGGAGGAAAGAAAAGCAAAAGTACCTCATCCTTACTTCCACAAGCGGGCCCGTTCACGTCCTCGCTCCGAAGCCTAATGGGAAGCGCGGCGTGACAGTGGTCGTTACGGAGGACTCCTTCCGCGCGGCGGAGATCCGGCTGAGGGAGGATTGCGGACGTTCCTATATCGCCTACCCGAAGTCGACACCTCCGGGATCTCCCGATGCTCCCGATTCTCCCGATTCTCCCTCCGGAGCCTCTCGCGCTCTGTGGCGAGGAAGCGGAGTTGTTGACGAATAGGTTCCTCGTCGAAGCGATCTGGGTTGCGGCTTCGGTCCCGGCATTGGTGGTGACGGTCTCCTCGCACCGGCGGGGAGAGAGGACGTCGCGGAGGGCTCCTCCCTTGAGGCGGGGTCCCTGCGAAAGGCGTTCTACGCGTGATTCTGTGCCGTTGGCCTGAGGTCGACATCTCCGGGATCTCCCGGTTCTCCTCTTTCTCCCGCTGGAGCCTTTCGCGCTCCGCGATGATGAAACAGAGCTGGTGACAAGCGGCTTCCTCATCGAGGCAGGCTTGCTGGGCGGCCTCGGCTGCCTCATCTAGGCGTCTCTGAGCAGCAGTCGCTTCTTCCTGGCGCCTGTGCAGCCGCGCGACCTCCATCTCTTCGTCCAAGAGCCTTTGTTGGGCCGCTATCTCCTCGGCAAGCCCTCTCTGCCCCACTTCTTCATCGAACTGAGGATGATGATTTCACCTCATGTTCGGGGGCTCAGAGGGGCCGGGGGTGCTTCAGTCCTAGTCATCGCGAAGCCTTCCATCATCTTAGTGAAGGCCTCGAAGCTCTGCTGCACAGCATGGGCCGAGGCCTGGACAGTCTCGGCCTCCACCTCGGGGGTGGATTAGTTGCTGGAGTCCTTGGGTGAGAGTGTGATTCTTGGTCAATGTGATCTTTGCCGTGGTCAGTGTTCTGGTTGATGGGTATGGAGTTAGACATGGGTGTGACTCTTCGTTCCCCACATACGGTGCCAATTGTTGCGAGGTAGAACTCGCGTACAATGAATTTGTATTATGGGGAACCAAGGGCACGGTGGTTATGATTGGAAGGTGATTAGGGTATGTTGTTTAGCAGGTAATGAGTGTAGTGTCGAGGTCAAGCGCACTACAAGGGCTGACCACGGGATCGATTCTGCTAGGACTTCGCTCAATGACCGCGCTACGAGAAGTGGGAGCCGAGCGTGATCTGTGACGACGGGCTTGCCTTCACAAGGAGCAGCTCGTCAGAAAGGCCGGGTTGAGGTCCAACCCTTAGCCTCTTCAATGCCTACGTTAGTAATAGGACTTAAAGCGGGGGCTAGACACGCAGGTCGGACTAAGAGTGAGTCAACCGTACGTGATGAGCTATCGGATGAGGAAGAACAAAGATATGGAAGACCTTTGCTCTTGTGTGTGAGTCGTAAGATTCAGAGTTAATTTACCAACCCCTTTCACCGATGGAGGAAAATTGGTATTTATACCTGCTGGAGGCGGTTAGGGGAGGCTGACCTGGCGTGCTTGCTCGACGTGCTGAGCTGGCCTATCTGTCAACGGAAGCTTCGGACGAGGATATCAGGGTCAGGGGTGTCAGCCATGCTTTTGTCAGAAGGCGCAACGGACATGGGTGCTTTTGTCATGGTGTCAGGGCCGAAAGCACCAAGTGTCAGGGGGCGCAGCGGCCCGGGGGCACTTTGTCAGGTTGTCGAGCGGCGGAAGTGTTAGAAGCGTCCTTGTACTAGGTTGTTTTTCGTGTCCGATGTGACAAAGAGTCGTCGGAGTGCATTTGAGGATCGCGGCTGCAGATGAGTCGCTAGGTCGCTCCTGACTGATGACGAGCGATCGGTCACGCGCCTTGCTCGCTATGCCCGGCGAGCTCGGAGGGGAACGGGCGCGCAGCCGACGGGGACCTTGGTGGAGTGCGCCCTTCGCACCAATCATGGCGGGGTGTGCCCCTCCCCTGGTCTAGGCGGAGTGCGCCCTTCTCCTAATCGTATTGGACCTTAGGGTCGTCGGATGCCTAGCGGGCCTGGGGGAATGAGTGAGCGGCCTACAAAGTTGGTGCCAGGAGCGTCATGCCGCTGGTCTAAGTAGGCTTCGTGAAGGAGGGACGAGCTGGCCAGGTATCAGGCGGGTTTCAATGGAAGGTCAGACTATCACGATCTTTAGGTCGTAACAGAAGTAAATACAGGCACACACGCCTAAAAATACCGGTCGTTACAAGTGATTAGTGATTAGTGTTTTAATAATAAATCATCAGTAATTAGTGATTAATTAGTGTTCAGGAATAGATGTTTTGCCCATGCAAGCTGACATGTGTAACAGTATCAGTTCTACCCAATATTGCATTGAAATTGCAAGCTGATACATGTGCTTTCCTATGGCATACAAGATACAACTATACAGTAAACAACAAAGTTGTTATACAACCAAAACAAAACCACTTCATTGGTGAAATATCAAGCATTACCATATAGCGTGAATGCCCAGATGTTGTTGATATATTGTTCATCATTTAATTGCTACTGAAAGCTTCTCTTATGTTAATTTCATCGCCTCTGGAAAAAGAGTAACTTGTATCCTCATGTATATCTCCATAATTCATTGCTTGTTCTCGCAGCCTTAACTTTAACTTTGTTAATTCCTATAGCAAATCTCTGTCATATTCTTGGCCACGAGGACACAAGTCCCTCTGATCAACCCAAGCAAAAAAAATTACATTCGTAGCTCTTGTTGTAATTGATACAACCATCAAATCTTCTCCCAATATTTTTCCTTGTTATAGCAGTCCTAAATGGAGCTGTCAGCCCACAATAACAAATGGGCATTGTCCTCCACATTGCATCAATATTTTCATCTGCCATGATCTGCAAATTTATGTGAATACAAAGGTAAAACAAAAATTTCAATTTGTGTGAACAAATGAATACATAATCACAACGTAGAAGAAGGTTGCATAATTAATGGGTCAATAGAGTAAGAGTCAGAGAAGCACCAATCAAATACTGTAATGAATAAAAGAAGAATTGTGTTAGTAGAAGCAGATATAGATATGAACCAAACGAAGAATTTGGAAGTGGTAGTAGATCGATTTAGTTGTGAGTAGATGAGTGTAACGACTGCTTTTCATGTATCTGGATTTAATATAATATAATATATGTTTTGATGGATTTTCTCCTCTTGTGTGGTTTTTGTCTCCGTAGATTTCATTTTCGATCGATTCGTCGTATTTTCTCGCTTCTTCCTTAGGATTGTCGATTTCGAAGTAAGTCACTCGTGACGGACTTCATAACGGTCGTATCTAACTGTTAGATCAAGCCTAGGAGTCTTAGGAATCGATCCCGGGGTCTCGCGCTCCGTATCGGTACTTTCTGTGCTCATTAGCCGGTGTAAGAAGGGCCACCGACCGACTAGATGACGATCCAGTCGGTCGGCAATCCTTCTTGGACCGACTAGTTAGCTTTCTAAATTTCTCAGGAGTTACTGTTTATCGTTAGTCGGTCTAAGAACGTTGGTTGACCGACTAGGTTGCAAACTAGTCGGTCAGCAATGCTTCTTGAACCGACTAACTCATCATATTATTTTTGTATCAGTTACTGTTTACTCTTAGTCGGTCTAAGAACGTTCATCGACCGACTAGATTCCAAACTAGTCGGTCAGTATTTGTTCATGGACCGACTAACTATAGAATCCTAATTTCACCTGTAGCTACTGTTTACACTTAGTCGGTCTGCGTTGGTCGACCGACCGACTAGTTGTCAAACTAGTCGGTCAGTGGTTGTTCTTTGACCGACTAACTAGTGCGGTAAACCCTAGTTTTGCCCTAGCCGCCAGCTTAGCCTATAAATACCCAGCCCAAACGTTTTCTTCCCCTCCAACTCGACCCTAAACCCTAAAATCGCCCCCATTGATCTCCCACCTTCCTCCAAGCTCCATTGCTTCATTCCAAGCCCTAAATCCATCATCCAAACCATCCATCTACCCTATCTACCTCTCATCTTCCCCAAAAATCTCACCGAAATCCATCAAATCCCCAAATCCCCGAAATCCTAGTTTCCCCAAACTTCTCCAATCTCTTCCAGATTTGATCCTAGGGTTCCCCGGAGTGTTCCTTCCGTCTTCTCTCGGTAAGAAATCGTTCTACCGTTGTTTTCATAGCTTATTTATAATTTTATGAAAACCCTAATTTATTTCATGTATTTGTTGATTGTTCCCCCAAAACAGCGATTTCCTCGTAGATAGCATCCGAGTGACGAGGTGATCGTCGATCCCCGGTGCTAGGCAAGTGAAACTTGCCACTTAGGGTTTAGGCCATGTTTTAGGCCATTTGCATGTTGTAGGCGTAAAAGAGGCTAGGCGACGAAATGATACTCGCCTAGACGCAAATTGGGGAATTAGCTTGACAACGAAGCTAATCCCGACTTTTAGCATGTTGCATAACTGCCATGTCATGTTTACTTTCAATTAACGGTACGCGAATATGTCATGTCATTGCATTTCGCCTGTCACGTTTAATTTAATTAACGGTACGCAAATAAAATGTCATGACCTCGCATTCCTTAGATATTGCTGTGATTGCGTAGCTTCGCTACAATGTTGTGTTCCTGGCTCGTGTTCCAGAAGCGGGCCATGTGTTGGTTGATAGCCAATGTCCGAATTGCGTGTTCCGGCTAGGTGTTCCCTACGCCATACTAGTGTTCCTGGCTCGTGACCAGAAGCGAGCATAATGAGTTGCTAACCCCAACGCTCGATACATTGAATTGTGAACTAAGAATGCGAGCTCAATGGCGGGGCAACCCTAGGCTCACTAGATGAGCTCAATGTGCAGGGACCCCAGGCTCCATATCGTGTGAATATTGGGTAGTGTTTAGTGCCGATCGGTCTGAAATGCTATGCCATTCAGCGAATGGCGTAAACACCTACAAAATGTGAATGTATTGAATTGATAGTAGCTTGGCTACTCTTGTCTTGTCCCGATAAATTGTTCTCTTGTACAAATTGCCTTGCCATGTTTCAATCGTGCACTCATGTTATAACTGCCATGTCATGCATACTAAACTGCTAGGTTGCTAGATGCCTCACTTTCAGTTTCCTTGCCCAAGTCTTTTAGACTTGCTGACATGTGCCCCTTTACTCTTTTGGGTGACACATGTTAGATCCTGAGCCCGAGTACCTTGTTGAGGACGAGGTGTTTGCTGACGCCGAGCCCGAGCTTGTGTTTGGCGGGGAGTACGTGGACACTGGGGACCAGTCCTAGTGTCTTCGTGGTGTTTTACTTTTATTAGACAGTTATTTGTTATTGGTGCGTGGCACCCATACTTTGTTATGTTGTTGCTTTTGTTGGCCTTGTTCTGGGCCTTTAGACTCTTTTCTTTTAGCCTGGTGGCTTTTCTGGATGTTGAACATATTTGTGATGTTGGACAATATTTGTGAGATGTGAATTTTATTTCAGTCTCTCCTTGTGTTATAGTTGCTATTCTGTTGTGGTTACAGGGACCTGTTTATGTATTGTGGACGCTTATCGGGTTTGGGGCTTCACAGCTCCACTCTCGTGCGGACCTTTTCACGTCTCGCCTCCATTTTAGGGAAGCGGGTCGTGACAGGTTTTAGTGGTGGCCCATGCAGGTCCTCTTCTGTAACTGCGATTTTTGGAATAGCGATAATAACATTAGAATGTCCAATAAACTAAGTTCGACGTTCGAGTCATAAGCTATGAGTCTAATCTGATTTGTTTTCCGTGTCACTAGATGGCAGGAAGACGTTTCACCCGTGGTGGGGGCAGTGGTGCGCTCCCTCATGATGAGGAGCCTGAGCGGGAACCCACCAGCGGTGAGATGATGCGGATGATGTTGCAGATGATGCAAGTGCAGCAGGGCGTACTTTTGCAAGTCCAGAATGCTCCACCTGCTCGAGCTGCCCGGGCTCTTCCGGATGTTCCTCGCTCTGAGCCAGGAGCGAAGCAATTTCGGGAGCTGGGTCCCGCATATTTTGATGGTTCTGAGGGTCCTCTGGCGGCCGATGAGTGGATTCGGAACGTCGAGGACAATCTGAAGATGGCCAAGATCACCCCGGCTGGATGGGTTGATTTGGCGAAGAGGCAGCTCAAGGATAACGCCAGGAATTGGTGGGATGCAGAAGAGAAGTTGTTGGTGGAGCCGATTGCTTGGGCTACCTTCAAGGCTAGGTTTGAGGGTGAGTTCTTCCCGAAGGCTGCCAAGGAGGAGATGCTGCAGCGTTTTATCGATTTGAAGCAGGGGAACTCGTCGGTGGACATGTACCACCAGGAGTTCATGAGGCTTAGTCGGTTTGCGCCGAAGATGGTGCAGGACGCTGAGGAGAGAGCACAGAGGTTTCTGCAGGGGCTCGCTTCGGAGCTCCAGAGTTTTGTGACCTCATCTGATCGGGAATCTTATCAGAAGGTTCTGGTAGCAGCTAAGAGGCAGGAGCTGCTCGTGAACCAGAGGAAGGGATCGGTTGTTGGTGCTGGGAAGAGGCCTGTGGAGCAGGCAAGAGCTGTGGTTAGACCTGGATTCAGGCCTAATCAGTCCGCTCAGTTTAAGAGGCCAGGAGGGTCTATTCCGAAGATCTGCCATTTCTGCGGCAGGCCTGGTCACGTCAAGGATCAGTGTCGGAAGTTTCTGGGCCAGTGTTTGATTTGCGGTGACGCTTCTCATGTCGCGAAGGATTGTCGGCATGCGGATCCGCTGCGGAGGGCTCCTGTTGCAGCTCAGCCATTGCAGCAGCGAGCGCCTGTTCCTGCTGGACGTGGAGCAGCTCTTGTTCCGCATAGGCAGGCTTTTCGGCAGGCTGTTCCGCCGAGGAGGCAGGCTTTTCTGATGACCGCTGCGGAGAGCGTGGCTGTGGATGAGGTTATCGCAGGTAATACTCATTCTAGCTATTACTTTCCCAGCTGGTTTTGATTGTTAGATTTTGTTGTTTGCTTGAACATGGTTGTTTGCTAGACTAGGGTTTGATTGTTAATTGCTTGATTAGGTGTGATTTTGGTTTGCACATTTCCTGCACGAGTCCTCTTTGACTCTGGTGCATCGATGTGCATTATTTCTCGGAGCTTCGTGGAGAGGCATTCCTTGTCGACGTCCCCTCTCCCCAAGAGATGGAATATCGTTACAAGGAATGGTGTGGTCTCGGTGCATCGTGGTTGCAATTCTTGCTCGTTGGTGGTCTGTGGACATGAGCTTTTTGCTGATTTCATTGTCCACGACATCATCATCTATGATGCAGTTCTTGGGATGGATTGGCTTGCGAGCTTCTATGCTACGATTGACTGCAGGAGGAAGAAGGTGGTGTTCAAGATTCCCGGACATCCAGTATTTGAGTTCAGTCGTGGTAGCAGTTCGCTTGGTCCTGTCAGATTTCGGGCCAGGCTGGTGGAGGCTGTGGCTATGCAGATGGAGCTGGAGTGGCCAGCTGTGGTGCGAGATTTTGGCGACGTCTTCCCCGAGGAGATGTCTGGTTTGCCGCCTGATCGAGCTTTGGAATTTTCTATCGATCTTGTCCCAGGTGCGCAGCCGATTTCGAAGGCGCCGTATCGTATGGCACCTGCAGAGTTGGAAGAGTTGCGGAAGCAGTTGGATGAGCTTTTGCAGAAGGGTTATATTAATCCTAGTGTGTCTCCGTGGGGAGCACCGGTGTTGTTGGTTAAGAAGAAGGATGGTTCGCGTCGAATGTGCGTGGACTATCGGGAGTTGAATGCGGTGACCATTAAGAATAAATACCCGTTGCCTCGTATCGATGATATTTTTGATCAGCTTGGAGGTTCGAGGGTGTTTTCTAAATTGGATTTGAGGAGTGGTTACCATCAGTTGAAGGTGAAGAAGGGGGATGTTCCGAAGACAGCGTTCAGGACGAAGTATGGACACTATGAGTTCGTGGTTATGCCTTTCGGCGTAACTAACGCGCCCGCAGTTTTCATGAATCTGATGAACCTGATTTTCTACGACTTTTTGGATAAGTTTGTCGTTATCTTCATTGACGACATTCTGATCTATTCGAAGTCGGAGGAAGAGCATGCCTCGCACTTAAGGACGGTGTTGGAGATTTTGAGGAAGCATCGTTTGTATGCTAAGTTTTCGAAGTGCGAGTTTTGGCTGAATCGAGTTGCTTTTCTCGGGCACGTGGTGACTGGAGATGGTATTTCTGTGGATCCCGAGAAGATTCGGGCCATCAGGGAGTGGCCTGTTCCGTCGTCAGCATCTGAGATTCGGAGTTTTCTTGGACTTGCTGGTTATTATCGGCGATTCATTAAGGACTTTTCCCGTATTGCTGAGCCGATGACCAGGTTGACGCGGAAGGATGTTGCTTATGTTTGGTCGGGTGATTGTGAGGGTGCTTTTGGTATTCTGAAGGAGAGGTTGACGACTGCCCCTATTCTTGTTGTGCCTGATCGCAGCGGTGGATTTGAGATCTTTTGCGATGCTTCTGGCAAGGGTCTCGGTTGTGTGTTGCATCAGCACGGGCATGTTGTGGCGTATGCGTCTCGTCAGCTTAAGGTTCATGAGAAGAATTATCCGACGCATGATTTGGAGTTGGCTGCCGTCGTGTTTGCTCTTAAGATTTGGAGGCACTTCTTGCTGAGTGAGAAAGTGAAGATTTTCACCGATCACAAAAGCTTGAAGTATATTTTCACTCAGAAGGAGCTTAACATGCGACAGCGTCGATGGTTGGAGCTTATGGCGGATTATGATATTGATTTGCAGTTTCACCCTGGCAAGGTGAATGTGGTTCCTGATGCTTTGAGTAGGCTTCCAGCGGTGATGATTTTGACTTCGCAGTGGAGATTGCAGCAGGATTTTTGCGAGTCTGGTGTGGAGATTGTTCTTCCTGGAGAGGCTTCGTCGTTGATGTACATGCAGGTGCAGTCGACGATCGTGGATCGGATTAAGGCTGGCCAGGCTGAGGATCCGAAGCTGGTGAGGATTCGGGAGATGGTGGAAGCCGGTCTGCGGACTGACTTTTTGATTCATGAGGATGGCTCGCTGAGGTTTGGAGCCAGGTTGTGTGTGCCTGCTGGGGATATCAGAGAGGAGCTGATGGTGGAGGCACACAGTTCGCCGTATTCTGTGCATCCTGGTGGCACCAAGATGTACCAGGATCTTCGTCTGAATTATTGGTGGCATGGTATGAAGAGGAGCGTGGCTCGGAGTGTAGCCAAGTGCTTGGTTTGCCAGCAAGTGAAGGCGGAGCATCAGCGTTCGGCCGGGTTGCTACAACCGCTTCCAATTCCGGAGTGGAAGTGGCAGCACATCACTATGGATTTCGTGACTGGACTACCTCGGAGTCCGAAGCAGAATGACGCGATTTGGGTGATCGTAGATCGATTGACCAAATCCGCGCACTTTATTCCATTCCGAGTGGGACAGTCCACTGAGGCGCTAGCGAGGAGATATATGGAGGAGGTTGTGCGACTTCATGGAGTCCCCGTGAGTATCGTGTCTGACAGAGACACGAGGTTCACATCTCAGTTCTGGCAGAGTTTGCAGAAGAGCTTGGGTACGCGTCTAAGTTTCAGCACAGCGTACCATCCGCAGACGGATGGCCAGTCCGAGAGGACGATTCAGATTTTGGAAGACATGCTGAGGGCGTGCATGTTGGATTTCAAGGGTTCGTGGGAGGACCATCTGCATTTGGTGGAGTTTTCCTACAACAACAGCTTCCAGGCGAGTATTGGCATGGCGCCATTCGCCGCTCTTTATGGGAGGAAATGTCGATCGCCATTGAGTTGGGATGACGTTGGTGATCGGGAGTTGTTGGGACCTGAGATGATCGTGGAGGCCGTGGATATCGTCAGGAATATTCGGGAGAGGTTGAGGATTGCTCAGGACCGTTTTAAGCATTGGGCGGATGCTAAACGTCGTCCTTTGGAGTTTCAGCCGGGCGACCATGTGTTCTTGAAGATTTCCCCGAATCGTGGTGTGATTCGTTTCGGGAAGCGTGGGAAGTTGAGCCCGCGATACATTGGACCATTTGACATTTTGGAGAGGGTTGGCGAGGTAGCTTATCGCTTGGCCTTGCCGCCATCTTTGGAAGGAGTTCACAATGTTTTCCATGTGTCGCAGCTTCGTCGATACATTAGCGATCCGTCTCATGCGGTGGATTTTTCGGAGATTACCGTTCGCCCCGATATGACGTATGACCAGCGTCCCGTGCAGATTCTGGACAAGCGTCAGAAATCGCTTCGGAACAAGATTGTCAATCTTGTGAGGGTGATGTGGCGACACGGTTCACCTGGAGAGTCTACTTGGGAGAATGAGGATGAGATGCGAGAGCGTTTCCCACTTTTGTTTCCGGACTCGTGAGTTTTTGGAAATTCCGAGGACGGAATTTTTTCTTAAGTTGGGGAGGATGTAACGACTGCTTTTCATGTATCTGGATTTAATATAATATAATATATGTTTTGATGGATTTTCTCCTCTTGTGTGGTTTTTGTCTCCGTATATTTCATTTTCGATCGATTCGTCGTATTTTCTCGCTTCTTCCTTAGGATTGTCGATTTCGAAGTAAGTCACTCGTGACGGACTTCATAACGGTCGTATCTAACTGTTAGATCAAGCCTAGGAGTCTTAGGAATCGATCCCGGGGTCTCGCGCTCCGTATCGGTACTTTCTGTGCTCATTAGCCGGTGTAAGAAGGGCCACCGACCGACTAGATGACGATCCAGTCGGTCGGCAATCCTTCTTGGACCGACTAGTTAGCTTTCTAAATTTCTCAGGAGTTACTGTTTATCGTTAGTCGGTCTAAGAACGTTGGTTGACCGACTAGGTTGCAAACTAGTCGGTCAGCAATGCTTCTTGAACCGACTAACTCATCATATTATTTTTGTATCAGTTACTGTTTACTCTTAGTCGGTCTAAGAACGTTCATCGACCGACTAGATTCCAAACTAGTCGGTCAGTATTTGTTCATGGACCGACTAACTATAGAATCCTAATTTCACCTGTAGCTACTGTTTACACTTAGTCGGTCTGCGTTGGTCGACCGACCGACTAGTTGTCAAACTAGTCGGTCAGTGGTTGTTCTTTGACCGACTAACTAGTGCGGTAAACCCTAGTTTTGCCCTAGCCGCCAGCTTAGCCTATAAATACCCAGCCCAAACGTTTTCTTCCCCTCCAACTCGACCCTAAACCCTAAAATCGCCCCCATTGATCTCCCACCTTCCTCCAAGCTCCATTGCTTCATTCCAAGCCCTAAATCCATCATCCAAACCATCCATCTACCCTATCTACCTCTCATCTTCCCCAAAAATCTCACCGAAATCCATCAAATCCCCAAATCCCCGAAATCCTAGTTTCCCCAAACTTCTCCAATCTCTTCCAGATTTGATCCTAGGGTTCCCCGGAGTGTTCCTTCCGTCTTCTCTCGGTAAGAAATCGTTCTACCGTTGTTTTCATAGCTTATTTATAATTTTATGAAAACCCTAATTTATTTCATGTATTTGTTGATTGTTCCCCCAAAACAGCGATTTCCTCGTAGATAGCATCCGAGTGACGAGGTGATCGTCGATCCCCGGTGCTAGGCAAGTGAAACTTGCCACTTAGGGTTTAGGCCATGTTTTAGGCCATTTGCATGTTGTAGGCGTAAAAGAGGCTAGGCGACGAAATGATACTCGCCTAGGCGCAAATTGGGGAATTAGCTTGACAACGAAGCTAATCCCGACTTTTAGCATGTTGCATAACTGCCATGTCATGTTTACTTTCAATTAACGGTACGCGAATATGTCATGTCATTGCATTTCGCCTGTCACGTTTAATTTAATTAACGGTACGCAAATAAAATGTCATGACCTCGCATTCCTTAGATATTGCTGTGATTGCGTAGCTTCGCTACAATGTTGTGTTCCTGGCTCGTGTTCCAGAAGCGGGCCATGTGTTGGTTGATAGCCAATGTCCGAATTGCGTGTTCCGGCTAGGTGTTCCCTACGCCATACTAGTGTTCCTGGCTCGTGACCAGAAGCGAGCATAATGAGTTGCTAACCCCAACGCTCGATACATTGAATTGTGAACTAAGAATGCGAGCTCAATGGCGGGGCAACCCTAGGCTCACTAGATGAGCTCAATGTGCAGGGACCCCAGGCTCCATATCGTGTGAATATTGGGTAGTGTTTAGTGCCGATCGGTCTGAAATGCTATGCCATTCAGCGAATGGCGTAAACACCTACAAAATGTGAATGTATTGAATTGATAGTAGCTTGGCTACTCTTGTCTTGTCCCGATAAATTGTTCTCTTGTACAAATTGCCTTGCCATGTTTCAATCGTGCACTCATGTTATAACTGCCATGTCATGCATACTAAACTGCTAGGTTGCTAGATGCCTCACTTTCAGTTTCCTTGCCCAAGTCTTTTAGACTTGCTGACATGTGCCCCTTTACTCTTTTGGGTGACACATGTTAGATCCTGAGCCCGAGTACCTTGTTGAGGACGAGGTGTTTGCTGACGCCGAGCCCGAGCTTGTGTTTGGCGGGGAGTACGTGGACACTGGGGACCAGTCCTAGTGTCTTCATGGTGTTTTACTTTTATTAGACAGTTATTTGTTATTGGTGCGTGGCACCCATACTTTGTTATGTTGTTGCTTTTGTTGGCCTTGTTCTGGGCCTTTAGACTCTTTTCTTTTAGCCTGGTGGCTTTTCTGGATGTTGAACATATTTGTGATGTTGGACAATATTTGTGAGATGTGAATTTTATTTCAGTCTCTCCTTGTGTTATAGTTGCTATTCTGTTGTGGTTACAGGGACCTGTTTATGTATTGTGGACGCTTATCGGGTTTGGGGCTTCACAGCTCCACTCTCGTGCGGACCTTTTCACGTCTCGCCTCCATTTTAGGGAAGCGGGTCGTGACAATGAGGGATAATGGGCAGCCATTTATAGACGAAGAATTGGACATGTATTGTGGGAAATGGAGAAAGTGCCCGTGAATATACAGAGTCCACGTGAATATACACAGGAATTGTAGCAACTTTGGGACGAACATACAATCTGTCAAACACTTTCGACGCACCTCCAGATTGATCAGTCTGCCTGCTTGGATCTGGGTTAATGGTCTGTGATGTTCTCCCCCATCTATGAGGAAATCGAAATTCTTTGGCCTGATACCCTCCTCTCCCTTCGTGACCCCTACCTCCTCTTTGGATCTGTCTGCTACATCCAGATCTCAACTTGCCCTTGTTTTTCCTTGAGATCCATCTCCAACCATCCTCGTTTGAAGAGCCAGTCGATGCTGCTGATTTCGGGCCTTCCCCATTGATCGGGCCTCCTGCCTTCTTGCTTTCCTTGCCGGAGGAACTCGGATTGGCGGTGAAGCCAACGCCGCCAGGATCGCCCAAATCACCTCCACCGTAAAAGACGCTCATCTATTTACCCATTATTCTATATATATATATTCATATATATACTAGATCTATAATATTTAACTGCAATTATAAACACATGAATATTAAACTACTAAACTTTGCCACACACGTTAGCGAGGCGAAAAATCGCACGAACCAATGCCCCGCGTTGGGGCTGAGCCACTTCTCCTGAGCCGAACCGCGTCTCGAGCTGAACCGCGTCCCAAGGCGAACAATCTCCTTATCGCCGAGCAAACCACGCGCTCCAGAAAGTTTCACCTTGAGTGGATTATCCGTCAAGACTTTGGATCATTTCCAAACTCCTTCGTAGATTTACTAGAGCCCGATCAGGAGCACAGAAGAAAAGGGAGAAAGATGGAATAATTATTTAGCCCTTTTGATCTAGGTGTGCTCTTAACTTTTGAGAGCTCCTTGATCTAAAGCTTGGTGTGGGGTGCACCGGTATCGGTTTCAAGTAAGGGGTTGGCCCCTATTTATATAGACGGCTGACCCATCATCTTCACTCAACTTCCGATGTGGGACTAAAAGTATAAATGAAAAATTAATTATTAGTTCGCCTTCCATGAAGGCAAACCTTAACGAATTTTCACTCCTTCACCGTTGAGCTTCGCAAGTGATTTCATATATCAAATTGAAGAGCACTGAACGGTGAACGTATAGAAACAAACGAGGCTCAATTCTGAATTTGTTTGACCCCGTCAAACGATGCCTCAAAGTAGGCCAAAAATCACTTTACGCTGAAAATCACAGTCGCCAAAATATACCGAGGGGTTCTCAAACCCTATGGGCCCCACCATGAGGCGCACCAATCTGTTGGGCACAGACCGGACGCCCGCTTCAGAGGGCGCCTGCAATTAAGCGGGCTGAACCCGCTTTGGGCCCAGGCACTTGGTCTGGGCCCTAAGGCCCGCTGGGCATTTTGCCCAGCGTTGAGCTGGGCCTTTTGCACAGCTCACGGCTGGGCAATGTATCGATGGTCTCGGACTCTATATTAATAACTTCATAATATTAAAATTTAAACTTCACTTAAAAGTTAAAAATGACATAACTAAATTAGGGAGATGTTCGTATGCTTGCGATTTAAATTAGAGCTGGCTCTGAGAATTGGGGCTAAAAAAATTAAGAGTCAAGAGTCAAGATGTTAAAAGTTAAAAGAATCAAAAGATATTGGTTTTAAATCTGAACCGTCCAAACTGGTCCGACCACCGGTTTTCACAGGTTGCACCGGTTTACGACCGGTTGGCAATCATCCCGGTTGAACCGGCCGATCTGGTCTGATTTTCTAAACTTTGATTTTTCGTTCTATTTTTGGTAATTTGTCACATACATGAACCTCAAGAATTGGATGCATATGGTCGGTCTCTAAGCTAATTGGGCTGGACAGGCGAATAAGTTCCAACCCGATAAAACGAGGGGTTTTTATAGGGATTATCCTCCTCTTCTCCCCTCGTTCTCCTCGTATCAACTCCACGCCGTCTCTGTATATTTCCCCTAAATTTCGAACCCTAGCCGTTGATATCCCCGTTGATTTCGGCAACGCCGCCGACGATGAACGCATCCGACTCGCCATCCGTCGATTCCTTGGGGTGAAATCCTTTTTATGCTACTGTTGCTGCTTCTTTAGTATTCTTTTTCATTTCGTCATTCGATTACTTGAATATTTATTTGAACCTAACTCGAAAATCTTAAGAATATTAATTCTTATTACTAAACTGAAACCCATCCAAATTCTATTTAACTCGAACAAACCCTAAACACATACACAGGGAGGGAGTAGGACGGACCCCATATGTAGGCTACGGTTGAATGGTACTAGTTGAAAAGCGTATATTTTGCAGCTCTAAAAGAAGCTTCGTATATGTAAACTTGACCTGGAAATGTTTTTGGGATTTTTTTACACATGCATCACACATCCTCGAATGATCATTTCTCAATATCAAGCGGCTTAAAATCTAGAACTTGAATATTTTATGCTCACCTTGGTGTCGAAGGGTTTCACACTATGTAGATCCATATCAATTGTTTTGTTTCCAATTTTAAAGCTAGCTGCTGCAATTTCAGGTGGAATCTTGAGCATCAAAGCACTGCACTGATTGAGACCGAATATTATTAGTTGAAAAGTACATATTTCCTTTCCGATATTTCAAAAAATAGTACATATTGTTTAAAATGCAGAAAATAAAAATCACATTGGTTTCCAGATTATAAGCAAGTGCATCAATTGCCTAAACTGGTCAGAATTTAATATGAAATTACTTAAATCTAGGCTATATAGCATACTAAACACTCTAAAATTTGATACACAAGGTTTTGACACTATTTAGATCATTGTCATTGGCTTGGCCTTCTAAGTATTAGCCAAATGCTATTAGCTGTTCATTTTGTGCGATGTTGATCTGCGGACCTTAATTTTTTTTATTTATATGGTTTTTGTTGTTTAGGAATATCATAAGTTATCACTAACTCATTGAGTAGAAATTTTGGTGACATAACATGTGCCTTCCAGTTGACAGTATAAGAGCACAGATCATATCCATTGCATACTACTTAATCACACACACAAAATGAATTTTTTTTTTTTTTTGGGGGGGGGGGGGGGTGCACACATGAAACATACTCAAATAAAATAAAATAAAATAATAAAAAAGAGAGAAAAAAATAGAACACACATACACAGTGTATCGGGAAGGTGCATACACAGTGTATCTTATATTTTCAAGATTTGGGCATCACCTATGGCCCTTTTGTTGAATCTCTTGGCTATTAGGTTTCTCTTTATTTTGAGAGGAAAAAACTACTGAAGGATGGAAATTGTCATGCTTTGAATTTTGCTATGTGAAACCATGCTTTTCGGACAAGGTTTTCTTTTAACCACATCATCTTTTTGCAGGTTGATTTTGTAATGGGAATACTCTCCAAACTTGTGAATAAACAGGTACCAAGTTCATTCTTTCATCACATGTTTCTTTTCATCGTCTTCTAAATGTGTGCGTGTAACTTGACAAACACAAGCATAAATAATTGCCAACAAGATTCCTTTTTCCCATCACCATTATAGTTTATATGTAGTTTTCCCTTGTTAAGCTCATCAAAATTATGAGACTCAAACCGAAATCCAATATTTTGATATAGAGAAACATAGAAAGCCTCGCGTTTCTTCCCATGGAATTTAGTGCTATTCTAGATAGAAATCTAACCAGTCCATATTATGCCATGGTGATAGAGGGTAAGGTGATGGTGGGGAAAGAAATGATTATGGGTGATAGAGAATGTTTTCCTAGCAATCTTATGAGAAATTTTGCATGTGATAGGTTATTTATTCTACCCCACCACCTGTATTAATATGAACATTAGTAAATCAATAAAAAACTCTGATATTCTTACATCTAGACAATCTTGACAAATCTATTGCAACATTGATTGGATCCTCATGTACAACTTAATAGTTCTGGGTTTGACAACTATGATGATCTTCTTTGCTTGAACCAAATTGAAGAAATAAAAGTACAATTTCAGTAGATGTTTCTTGTGAGCTGAACATTGTTTCCAATCTCTACACCATAAAATTTCTTTCCTCTGTGTGTGTTGGCTACAAAATCAGGATTGACCCTGGATGGTAATTGCTTTCTTGAGAGGAAATGTAAGGGAGAGGAAAATTGGGTAGATATTAAGTACATTCTGAGATATGTACACATTTTTGCTTGCTACGAGGATGGTCCCTTTGGGGGCAAAAGAGTATATATTTTGAATTCTCCTGATTAGAGTTAGGAGAATATACCAGTATCACCCATGTTTTAGAAGTGTTAGCGAAGTAGAGAACCTGAAATTTATTTGGGAAGTATTCAGGAGCTGCCTGGATTTCTTTGCTGTAGGTGAGCCCTAAGCCCCATGTTTGGATATGTGACAGCTGAAACAGCAATTATATATGAGAAAATACAATACAATAATTGAAACACCAAAGATGTTCTTAGCACAAAAGTTTGAAATAACGAAAGGGCAGCAATTTTTAATTAAATATAACCAGGATACACAAGAAAAATCATCTGCAAAGATCAGAAAATATCTAAACCAAATTTAAATTTGTTAGATATGGTCCCGCATTAACCACTTAGTGTACAACTTTCAAACTATAAAAATGGATTAGTAGATATACACTTTCATCTAAAGAAACACATTATAAATAAGTAAGAATCAAATTTGTATATTATAAATTGCTCAACTCCAAGTCCAACCATAGAGTAATGATCCAAACATGTAACCAAAGCAACTTGATTCCAATAATGATAATTATAACGGCATCTCATGATAAATCAAAAGCGAAGCCAGTCTAGAGAAAGTCATAAAGTGCACATTCACAGATTAGATGCAGACCATCAATCAAAAGATTCAAAATGTGATCTCTCTCTCTCAATCATATTCCCTGTGCTTGAATTGATAAGTGTCATCCATAAGAAAGTTTAGGTCATTGGATGTTGAATTTGTTGATAATTCTACATCTTTGTCTTCTTTCTTTACGGTCCCGTTAATTTCGATGATGAACCACCTTCCCCTGTAGTTTTCTCTCTCACGCAAGTCTTTGTTCTTGCACTCTTTTCTTCTTTTAGATTAGCTCCCATAGCTTTTGCAACTTACTTACAAGTGTTCTGTGGAAAAGACATCATGATCACTATTCGAATGCAAGGGATCATTCTGTTTGGAGGCACCAACAACTCAGTGCGCTTTTTTCCATCTTGTAGGCAGCTAACTGATATCATAATTTCTTCTGACTTTGTCTATTTTCTTCTTTGTATGAATTTACAAACGAGATTCAGCGAAACCCATTAATAAAGAACTACTAAATGATCTAAAAAGAATTATATTGTTTGATCTCAATAGTTATACAATTTCTTTCATATCCACATTAGCTAGTGGTCAAGGTTTAAGTCCTTACTGATATCATTTGCTGGTAATGGTACTTTAAAATCTCTACTATTTGTCTAACAAATTGATGAAAAAAAGTTAATAACCTTTCTTTATGGAAGTTGGTAACTGGGTGGATTACTTTGTAGTTTGGAATTGAAAATTATACTAGGATTGAGATTACGAATCTTAGCTCCATTCTTTTCAAGTGCGCTCCTAAAAGACCATTATCAATGTTGATACATAGACAATTGTCCGTCGATCTTTGCTATCATATTTAGGGTTCTTTGCGTAAAACTTGTGCATTTACTCTATAAAGCTATTGAAATTGTGCTGGCCTCTGCAATTGCACCCTGCTTAGTACAATAGAAATCAGAGCTTAAGCAACACTTGGTCTTATACTGAGGTCTTGTAGGCTGTATATACACTGCCTTGTAGATGAACTTTAGGTATTTCTTCTCTTGTTAGGGCCAATGCAATCTCTTCCATTTATAAATGAAGCTCAAGATAGTATGATAACATTTAGCATGGTCTACATTGTACTAAAATTTACTATTTTCAACGATGTCTTAAACCTAACATTACAAATAAATTAAATAAGCTCGCAACATTACTTTGGTATCAATATAGGGCATTTCACATCCTACTTGGAAGAATGTATTGCCCTCACTTTGTGAAAGTGAATATTTGCTTTAACTCTTTCTTCTTTTTCCACACAACATGAAAAGAAAATAATGTATTAATAAAACTAGTAGCCACTAGCTCACCAATCTTATCTTTGGTTAACTCATTTTTCAACCAGTAGTGATGATGTAGAGTTGGCAGTGAATCGTGTCGTGATGTGGGCACATCCTACACAGAATTACCTAGGCCCAAGTACAGATCAAAGATCATATAGTTCTAGAATAATGGATTCATATACTGATCCACTAGATACCGGATTAACCTACGTGCCATATTGGGTCGGGTCAATGGATATCCGAATCCGCTCCATTTCCGCATTCATATAAGTAGCTTCAAACATGGGTATATATGATTCATATATACATTGGATATTTAAATAGATATCGGCTAAATAACGTATCAGACTTCGGATAGTAATGGTTTCCATCCGTTAATTATCCATTTGGTATGTGTGTGTATTATATATATATCTAGTTGGTGATAGCGCTTTGAATATGCTTTATATTCACAATGTTAGATAACATTATGTTGATGTTGTGCCACATAACACGCCTAAAATAGTGAGCCCTTTCAGAGCAAATATATTTGTTGCTTTCTTGTACGCAGTGTGAATGATGATATGCAATATATTTCTGGCACTTGCATTGTGAAGTGCCTTGATTGGCAAGGTTATATTTGTAGGTATGTATATGTCGGTCTACCAGAGCCTCTTGCGATCTGAGAAAGCCATCCTGCTGGATATCGTGTAACAATATTCATGATGTTTCAGTACCTTCATTCTTAACGAAGCATCCGCTAATATCATAGTTCTCTTTGAATGGTGTGAAATTCTCCTTTGTCTCCACCTATATTTGAAGGAAAATCTCTTGATTCGCAACATCATCAATACTTCAAATTTTTTCATTGCTTGTAGCATGTTTGAATGATGGAACTTGACTGTATGAAATTTTGGATTTATAAAACCATTTGGCTATGTACATCACATCATCCTCGCTTTCTTTCTTCTTTTACTTGAGCATATGGTGGTTTTGCTGGGTTTTAGCTAATTCTACCTGGGAAGGTAGTAAAGTAATCCATCAAGCCATTTTTCTTGATCAAAGAAAATATGCTTCCTTGAGATACCCTTTGATGCCCATATCGTCTTCCTTTTCCCCTACATGTATATCGTCTATCAAAACTTGTATGCCGGCTATCTTCACTTGGTCTCATTGAGCGTTCACCATTTTGTTGACGTCTTTAGAAACTAGGGGACACTATCTACCATTTCTTTTATACCCGCCAAATGCTGCTTCAATCAACTAATTCATCCATTGAGTTTTTATGCTTGCAAAATTTTGCAAAGAACTTTGTCCGTGCCATTTCCCACCCTCTCTATATTTCCAACATGGATCTTTACCACCAAATTTCAGTTTCTTGCTAGATTCTTGAGAAGAAGCCATCCTCATATTAATCTTGTAACAAATACAAAATCAACAACAAAAATTTAAGTCACAAATAAAATTAGTCAATAAACATAGTCAAGCATGCTTATGATCCATTGCCGGTCCATAAAACAGTCCCAAAACAACGTAACTCAACAATAACAATTAAAGTTAAAATATACAGTCTATCATGCTTATCCTACGTCTTACCATTCATAAGCCCTAAAATAAGTAACTCAATTAGGAGGAAAAAACTGCAATAAACTAATGATCGTTTTGACAACCATTTCAGGCAAAAAGAAAGCTAATTCAGCAAAAATAAGTTCAATTTAGTCCAATCCAGAGAATCAAGAAACTCTCTCAATGCTTCAACAGTTCTTCAAATACAACAAGTAGTCCTTTCTTTAGCAAATAGGAATCATGCGATTTAGAAAAAAACCTCAATTATCCATTTCAGCTGAAAATTTGAAAAAACTCAATTATCTTTTCATCCAAAACCAAAGAGAAGGAATGCTCCTTGCGGACATTGTTGAAATAGAAACAAAGAGTCCATGCACTGTCACCGAGAAAAGGGAGATTATTGTTCAGTTTTTAAAGGAAAATAAAAATACAAGTTCAAAAAAAATCAGAGACTAATTACCAAGTGCTATCTTCTGTCATAGTGATGTTGCTAGATGTAATCACCTGCTGTCCATCTATTGCCTCTTGCGCATTGCCACTTGCTGTTAAAGGTTGTTGCTACCGCCGCTCAATAAGGGAATTGAGACATTGACCGAGACCTAAGAAAGTTTTGAGCGAACTTCTATAAGTCAGGCTTAGTGTTTGGATTAACAATTCGTAGTCTTGAAGTAGGCGCTAGGCTCCTATGGGCATTGGCCTTGGCACCTAGCAGTTAGCCTCTTTTCAGCCATCCGAACTGTATGAACTTCAAGCCGACATGAGACGTGTTGCAATTTTAAATGATATGCTCTGGCTATGCTATAAAATGAATGACTAGCATGGTGTGATGGTCACTGGTTTCTAAGTGCCTCTAGTGACCTTTAGTGCAACTGATTTCCAAAGGTCTGTTTGTCTACAAAGGAAATCATGAAGAAGGCATTCCTAATTTCCTATATCCATTGTTTGATGTGTGAAATATGTTTATTGAATGTTTTATGATTTTAAGTGAGTGTGATGTTTATGGTTATGAAATGCGATGAGCTTCTTTCTTTCTTTCTTACACTGGTTTCTAAAGGCCTTCTTACGCTGGTTTCTAGTGGCCTTTAGAAACCAGTGTAAGAAAGAAAGAAAGGCCATCTTCATGATTTCCTTTGTAGACAAACAGACATTTGGAAATCATGAAGAAGACATTTGGAAACCATAAACATCACCCAAATGTCTGTCTGTCTACAAAGGAAATCATGAAGAAGACATTCCTATATCCATTGTTTGATGTGTGAAATGTGTTATAGAATGTTTTATGATTATAAGTGAGGGTGATGTTTATGGTTATGAAATGCGATGACCTTCGGCATTCCTATATCCATTATTTGATGTGTGAAATATGTTTATAGAATGTTTTATGATTTTAAGTGAGTGTGATGTTTATGGTTATGAAATGCGACGGCCTTCTTTCTTTCTTTCTTCGCTCGAGAATGCTTTGAAGTTTGAACAAATATGCCAACTTACGCGGTCCTTTTGCAGCTTTTATGCCAATCAGCCAAACATAAGAACTTCATTGTCTAGGTACTTCTCAGTTTTTACTATGACTAGGAGTTCACGGTTGTAATCATTTTTCCATGAGTACATCATTTTTATGACCATTAAACTATTATAGCATATAGCAGTAATTGTGGGTGGGGTTCTTCTTCTTCTTCCTTACAGGTACTGGTTTGTTTATATTCTATTTTGATTGGCCATAGTTCCTAGTCTACCGATATCTTTATGCAACGTGTGTTCTTGCAGTTACCACCTCCACAGCTTGAGAATGCTTTGAACAAATATCCCAACTTATGCGGTCCGCTTGCAGGTTATGCCAATCAGCCAAACATAGGAACTTCATTGTCTAGGTACTTCAGTTTTTACTATGACTAGGAGTTCACGGTGGCAATCAGTTATCCATGAGTATATTATTTTTATGACCATTAAACTATTATTGCATATAGCAGAAGTGTATTATAGTTTTGCTAAATGTGAAAAATAGCTTAAGATATACAGCACACATTTTACTTTAAACCTATAAATGCAGATTTAAACCCATTTCCAACCACAAGTTGTTTGATCAACCATTGTGTAATGGCCATTTGTTCCCCTCATGTTGAAAACCAAGATGTGTTCATACATTATGCATGCATGCATGCCTTATGCATGCATGCATAATGCAAGTCTTAACTATGCTCCAAGAACAACCATGTCTTTGCTGAATCTTCAAGAACAGTCTGTAAGTATGTTGTCACCTACCAACCACAGTGGCCTGAGGGGGTCAGCATCATCATTCATCTGAATCTACATATCATGAAACATATGGATATTTAAAGTTACGTCTTTTGATTATCTATAATGAATTTATCCAATGGTTTCAAAATTAATGAACTTTTAGCATAGGTCAAATGGAGCATTTTACGGATGTTTTGGAAGCTTGTAAAACATTGCAGGTCCAGGTGAATGATATTGACCACCTATTGGAGCAGTGAGCCAACATACTATATAATCAGGAAAGATAAACATTTAGCACAAACATACTATATAATCAGGATAGACAAACATTAAGCTTGCTCTGGGGGAATGATGAAGCCTTACATTATATATCTATCCATACAATTATTTATGTCGGAATAGGGTTGACCTGGGCTACTCTTAAAAGTATCTAGGATATATATATATATATATATATGTTTGAATTCTTACGAAAGTAACTTAGCTATACTGGGCAAAATACTGTCACCCAAATTCAAAGATGTATATTTTCAAATTGAAAATCCATGGTGTTGGGATGTGTGATCTACTAATGTAAATGTACTAAACTTTTCCTTAAATTGGTTAATTTGTCCCTGCTTGATGCATGTGTATAACCCTCGGTATCATTTGAAAATGAAAATTGACTCGATGCAGAATCAAATCTACACTTCTGAGGGCAGACTGAGGCCCTGAATTTCATTTACCAATACATACACTGAGTAGAATTTGCCCATAATTAGCACATGGTAACACTGTTTGTGTGTGTGTGTGTGTGTGGGAGGGGGGGGGGAGGGGGGGGAGGGGGGGGGGAGGGTATTGTCAAGCTATATAAAAATGTAACAAATACATTGGCAACCATTTCTGTGGTTCAGAAGAACTGTCTAATAACCTTAGGAATGTTTAGGATATGAAATCCACGAGCTGATGACCAGACTATGTCACCCATTCAGTAGTGAAGAATGTAGACCTAGCACCAAGCTAGCCAAACATGACAATGGGTTGGGTCTGCTTCCAGTGTAAACCTTTTACCATTGGGGGTTTTGAACCAGGTTTTGCAATATTGTTATACACTGTGGTCACTTTGTTAAGCATCCAACTTTGCTTAAAAAATTTCATTTTTTGTTGCTTCTTTAGTTTTAATTTGGTGTCATTAGCATAGTATAAGCTGGTATAGAGCCCTATTTCATGACGGGCATGCGTTCCATGCTGTCAAGAATCATATCTTACTATCTTGTGCATTTACTAGATATGTGACTTCTTGCACATGCTTTCCTAATTTTATGTGGTATCAAGGGGATTGATGATGGAAAGAATTTTTAACTTACAGTATATTTTGACAATTCTTTGCGTCATGTTTTAGGCTGAATAATTGAATGTTGAAAATTTACTTTTGAAATTTTCTTTTTTGGAGCATTCCTGATTTATTTATTCTTTGAGTTTGATTAGTATTTTCTGTTTGATTGATTGAATGCAGTCATCATAATCTATATTTGGTACCAGTTCTTTGAGCTGTTTGGTTTATTGAATGCAGACAGACACTACAGGTATTTGGTCTTGGCGATCCCGAGCTGGCACCAACAAGATCATTTACGCGTCCAGCAGCATTGCACACGTCAGACGATAGTTCTGTCCACAGCTCAACCCTTTCATGATAGAGGGACACTACCTACACTTGGATGTACCCGCTGAGTTTGTGCATGCATGTCTTGGTTACTGATTGTAGCAGCCACTTCATTATACTGGTAAACAGGAACAATGCTTGAGCTCATCGTAAGCTGGACTTGGTCCGTCTGTGGTCTTGCAGGGTGCATCATCATCGTTGCTCTCTGGCTTCTCCAATTCATTTATTTCCACCATTAAGATCCAAGGTTTGCATTTCTTGAGAATTATGATTAGAATCCGTGATCATGTAAGCATTTTGGACATATCTATTGTTAACAAGGGAGAATGGATGATGGCCTTGGTTAATCCGATGCACAGCAAGCATTTTGTTCACCATTTTGGACACCAGAACCTTATTGGGTGTATTTAAAAAATTATTGGTCAATACACATGTTAATTGAAATCCCGCTTTTATCATCTCAATTTAATAGCCATCCCAGAAATGGCTATTAAATTGGGATGATAAAAACCGGTTTTTAATTAACATGTGTATTGATCAATAATGTTCTGTTGTCCAAAATAATTGCAGGACATCGGATTAACCTTAGCATCCATTCTCCTTTGTTAACAATAGATATGTCTAAAATGCTTACATAATCTCTGGTTCTAATCATAATTCTCCAGAAATGCAGACTTTGGATCTTAGTGTTGGAAATACTGATGCAACATGAATTGGAGAAGACAGAGAGCAATGATGACGATGCATCCTGCAGGACCACAGATGAACCAAGTCCAGCTTACGATGCGCTCAAGCGGTGTTCCTGTTTACCAATATAATGAGGTGGCTGCTACGATCAGTAACCAAGACATACATGCACAAACTCCCGCTAAATCCTTATCATCCGCGCCAATATGCAGCAGCATTATGAATGATGGGGTTTTTCTAGCTTGGATGCGCCTCGGATGTATACTACTGGTGCAATGCGAAAACTGATCAGGGTACGAGCTGGGTCAATTCCAAGATGTTGAGATTTCGTCAAGCTCGACCCCTAGGTTTTATATTTCTGACATAACATCTGTTTTTGAAGATTGATACCGAGATCACAGCATTAATTTTTGGAGAGGGTGATGGATCATGTATTGATGAGATAATGTAACTCTTATTTCACAGATTCAATGGAAGTTGCTTGCTATTCAATGGAGATTGCATACTTCGGGATATAAAAGGTTACTGATAAGCCATGTGAATTAGGTTATTTTAACCACATCCTGGTGAATATGGATATGCAGTAACCATCCTTGTTATTTGGTACATCGGAAAGTATGCAGTGGCCATCCTTTAACCATTAATCAATTGATACTGAATAAGTATTTGATAATGCAAGCATCTCAACTTACAAGACTGTATATAACGTCAAATTTGGATTGCATCATGCTGAAAACCTTTGCACAGGGTTCTTTGAATTCGAATGCTGAACGGATCCCTAGAAAGTTACTCAATCCATGTAGTGGTAGTTGTAGGTGTTGTACCATGGGGAATGATTTAGAAGAATCAACCACGCGGTTTTGGATTTGTTCACCATCTTGAACTCGGTCCCAAGCCACCCGTACCAAGGAGTGTATTTTAATTTCTTATTTAAAAAAGCATAAAACAAGTCAATTTTGTGGGCAGTTAAGAAGGGATTAACTAAATATACACCATTTTTTTTTGAGAATTAAGCAAATTTATTCATTAATTTTCTAAGGAAAGCCAACTAATATAAGGCATTCAAATTCGTTCAATTTTGCATTTCTCTCTCATAAATAAAATTTGTCCATAGAAATCAAACAAGTCGGTGTAATAAAAATAGTTGTCATGTTTATATTAGATACTAGATAAATTGTTGACGGGAGAATCTGCCAAGCTGAGGTGTGTGTATGTTGTTGGGTCCTTCGATTGCAACTGCTAATCTAAGTTGGGCAAACTAACTCTGTGCTGGTCCGAGCGGGCTGATGAGACCTCGATCCGAGCTAGTCGGGCTTCGGTCTGAGCTATCTCTGTCTGGTCCGAGCTATCTCCGAGTTGCCTGCAACACAAACAGCTCGTGAGGAAGGACCGGACATGGGTCCAAGCTAATCCACTTCGATGTTTAAGTCAACACGTGACTCAAAGTATGCTCGGGGGTAACTAAGGACGATCAATTAGGCAGACTCACCCGTAGTTGTCGCACCGAGCCAAGAAGGGCATGTCGTGCTTAGGTCGAAGAAGGTATTGTTTAGAAGATACCTGAATAGTCTGAATTCGTTTCAGACTGTCTAACCTTTATCGTTCTTGTGAGCGGTCTATAGTCGTGCGAGGCTCCTGCGACCTGAGTTTATCCTAGAGACTACCTCTAGAAGTTGTCTCCGTGAAGATGTAGCCGAAGTTATCCACCTCCATCTCTCTTCCATTGTTGGGGAGACTTGTTATAGGCGGGTGATCCTTTATTAATGCCGAGTTACTGCTATTACAGATGGTCTAACAGCCAACATAAATTGGAGAAAAACGGTCGCCATTGATTGCAAGCCATAAGTGGGGAAGTCCAACGGTTTAAGCTATAAATGCCATAAATATCAAGAATGCAAGCATCTCTCGAGAGTTCATAAAATAACCGAGCCAAGCTTATCCATGGGACCAGCATTGTATCAATAGCCCACATCTTTTGAGCTCAACTGTTGCAAAGATTGAGGTCGAGTGATGTGGCATGCATGAGAGAGAAGTGACCTGGTCGTATATCCAGATTTAACTTGCGAGTTCAGCTAAGAGTAATAATAATCATCGATCGTATAGCTAGATTCGACCCGCGAGATCTTTAGAGTTATCCTCGATTGATCGGCCCACAAGGGGAGTGGCCCCCAGCCTATTAGCCACTACAGAGCTAGGTCACCCTGCGAGGGCGCAGGGGGGGGGGGGGTGGGAGTGGGGGGTGTGGCCCCCTGACTTACCGCCAACGAATAGCTAGGTCGGACTGCAAAGGGGAGTAGCCATCGATTTACAGCCGATAAATAGATAGGTCAGCCCGCGAAGAGAAGTGAGTGGCCTCCCGACCTACAGCAGGTGCAGAGCTAGGTCAGCACGTGAAGGGAGTAGCCCCCGACCTACAGCAGATGAATAGCTAGGTCGGCCCACCATGGGAGTGACCCCTCGACTTACAGCCAACGAATAGCTAAGTCGGCCAGTAATGGGAGTAGCCCTTCGACCTATAGCCGACCAGCCCGCGAGGTCTTTTAAAGTGATCTGTGGGCCTGCTCACTTTAATGAAAATAAAGTGAAAAAAAGACTGATCAAATGCACTCTCGGGGCCCATTTGTCGAAGATATGTCAGCTCGGCAAAAATGTGTCAGCTCGGCAAAAAAGAAACCAAAATAAACGCAAGGTTTTGCTCGATTAACTTGTTTTACCGATAATACCTCATCCGAACTGTTGGACGAGCTCGGATGGCGGAGTCGGTATAAGTTGTAACGTGTAGGTCATCTTGCATAGGACGTCACTGGGATTGGCGTGACATCTATTGCCCCTTTGGGAGTTGGCCTCTCAGGCCTTTTGTTGGTGGTCCAAGTCATCATCGGTGGAGACATGAATGAACTCAAATAGTTTTCCATAGACTGTGCCAATTGTTGAAAGGAGAATCTGTCAATCTGAGGTGTGTATGTTGTTGGGTCCTTTGGTTGCAGCCGCTGATCCGGGTTGGGCAAACTAACTTTAGGCTGGTCCGAGCGGGCCGATCAGACCTTGATCCGAGCTAGTCGGTCTCTAGTCTGAGCTATTTCTGTCAGATCCGAACTATCTTTGAATTACCTGCAACACAAACAGCTCATGAGGAAGGACCATACATGTGGTCCGACCTAACCCCCTCCGGTGCTTAAGTTAACATGTGACTCAAACGAGGCTCGGGGGCAACTAAAGCCGATCTATTAGGCAGACCTGTCAGTAGTTGTCGCGTCGAGCTAAGGAGAGCATGCAGTGCTTAGGTCGAAGAAGGTATTGTTTATAAGATACGTGAATAGTCTGAAGTCGTTTTAGACTGTCTAACCTTTATCGTTCTTGTGAGCGGTCTATAGTCGTGTGCGGCTCCTGCGACCCGAGCTTATCCTATAAATTGCCTCTAGAAGTTATCTCCGAGAATATGTAGCCGAAATTATTTGCATCCCTCCATCTCCCATTGTTAGGAAGACTTTTTATAGGCAAGGTGAGCCTTTATTACTGTCGAGTTATTGCCATTACAGACGGGCTAACGATCAACATAAATTGGAGAAAAACGGTCGTCGTTGGTGGCAAGCTATAAGTGAGAAAGTCCAACGGTTTAGGCCATAAATACCATAAATACCAAGAATGCAAGCATCTCCCGAGTGTTCAAAAAATAATTGAGCCGAGCTTATCCATGGGACTCGTGTTGTATCAGCAAAAAATCTGGGATTTAATCTATTTTGATTTCTTTCCAAATTAGAAAGCTTCTTTTGATTTGAATTGCCGATTCAAATACATGAACTATTAAAAAAATTCGAATTATTGTTGTCCGATTGGCATCACCCCCTGCTTCTTGCGAGACCACTAGAGTTCGAACCCTGGTGGCTGCTGTCCTCACGCGCGCATTACCAGGTTACCGAAGGATCACAAAAAAATCTATGCAAGAAGGCAACTTGTTACTTATTTGAGCAATCCTACATGCTACTTTTGAAGTATTATAACCTTAAGTCTATAACTATGACATGGTAGGGTCACCAAGCAATACATGAGGGATCAGGTTCACATGTTGTGTCTTGTTATAACAAATTAGTAAAATATTTGAAGAACTAGTAGTATCTTTTATTCTTTTTTTAAATTTATTTTTCCTCGTTTGTAGGAGACTAGTTTTACTATTACTCATTGTTGTGTAAAGGGTTGATGGTTGATTGAGAATATTTCTCACCATATGCAGAGAATAAGAGGAGATGACAATAATGTGTGTAGATGCACACTTCATAGAGAATCAAAGAGGAGAACCTTATGTTGTCTTGTATGGCGTGCAGTATCGGTGCATAAAAGGTTTAAATATCATCGTTTCACCCTAATAACGGTGATATATGCACACAAAATTAACACTTCAGATAAATAAAATGAGTACTAGTTCGAAAATAAATTAAAGCAAATAAAGCAACACAAAAGTAAATAGCCTCCAGGGTTTTAAGAGTGCAATGGTGGATGCAGCCTGAAGTGTAGATGTAGATCATGTAAATAGTGACTATTTCGACAGCCTTGTGTTTGTTCATGTTCTTTTTACTTCCATACACAACAATATCAGATCCTGGCTCCTGAGGAGTAACACATGACACAATTATCACGCTCTTTCCTACTTGATCCCCTTCTGTGCTACGAACCTGCCAATTAAAAAAAAAATGAAATAAGCGATTCTGGTTCAAATATCCTCAAAATTATAGTAGAGATTTCAGATTTTGCGCCGATATGAACTTGACATTCATCCATAGCTATCAGTACATAAAAATACTTTCCATTACTAGCGCATAAAATTTAACTTGCACATTTTTAAAAAACAGCGACAATATTTTATCAGTAAATAAAAATACTTTCCATTACTCTATCTGCTTGCAGCAAACTACAAAAATAGCATCATCCAAAGAACAAACATATGCGCGCTGGTATTACATAATAAATATAATTTTCGAAAGAACAAAGAGAGATATACTCAATAAGGATTCATCTATTACAATGCTGCTGTTTTGCATCAGACATTTTTTTCCAGGGAACATTATCTCATAAATATAATTTCCTGAGAATAAATTCCTGAACCAATTCTCTACGCTTACAATGACACGGGGAATCAATTGGAATAACAGATAACATAGGCCGTTGTGACTAACATCCCTCATCATGTAGAAGAAGGCTCACGCTACACCTCAAGCGCCAATTTTTCTATATCACTTGCATGGCAAGAGTTCGTGCGCGCCGAAAAATAATTACAGAAGTTGGGGCAAAGGTTTTCAGAATACATCTGGGTGGAAGCGACCCGGAATGGAGCTGGCTTCCTGTGCTCTCTGTAGATGAACTTGCAACGAATAGTTGTTCAACTGCAACAGAAAAACAACATCTGGTTAGCTTCGAAGGCTCCAAGTCATTAAACATCATTTTTTTTCTAAAGAATAAGCAGAAATCAAAGTGATTCTGCATGCTCGTGCAGTGCAATTTAGCACCAAGGTTATATCTGATGTATAAAGGCCTGAAAGAACCTTGACATAAATCCTAGAATTTTTAAAAATGACATAAAAATGAATAAAATTCCTCCACCCATTTTCATTTTTTAACCAACCAGCTTTCTACGGAATAACATAATTCAAACGATAAGAAGTGCATCATGAGTTCAATTAAGTTACCTCCAACGTCCTAATTTGCTCTTGGTACTGGCCTATAATATGCTTCAATTGTTGCGCTTCCTTTAGCTTCTCCTCATTTTCCAAATTCTTTTGATGCTGAAGGGAAACAGCTTTCTTTAGGATATGGTTGTCTCTCAGCACGCATTGTAGTTGCTCTTTAAGAGAGGCAAGCTCCAGCTGCGCTATGTCAAAAGCCAAGAGGGCAGACACACGTCATGTTTTATTTATTTTCATATCCTCTTAGCCATGGAAACCAAAGGAACTGTCGATTGCATACCTCCTTTGATGCAGTGGTCTGGTCAAGAACACTTCTTTGAAAAGCTTCCAAGGCCTTCATGGTGCGATCTCGGACATCATCCCAATTAGATGCATTCATCATTTCCTGTACAAAAATATCCACCCAGGAGCCATTTTGGGGTATCCTTGACTCAGGTACCAAACCATCATTTTGAATATCGTTGACTTTCTGCTCTGATGTTTGAGCATTTATACCAGCTGGCATGAGAGTATCGATCAAGGGTCAAAAGATACATTTCGCAGTTAATGTAAATCGAAGAGGGATGAATGCAGCTATGACAATAAAAAAAATTCCTAACCTTCACCAACAGTATTGTTTGTTGGGATCATTGAGTTAAGAATTGCTAATTCATTTATTGCAGAATCATCACCGAGGCAAAGAGCATGGAGACTCTTGATGGTGTCGTCGATTTTGTGATCATGAGTTTTTAAAACTGTTTCCACAACCTAAAGAAATTTGTTATAGAAATCAGCATTGGATATCAGAAAAATATTCACGCATTACCATTGGGAACTCCACATTAACTCAAACTGAAACTACTTAGTATATCTGTTCTGAACGGATAAAGAAAATCAGACCAATCGTTAGACAAAATATAATATCTTCTGTAAAGGAAAGTCATTGTTCATGCTCCATGGCTAAAATGGTAAAATCAATGCAAAATTTAAACATGCCATCTGTTTCTGGATAGTAGATCCTTCGAGGTCCGCCATCAATTTACCAAATCAGTTCATCAACATCATTTTCCCATGCATATTTTAAGAACCATTCACTCTAAATATTGTAATAAACTTCTTCAAGTCGATGTATCAGTTTATGATCTTGTTCGCTGGCACTTGGTTTATTAATCGTTACACGCCATCAGATGCATCCATAAATTCCGTGTTCTTTTATGAATCATCTCCACCACATAAGGATAATAGGAATTAAGGAAACCATGTCCAATACGTATGTGACTATACTATTATGATCAGCAAACATTATTATCTTAAACATACAGTATCACGTAACAAGAGTAATAACCAGACTGCCTACGAGTCATCTCCGCTATGATCATTTCTCCTCAATAATACCAGCAAAAGACCACCAAAAGTAATTGGCATAAACATGATGTCAAACAGTTCATCCGTCAGAAAAAAATCTGAAAGCAAACAGAAGGAAAAAAAGTGGTACTGTTTTGTTACTAAAATCTCAAATGTGAAGTTACATGAACAAATAAGAAAGAAAGGGGAACCATCTGAATATCAAAAGAGCAAAACAAAGCATGAGAAACCAAAATTAATGCCCAAGTAACGAAGAGCACTGCCAGCAGCTCATTCAGCTCTTTGAGACAAACTAAAAAACTCAAATAACCTTACCACATGTAATTGCTGGAATAAGTTCAAGAGAATGATTTAATGGTTACTTGGATTCTAACAAACCAGATTTAAGCTTCATCTTCAGATCGCTAAGGCATTATCCTCCAACCCCACCATTACTATGCTTCTCATGGTCCCGTTAACAAGCCCATCTTCTTCAATTGTCATAATTGTCAATTGATGCATCTTGGTGACAAGTATTTTTAAAGGAAAACATCTTGATGATAAATTGATAACTACTAGTCAACAATGTTCTAAAAGATGGTTTTATTATGCATGAGCTCTGATAGCACATAGAGCATAAACAGATTATGCGTTTCATTATGCAGATTAAGAGAAAATGAATTTTTTAAATATATAAAAACAAAGAATATATATACATGTATACACATACGTATCTTAAATGTTAAAAATGCCTTAAACCTAATCGGAACTTAGGATAAAGTATCATCAACTTAACATTACCGTATACAGAAATTTGTAGGTAGATGATAGAACTCGAAGGAAATCCGAAATTTTATTGAGAAAACTGAAAATAAAATAAGATAAAGTGGTTACAATCAAAGGGGTAACCTCCCTCCCAAGACGTTGATTGATAAAAGACGTGCACCTTCCCGTATATCGAAGAACTATCTCTCCTCTTTCACAATATTATCAAAATAAGCATGATTAGGGCCGGCCGGCCATACCCCTTTAATACTAATCCCCCCTTATTAACAAATTACAAGTATACCATTATATCAATTAAAATAATAGAAAGAAGCCTAAAAGTTGCGAATACGCCCATGAATCATGCGGTTGGGCCCGGTCCACCTCTGGTGCGCCGTCGTGTGTAGGTGAGGAGCCTATCACTACTCCCCCCAAAAGAGCCATCTTGTCCATCAAGGTGAAAATCAGGAAACTGTTGTACCATGACACCCACCAACTCCTAAGTCCTCTCATGCTCCGTCAAGCCCTTCCATCACACCAACACTTCTCGCTCCCCATCGCTCCCCTACGTACCCCTTTCAACTCCTCATGCCCCAAAATCACCTCCATATCGTCTGTCAATGTCTTCGAAAGTAAAGGAGACGTATGTTAACAATCGTCTGACGTAGCTGGGACACATGAAATACAGGATGGATGACAGATCATGTGGGTAAACTTCAATCTGTATGCAACTAGTCACACCTTGGCCTCTACCTCATAAGACCCAAAATATCTGGGGGATAGCATTTCATTCCTTCTATGGGACATAGATTTCTGTCTATAAGGACGCAATTTTAGATACACAATATCTCTGACGTCAAACTACACGTCCCTGAGGTGGACGTCCGCCCTAGCCTTCATGATATGTTGCGCTCTGGTTAGATGGAGCTTTAGCTCCTATAAAATCCGGTCCCTCTCCAAATACTGCTCCACCTCCGAAACTGGGGTCGTCCTCTGGCCATAATGCAACAAGTGTGGAGGGGCCCAACCATACAATATCCTGAAAGGAGTCATCTGAGCTGTTGTGTGATAAGGCGTGTTGTACCAGTACTCCGTCCAAGCTAGCCAACGGGCCCACTCCTTTGGGCTCTCTAAAATGAAGCACTGTGTCAAAGAGCAGTAGCTCAACGGTATTATCCCCCGCAGCCCCCAGGAACGACCAGGGTTCGATCCATGGTGGGCGCGGGGCTTGCGCGTGCTCTTAGCCAGAACTTCCGATGAATCAAAAAATGAAGCACCGTAAGTAGGTCACAATACTTCTATTGACGACCTCAGTCTGGCCATCCGTCTGGGGTGGTACGCCGTGCTCCGCTTCATTACCGTGACATATAGCCTTAAAAAATCCTGCTAGAATCTGCTCAAAAATAACTCGTCCCTATCAGAGACAATGGACTTGGGCGGCCCGTGTAAGCGAATGATCTCCATCAGGAACACCTCTGCCACTGAAACTGCGCTGTAAGGATGCCTAAGCGGTGTGAAATGTGCATACTTGCTGATGCGGTTTACCACAACAAGTATTACCGTGAACCCTCCAGACCGAGGCAATCCGTCAATGAAATCCATGGATTGATCCTCCCAGACCCGCTCCGACAAGGATAAGGGCTGCAACAAACCTCCTGGGGCCATTGCCATGTACCTGTGACACTGGCAAACGTCACTCTACCACCATCTTTGAAACATCCTTCTTCATCCCCTTCCAATAGACCTCCCTCGTCAATCTTCTATAGGTCTTGAGGACCACTGAATGTCCGCCAATGGCACTGCCGTGAAACTCCTATAGAATAGCTGGAATGTGTGGATGACCTAGGTAGCACCAGACGTCCCAAATATAACAATCTCTCATCCTGCAAAGTATAGCCTGGATGATCCTCTGACCCATGCAACAGTGCTGTCCGGATGTCTGCCAACTCCTGGTCCTCCTCAACCTCCCGCTGTAATGGCTCCCAGTCCTGTAGCACCGAAACCGACAAAGCTGCCAAATGTATATCAGCATCCCGCCGTGACAATACATCTGCAACCTTGTTCTCCAGCCTTGTGTGATACTCTCTATCTCAAACATGTATCACATAAGCTTTCACAGCCACTTTGGATGCTCCTCTACTACTATGCGTTGCTCCAACAGGTATTTGAGACTTCTCTGATCTGTGTGAACCAAGAAGCTCCGCCCCCAGCAAATATGGCCTCCACTTCTGAATAGATAGGACTATAGCCATCAACTTCCTCTCGTAAACAGACTTCAATCTGGCTCTCGCTGTCAATAACAGGCTGTAGTATGCAATAGGCTGCTGATCCTGTATTAGCACAACCCACAGTCCATGTTCTGATGCATCTGCCTCCACGATAAATAGTTTGAAAAAATCTAGTAATGCCAATACTGGTACGGTAGTCATGGCCTTTTTAAGGCCTCAAATGCAAGTGTTGCTCAGTGAAGGCCAAGCGATCGTACCATAACCATGCACAATCATGCGGTAGTAGCCTGTAAGACCCAGGAACCCCTCAGCCCCCCTTGAGAGTGGTGGGACGCGGCCAGTCCAGCATCGCCACTATCTTTGCCCTGTCAGCCGTTACTCCCTCTGAGGACACCACATGCCTCAAATACTCCACATGTGGCTGCCCAAATAGACACTTCTTTCCATTTGTATATAGCTGATGATACTGCAACTCCTGAAAGACTACCTGCAGATAGTCCAAGTGCTCCTCCAGGGAACGATTGTACAGAAGGATAACATCAAAAAACACCAACATAAATTGTCGAATGTAAGAATGGAATACCTTATTAATCAAGGCCTGGAAGGTGGCAGGTGCGTTAGTCAAGCCAAAAGGCATGACTAGGAACTCATAATGGCATGCATGCGTCCTGAAGGTAGTCTTGGACACAACCTCCTCTCGCATTCTGATCTGATGGTAGCCTGATTTAATGTTGATGTTTGTAAAAATGGATGAACCATGTAACTCGTCCAGGAGCTCGTCAATCACATGTATGTAGAACTTATCAGGCACCATCTCCTTATTTAAAGCCCTTCAGTCCACGCAGAAGCGTCAACTGACATCCTTGTTTTTCACCAACAGCACAGGACTGAAAAAAGAACTCACTCTGGGTTGGATAACACTAGCCTGCACCATCTCCGCCATCATCCTCTATCTCATCCTACTGCGCATGTGAGTATCGGTAAGGCCTAACGCTGATGGAAGACACGCCTCCCGCAAAACTATGGCATGCTCGTGGTCTCTAGGTGGGAAAGACCTCGAGGCTCCTTAAAAACCTCCTCAAACTGCTCCAATAAAGCCTGCCCCTCCCTTGGGATAGGCTGCCCTCCTCTGGTCTCCGCACCACCCTCTCGCTAACTCGTGTAACTCCACGAGGAAACCACCCCTGCCCGGATGGTCCTCATTATGGTCTTCAACGACAACAAGGCTCTGCATAGACTGGTGCCCCTGCAGTACCAATGTCTTCTCGTCCTCCTGTAACTCCATCCTAAGCAGTTTACAGTTCACCTTCATATCTCCCAGTGTCTGTAGCCAGCTAATGCCTAAGATCACATCCGTACTTCCTAAGTCTAAGTGCAAGAAGTCCGCTAGCACCCGTACCCCCTGCAGTGTCAGCACTAGTCTGTGGCACACTCCTCGACTGCTCTCCTTCTTGTCAGTCCCAATCATGACACTGAAATTGCCTCAGGTGAAGTCCCTGCTGCTCCACCATCCTCCTGAAAATGAAATTGTGGGTAGCGCAACTATCAATCAGTACCGTCGCCTCCTGGTCATAGATATGTCCCCTCAACTTCATGGTATGGTTCGATGTGAACCCTACCACGGATTTTAGGGAAACCTCCGCTACGTCCAGCTGATGGTGCTCTGCATCCTCCTCGATGGCCTCATCCTCAACATCATCCTCATCATATCCTCGTCCTTAAGTATCAGCACCTGGAGCTTGCGCCCTGCGCACCTGTGTCCTGGAGTGAACCTCTCATCGCACCTGAAACAGAGCCCCTTCTGACGCTTCATCATCATCTCTGCGTCAGTATCCTCCTAAACTGTTCCTCCACTGATGGTGTACTGCTCTTCTCTCCACTCTTCTCCTTGGTGGTCTGATCATCCCATGTAGGCACCCTCTCCCACGATCTCCATGCCTCCCCCTTTGGGTCTCCTCGTCTTCCATGGCCTCCCTAGTCATCTCCCCCTCCATAGGCCCGTCCTCCTTCATCTTCGTAGTCGTCGCCCCTTCCTTCTTCACCGGGGTAATAACCATCACATTGTGCATGTCCTGGATAGCCGTGGAGCGGCTGAAATTGTTCCTCGTAGCCTAACGCATCTGCGGAGGCCGTTGGGCCGCTGTTCGGCCTGTATATGGCTCGGAAACCCCCCTCGACCGATGCCAGGGGTCGCCTGGGGCTGCCGAGCCCCCGACAGACCCTGTCGGGGCTGTCGGAGGCCCCTCTGATGTATTGGGCAAGGTCGGCCGACCCTGCCGGATGCCGAACTGGGCAGGGCAGCTGCCCCCGCCCCTGTTATGGCCTGGCCGCCCGCCTAATTGAGTCTGGGGGTTCGGCCGGCTACACTCAATGCTTAGTTGATGTCCGACGATCTCCCCCTCCATCCAAGCCCCTTCTTTTTCATCCTTGAAGTAATCGTCGGTGTCAGAAAGCAAACCCTCCTCGTAATTCTCCATCTTTTCATTCCCCTTCTCCAAAGGTGGCACCTTTTTGAAGGATTAGGGTTAGCGTCGTTGTTTCCACCCTTCAACGTGAGGATCAAAAGTTGAAAGATGATTTGAGCAAGGGCATTGTCTTGTTAGTCTTCTTTAGCCGTGATCTTTTCAGTGGTAGCCATCAACGGTGATATCGCCTCGCCGTGCTCCGTTAGGGCTCTCTTCATGCCCTGAACCTCGCCATTAAATTTTTCCTCTACCACGTTGATACGATTTTTGGATCTCGTTGCCGCCGCTATGGATCGTAGTCGCGCTGATACCAAATTAATAGAACTCGAAGGAAATCTGAAATTTTATTGAGAAAACTGAAACTAAAATAAGATAAAGTGGCTACAATCAACCCTCCCAAGACGCCGATTGATAAAAGACGTCCGCACCTTCCCGTAGATCGAAGAACTCTATCCCCTTTCACAAAATTATCAAAATAAGCATGATTAGGGCCGGCCGGCCATCCCCCCTTTAATACTAAACCCACATTATTAATAAATTACAAGTATGCCCTTATATCAATTAAAATAATAGAAAGAAGCCTAAAAGTTGAGAATACGTCCATGAATCATGCGGTTGGGCCCGATCCACATCTGGTGCACCGCTGTGTGTAGGTGATGAGCCCAGTAGATGAAATAATAATAGATGCATGCAACAATTTTAAAGTTTAAACTTAAGTCCAACCTAAATATGAAATAGGATGATGCTTGAGAATCCACATCTTAAACATTCATGTTTACAATTATGAACATTATAGCAAGAAATAGTTTGATTCGGAGGGCCACTATGCGGATGCATAAAATGCCTTTTAGAAAGCTGTTGGTGAGTTCATTGAATGGTGACAATGTGATGGAGTAATCCCTAGAAGACTGGGACGACAAATTAACTTCAGAAGCGTTTTCGTAATTACGAAAGTCCAGTGGCGGTTTTGTAATTTTGGAGAAAATCATATTAGTGGGGGCTTTGAGAGATGGATATGTTGAACTTTACGAGAGAACTCATAAGAGGTTGATTAGATCACTCTTCGGTGAAGAGTGCGGTCATCCTCTCGAATTGGTGGGCTTGGGAGAATGGTTTCCTCTTGAAAGAAACCAACATGTCTTTCTATTCCTCTTTATATCTATAAAAATCTGATTTTTACTACTCAAGACCCTAGAAGTTCCTATCGATTTGGTATCAGAGCAAGATCTTGATGACGGCAACGAGAAAGGTGGAAAGCCTTAGAAGAGAAATTTGATGGGGAAGTGGGAAAATTAAAGAAAACGATGGATGAGATAAGAAATTCAATTGCCCCCATCAAATCCAAGGTGAAGGCGTCGAGCGAAGCTGAGATCGAAGCCGGGTTGAGGGTGTTGGAGGGGAGGATGGATACAAAGATGGAGACTTTCATGCAAATCCTAACACAACACTTCCTCCACGATTCTCCGATTCAAAAGGGGCAAACTTAGATCTCGGCAACGCCGAGGCCAACAATCCACATCAAGGGCGAAAGGAAAAAATTTGGACCAAGGGAACAAAAAAAGGTGAAAGATTTTGAAGATGGGCTTCTTTCAGATGCAGATCTGGTGTCCGAGGACAAGATGAAAGATCCCGCGAGGGTGGAGACCCCCCCTTCATCACTAGGAGCCCCACGGCCCACGGAAACCCCTGCCATGGGTTTTGACAGACCCCGACTGGGCCGCCAAGAGCCACCTAACCCCTGGGCGACCCGCCAGGACCCAAATGGGACTCAACGTGCGCGTCAAGATGCTGACGATGTTTTGGAGGACCTCAAGGACTCTACGAGCCCTGGATTTTTGGAGAAAGACCCCGACGACATGTGCCAGTCTGCGAGAAGTTTTGAGAAGATTATGACAATGATCCGGGCTATGGGGAATATAAAGGAGACTCAGTTTGGATCGATGATGAGTTGGTAAGCGATGGTAACAGAGGTGGCACCCCATTGAGGGGATTCGAGCGGCACATGGAGCCATGACAGAACATCTATCAGCCATACCACTATAGATAGCCCGGAGGGAGAACCGGTTGGGGAAGTCTCCATGTTGATGGCGAGATTAAGAAATTGAAGATGTCGTTATTTGAAGGAGATGATCATTACGAGTGGATTTATAGTGGAAAAAGATTTTTTGCAATGACCCGCTTGATAGATAATGAGAAATTAGAGACTACTGGTATATGCTTTGAGGGGAAGACGCTATCTTGATTTCAGTGGACTGAGCAGAGGCGACCTATGCGCTTAAGGGAGAAACTTAAGGACTGCTTGATAGACCGTTTTCAAGACACTCAAGGAGGAAACTTACAGAAGCAGATACTTGCACTCAGGCAAGAGTGCACTGTCAGGGAATACATAAAGAAGTTTAAGCTGCTATCAGGACGATTAATACCGTTGAGTCATTGGGCCGGCACTCGAGGAAACTCGGTCGACGAATGGCCAAGGCCCACCATGCCCACCAGAGAAGTCCGATATCGACTTAGTCAAAGCTCAAATGGACATCCGACCGTTGGGTCCATCTCGCGCGAACGTGGGATTAAAAAGGGCTCGAAAATCTCGGGGACGTGGGTAACGCTTACTCACATTCATGGCGGAAGATCGTGGCCCCATTATAGAAGGCCGTTATCTCCTCAACATCTCTAAGAGGACCCCGAACCCCTATAAATAGTGGGAGGGGCTCCATCTTCAAGGTACGAGATCTAAGACATAGAACTCTATCTTCTCACTTTACCATTTTATATACGAGCTTGCGTTGTTAGTCTAGAGACGAACCTCCGTGGGTCGATCTCAGCTACACCAAGCTCCCTCTCTTGCTTAAATTCCCTACTAACTTAAGCATCGGAGAGAATTTGGGTCGGAACCCAGATTCGACCCCCCTAATGACTCCCTGTGGTGCAGACCGGCGATCGCTATCCGACATCGAAGGCCAGCGCTTGACCCTTCAACATCGAACGATCGACACAACGGTCGCTCGTGGGTTGCTCGAAGGTCGTATCACCCTCAAACTACAATCATCCGACCCCGGTTCTTCCAACCAAGGGTCCCACCTCAACCGCTGACAAGGCTCCAGCTTAGTGCCTCGAGTCTCCGTTAGCTTGACAACTGTACATGTCAATTTTGACATTAACAGTTTGACGCCGTCTGTGGGAAACCGTTAACCAGCTTATCATCCTAAAACTATTCATAAGCTATGGCAACTGGACCCAACAACGTCGGACCGATCGAAGGTCTGCATGAGAAGCCCAAGGCAAACAGTGTTTTGTTAGAGGATGCCACGGACTCCACAACGCCCCCGCCTCGATCAACGGAGGAGGCAAACGAGCCAGGGGTAACTCGAAGAGAATTCAACCAATTCACTGCGCAGGTTGATAGGAGCTTAGGCGCGTTGGCAACTTTGGTACGCCAGAACATGGGGAGCCCATCCCCGCAAAGGAGCCGCCGCCGCTGCCGAATCCGTACCTGACACCAACGAGGTGCTCAGCATACCTTCGGGGTCTGTGGACCCAAGGGCAGAGATTAGCCTCGACGATTTGACCCCCCCCCCCGACTCACCCATACAATGGAGCAGTGGTCGAAGATCAAGTTTCCATACTCCAGCGGGAGCCCACACACTCCAATTACCGGTGCGACCCGCAACATCTTGGATCAGGTAATATACGGAGCTCCCTCTGGCTATAACCCACTAAACCCTACAGGTGGATTAGCAAGAGGGGAGGAGATCCCGAATCGATCTCCTGGGGCCAACTTCTCGCAAACCGGAGCAAGAGGATCCGTGTTGGTCCAATCTGCTATACGGAAAACTTCACTGAAGGAGAATATCCTCTCCGCTCCTTTTCTACCCAAATTCAAGCTCCCGGCCCTACCAACGTATGATGACACACATTCAAAAGTATTTGAATGTCATGCTACTCCACAGGGCCAACGAGCCATACCTTTGCAGAGCTTTCAATGCCACCCTGACCAAGAGGGCGGAAAGCTGGTACGAAGGGCCGCCCCGCTGCTGCATCGGCTCATTCGACGAGCTAGCAGAAATATTCTGCAAGCAATTCGTCGTCGGACGACGACCCAAGAAAAGGTCGTCCCACCTCTTCTCGCTCAAACAGAACGAGAACGAGTCAATCTGAGATTTCGTCTCTAGATTCAACGACAAAAGGCTCGATGTAGAAGAGACGTCGGACGTGACCATCATACCGGGGCTCACCCAGACGGTCAGGAACAAACACTTGAAGAGGGCCCTACACCAGTTCTCCCCCAATACCGTCGCAAAAATGCTCAACATCACAGATCAGTTCACTTCCTCCGAGAAAGCAGAGGAGCCTGCCGAGGACAATACAAAGAGCACCCCCTCCCTCCGCGAAGACACGAGGCGAGAGAAATCTAACTTGGGAACCCCCGCAGGAAATCCTGGGACAAGAGGCCTATGGAGAGGAGCCCTCGAAGCAAGGAGTGTCCTACCTATGCTAAGCCCGTCGTCCCTAAGACAGAAGTCCTCGCCTGCGACCCGCGAGAAGAGCTGATACAAGAGGCTGCGAAGAAGTGCAAATACGAGAAAAGAGACGACCTCAAATTCTGTAAATATCACAATGAATATGTGCACGACACAAACGACTGTTGGACCCTCAAGAAGGAGATCGACGCCCTAGTCAAACGGGTACATCCCAAAGGCCCGGCCAGTGATCCATCCAGCAAAGAAGGATCCTCGAAGCAGAAGGACAAGATGACGGGATCGCCCGTCACTAAGGTGGTTGACTAAAGAACCATCTGACAACCACTGGCAACTAGCAAGGCAATGAATGACGACAGCTCCGACGTCGATCGGAAAACACATGTACGCCTTTTCCGTCTTTTATTATCGCTAATAAAGCATGCTGCGTTTATCAAACAAATCTTTGCATCTTTGAGCCTTCGTAAAAATTTGTAGAGATTACCCAACCCAAAAAACTTCTATCGAAAAAGGACCCGATCCTCAAAAGGGATTGGGAAAACCGAAATTACGGTAATACGAACGAGTGTCAGTCGTAAGTCGAAGGGGTCACCCCTTCGTCATTGAACGACTCTCAAACGGGCGACAGCCGTAAGTCGCCTTCGCCACTGAACGACTCTCGAACGAGCGTCAGCCGTAAGTCGAATGGGCCACCCCTTCGCCACTGAACGACTCTCGAACGGACGTCAGCTGTAAGTCGAAGGGGCCACCCCTTCGTCACTGAACGACTCTCGAACGAGCGTCAGCCGTAAGTCGAATGGGCCACCCATTCGCCACTGAACGACTCTCGAACGAGCGTCAGCCGAAGAGGCCACCACTTCACCAATGAACGGTTCTCCTAAACGGTCGTCAGCCGTAAGTCGAAGGGACCACCCCTTCGCTACTAAACGACCCAGGTCCCCATATCGTCAGACCATGAATCAGGCGGATCTCACCCTTTCCACGAGACTTGGTGGTCAAATTCTAAATGTGGTTAGATGATCGACCCTCGAAGCAGCGCCTAACCCATCGAAAGGGGCCATCAGGCATCAAGACTACCACGGGGCGTGAACGACAACAAACAAGGAGAGGCAACGACATATGAGAATGCACAAGCCAATTCTATTGTCTCTTTATTACAAAAAGTTGTTACCATCTACGTCACCCCCCCAATACATTCAAAAATTTCAGGCGAGTCAGATCTTACAACGGCCACTCAGGCCCTAGTCTCCCTCTGACACGGTCATGAGCTCCAGCTCCCCCGTAGCAACTACTCCTGCTTCGTCACCGGCCGTGGTGGTGGCCTCGTCCACGGGAGCTGCCTCATTCACGTCTCGGCTCGACTCATCCTCGCCATGGTCTGGAAAAACCACCGGGATCTTATCGATCTCCGGGAAAGGTCAATGAATCGGTTCTTCATTTCCAACCGACATCGCTCGTAACCCCGCTCATATAGCATGTCAAAGTCAAGAAACGTGTCCGTGAGATCCCGGATCGTCTTCTTCGAAATGACGTCAGCTTCGACTCTCTCCTCCAGCAGAGCATTCTCTGCTCGCTCTCTTAAGGCGATCTGTTCCACATCCCTCTTACTAGACTCGCTGAGCTCCCGCTCGAGTTTCTCAACGATCAATGACCTTGTCTCGGAGAGGCGGTAGACTTTTTCTAGCTCAGCCTGGGACTTCTCCACCCTTGACTTAACAACCTCCAAAGTGACACCGTAATTAGCCACCTCCGAAGCTCGGCGGCGCAACGCCGCGGTCGCCACAAAAGCCTGGATACAACGATCAATGATCAGCTCGAACGCGGATGATAACATCGACAGATGTCCAGATGAACATTTACCTGGACGCTGGCGTGGACGGCTATTGACACAAGCCGCTCGTGGTTGACCCTTTCCACGACTGCCCTGTCCTGCGGACGGGTCGCATTCTCAGCGATGCGGGAAGCGGCCCCACAATCGAGAAGGGCGGACTCCCTAAGCCTCAATGGAAATCTCGCCCTGATGAGCTCCTCCTCGGTACAGTCGAAGTGGGACCTGAGAAGATCGACCCTCCAACAGCATCGGTCGGTACTCCCCAGGGATGTCTTCAGGCAACCCCACGGAAGGAGACAGACCCCCCAAGGCCAGGAGTCCTGGTGCACACGAAGATCCGGCGTTAGACCCAGACGGCTCCGAGTCACTAAGGAGTAAAACCCTCCGCCTTTTCTGACCTCCCTCCCGTGCAACCACCTCAAACTCGGAGGAGGATTCTTTCTTCTTCTGCTGTTGAGGGCGAGCCTCCTGGGCACTCCCCTTAGCGATCATGGGCCGATCTCCGGACGGCTGAGTCGTAGACCTCGATACGATCAGGGCCCGGGGCGACAACATTCTCGCCTCCGCCTCTCTAATGGAAGCTTCGACCGCATCCTTCAGTGCTGGATCCACCCGGTAATCCGCACTGATCATCCCTGTTAAAGCAACAAACAAGTTAGTCCAAGCGACAAAGATCAAACAATTGACGAGCATGGATGAACCAACCTTTCGTCCACACGGTCCGACGCAACACTTCATCCGACCATAGCCACTCAACCGACATCATCCCCTCTGACAGACCCTTCAGAGTGTCGGTGGCTTTCTTATCCTCAACAGTCAACGGCTTATCCTCGGTAGGCCCCAAATCCGAGGCTCCCTAACCGGTGCAGAAGCTCACCTCCCCCTGGAGGACCACAAATACAAACTCGTCCTTCCACGTGGGGTTGGAGGTGGGGAGATCCTCCAGCAACTTCCTCCCCCGACAAGCCATTATCGTATACCACCCTGGGGCCTTAAGGGGAGGGATCCAGAAGAAGTGGTTGAATAGACGCATGGATGGCTCAATTCCCTTCGTCACGCACAGTACTATGAAGGCCATCAACATGCCAACACCGTTCGACATCAGCTGGCAGAGGGAAATGTTCAAAGTACACAGGAAGTATCGCAGGAAAGGATTCATGGAAAATCGAAGGCCCCGCTCGAAAGTTTTGACGTAGACCCCCACTTCTCGGTCGCCGAGACGATGAGCCCTCTCGTCCTTTCCGGGCAGTCTGATCTGATAGTCGAGTCGAACATACTTCCTCTGAAGCGTGTCGATTTGGCCAGCCTTAACCTTGGTCCTCAAATTCCCCAATAAGCCCGGCTCCATGATCCCTTCCTGGTTCTTCTGGATGGCTGTGACCACATTCTTTCCGGAGGCAGATGACGAAGCCATTGCTTTCGAGAGAAGGAGAATCCAAATCGAGAGAATGGAGAAGGCATCCCTGCACTCCTCCACTGGAGCCGTTATATATGGGCAAAGCGACAACCACACGATAGAACACGTGTCGAAGATCCAAGGACCAGGGCGTCTTGGATTTCGAATCGACAAACCATCCAAAACGACGAGGCGGGCGTTTTCACGCCCGGAACTCGAGTGCTATTTTCTCGACTGTCGCGCCCCATTAAATACGATGTAACGTCGCTTGACCTCAGCAGATGGATCCTTCAAGGTCGTGCGACGGGGGCCATTGTTGAGTCATTGGGTCGGCACTCGGGGAAACTCGGTCGACGAATGGCCAAGGCCCACCAGGCCCACCAGAGAAGTCCGATATCACTTAGTCAAAGCTCAAATGGCCAGCCGACCGTTGGGTTCGTCTCGCGCGAACGTGGGATTAAAAACGGGCTCGGAAATCTCAGGGACGTGGGTAACGCTTACTCCCATTCATGGTGAAAGATCGTGACCACATTATAGAGGGCCGTTATCTCTCCAACGTCTCTAAGAGGACTCTGAACCCCTATAAATAGAGGGAGGTGTTCCATCTTCAAGGTACGAGATCTAAGACATAGAACTCTATCTTCTCACTTTACCATTTTATATACGAGCTTGCGTCGTTAGTCTAGAAACAAACCTCCGTAGGTCGATCTCAGCTACACCAAGCTCCCTCTCTTCCTTTAGTTCCCTACTAACTTAAGTATCAGGGGGAATTTGGGTCGAAACCCAGATTCGACCCCCCCCCCTAACGACTCCCTGTGATGCAGACCGACGATCGCTATCCGACATCGAAGACGGAATCTATGTGGCCTTTTTCTTATCGGCCACAGAGCTATCTGATTCCTACAACAAAACTCCGCTCCACCTCCTATTTCTACTAGGACTTTTGCTACAATCCAATTGACACTGGAATTGAACATCAACAAAGATAAATTAGGTTCATTAAAAAAATCTCCAATCAACTATTTCAAATAGCAAGTCTGTTAAGGTACATTCCCATTTCACTATAAAGTACGCTTTTTCCCCCTTATAAACAAATCTTTGTTTCGCATGAAATTTTTACTAAATTAACTAACACAACGGATTTTTTGTTTTTTGTTTTGTTTTTGTTTTTTTATTTTATTTTATATTTTATTTTATTTTATTTTATTTTATTTTTTTTTTTTTTTTTTGGGGGGGGGGGGGGGGGGGGGGGGGGGGGGGGGTAACTTGGTTTGCTGTACCTCGCGATCCATGGAGGGGAACATGCGGATGAGAATGGAGAGCTTATCCTCAAATCCGAAACCGAAATCGGCGGTGGATCGGATGGGAGAGGCGCAGCAGCGCAGTTTCTTAGCGGGCGCCCCCGACGGAGATCCGAAGATTTCCTCCAACCCGAGACGCTTGCCGCAGATCCCTGCAGACATGGCAGCAAGGCCAAAACCCTAAAAGGTCCTAATCGCCCGTTGCAGCCACAAAACCCCCCCACTAGGGTTTGGATCGATCGATCGATCGCCCCTTTATCTCTTTCTTCCCTGTCGATCCCAAATTTCTAATTTTTTTTCTACTGTTTTTCTCTACACAAAATCCTGATGGTTCGTTGCGTCCGAACTTGGTTTAATACACGAGTACAATGCTTGGGACGTGGAATTGTGACCTGATTTTGCGACGAGAAAGAGTCTTGACGACGTGGATGAAGTTTTCTGAACGGGTGCAGTACGTTATTGGATGGTGTTTTGCTACAATTGAAGCGGGTAACCGGCCGTTCTGGCAGGCATCAGCCGTTTGCTTGTGTACAGTGTGGGTAATGCGTGGGCACGCATTGGTATTATCCTTTACTTGGCGGGCTGGCCCATGCAGCGTGGGAACCAGTTGTCAGTGATTATATTAGCCGTTTCCCAGGTAGACGGATAAGGGGCGGAGAATAGACTCCTGCATGCTGTTACTAAATTTATATGGGTAAAAATGCTTTCATGTTTAGGTCATTTTTACGAAAATATCCTGAAGTTTATTTTATGACAAATTGATACCGTGTAGCGGAAAATGGGCAGACAGTGTTAAATTGGACCATTTTGTCCCTCTCTCACACGTTTGGACCATTTTTATGTAAATACCCTGAGGTCCTCTCTCTCTCTCTCTCTCTCTCTCTCTCTCTCTCTCTCTACACTGATTCTCTCTCTCACTCTCTACTGATTCTCTCTCCTCTATCTCTCTACGAATTCTTTTTCTCTTTCTCTCTATATACCGAATCTCTCTCTACAGATTCTCTCTCTCTTTCTCTCTCTACACCGAATCTCTCTCTCTCCCCCCAACTCTCTCTCTCTCTCTCTCTCTCTCTCTCTCTCTCTCTCGGGTGGGATTGTGCATGCGGTGGGTGAGTGGGTGAGTGTGCGTTCATGCGTGTGGTGGGTGGGTTGTGTGTGTGTGGTGTGTGCATTGAGGGGTATGCATGGGGTGTGTGCGCGTGGGTAGGTGGGTGGGTGTGCGTGGGGTGGGTGGGTGGGTGTGTGCGTGGGGTGTGTGTGTGCGTGCATGGTGGGTGGGTGGGTGCGCAGGGGGTGGATGTGGTGTGTGTGCATGGGGGGGTGTGTGTGGTTGGAGGGTGTGTGCGTGGGGTGGGTGTGTGCGCGTGGGGTGGGTGGGGTGTGTGTGATTAAGGGGTGGGTGTGTGTGGGCATTGGGGGTGTGTGCTTGGGGTGGGTATGTCTGCGTAGGTTGGTGGGTTGTGTGCATGGGGTTTATGCGCATAGGGTGTGTGTGCTTAGGGTGAGTGTGTGCCTGGGTGGGGGTGGGGTTGTGTGGGGTGGGCATGTGTGCGTGCGTGTATGGGTTGTGTGCGTGCGTTGGGTGTGCGTGCATGGGTGGGTTGTGTGTGTAACAACCCTAGGGTGCAAATACTAAATTGGCTTTAGACTCCTTGTATGTGTACATGCTAACCCATGGAATGGAGGGATTTGCATTTTGCCCCTAAATTTCTCATTTGTACCCAAATAAGGGTAGCATTGCAAAATTGGGCTTAAAGGCAAATTTTGCAAAGTCAATGGGTTTTTGTGCAAAAAGGGAAGTGAGATATTTGTAATGGCAAACTTGTAATAAATTGGAGGGCCCTTATAAAACAAAAAAAGAAAGAAAAGAATAATGGCAAACTTGTAAATAATGAAAATTCTAAGAGATAACCTATTCATTTGAATACTCCACATCCTTCTATACTTTCCTCCACATTTCTTCTCCCTTCTACACTCTTCAAACATTAATCCCCCTCATCTTTTCATGTGGTGGCCGAAATTAGGGGAGCAAAACAAAAAAAAAGAAAAAAAAGAGAAGAGAAAAGAGAGAAGAGAGGAGAAAGGAGAAGGAGAAGGAGAAGAAGGGGAATCCAACTAAGAGGGGGCTTCTTACCCAACCTTCAACTATTCTTGGGGGCTTTTAAGAGGTAGGAACTTCTCATCTCACTCTCTAGTTATAGATGATGGAAAGAAGCTTGAATGTTTGAGTTTTTGTTGAAATTTGGGAAGAGTGTTATAGAACTAGGATTCTTGTTGCATGCATGATAATTTGCTGAAACTTTGACTAAGTGCTGGGATAAAGTGGCTATTAGAAATGCCTTGAAAATTTTATATGCTATGTAATCTGTAGTTATGAACAACTTTCATGTTCACAACTTTTTCTAGTTCGAACTGGAATATGGGGTAAAAATTCGATTTGTGCAACATGCCAGAAATTCTGTCAATCTGTACACAGTTCAAAAAAATGAGCACTACTACCTGCACACTCTATGGATTTTACTGATTTTGGTCTTGTTGGAAACTTAAGAAGTTTTTCTAAATGTTCATCAGAGTGCTCACATGTTGTAATTCTGGCTCCAACATGCTTAAAATTGGCCTTGAAGACAGATTCAGAAATCTGTCTGCAGATCAGATTTGACACACTTTACTAAATTATTCATTATAAATCATGTACTTCATATTTTTGCATGAAATTTTATGGATAAACTCATGACTATTATATCTCCAACTTTCATTCTTTGAGTTTTGTCAAATTCACAAGATAAATGGGTTACAAATGCTTTCTTTCTAGCTGTTCTTGCAACCTCAGTATGCTGGATGGTGTTGAGTGAAGTTGGAAATGTGTGATATTGCTAATTTTTCACTCCAAATGCATGAATGATGTTGGTGCATGTATATAAGATTAGTTATGCTATTGGTTACAAAAATTGGTGACATGATTCTCTTCATTTATGTGGCGCTCATTATGTGTTTGTTAAAATGCCTGAATGAACTTGAGATTGAAGAAACTTGGAAAATGGCATTTTTAATTGTGTGACATGTATTACCCATGAGAACTTGTATATGATCAATGAGGTTATGATACATGGCTTATAGAGAATGCAAGTTTGTTGTGAACATCTCGATGAATAGAATGAATTTGGACATCATTTACATACGTCATTTTACATGCTCAATACCCTAGGATTAATGATTAGCTAAAAGATAACCTAGGAATATCTTGTTCCACTCGAAGTGGGTGAGGACCCTAGGAGGGTTGGGGGAAACCACGGTAACGAGTGGGCATGCGGGGATGGACTGCTGGGTTGTGGACCACTCCTGACGGGCCCTCAGCGGCGGGGAGTTGGTGTGGTCGTGGTTGAGTTGGTTGTGCTGGTGAACTGCTTCTTTCGTAAGAGCTTGTCTCGGGAAGTCGTAGCATTCCACACACCTTACCGGGTGAGGTCCAGTCCCCGATGTCTGACCCGTTACTGAGGTTTCGAATTCATGCATGAAAACTAACCTATAAAGGCACAAAAAACAGTAACCCTGGAATATGATGCCTTTTCCTTGTTGTGCTTCCTCTGTTGTGCACTATGATTAGAGTAGTAAGGTTTTGGAGTTCCTACTGGGCACGTTGTGACGTGTCCCTTTCCCCCACATGTACAGGTGCCAGTACTCAGGCGACGGGACCGAGGACAGGGACTCCGGAGGGCAGCCCCTCTCAGCAGGGTCCGTAGAGTCTGTAGTTAGTGTGGGTCTTGTGGTATAGACTTGGGGGTGGGTGTGGGATGTTAGCAGAGTTTTGCATCCATGTTTCCCTTTGTACCCCGAGGGACTGCGTTGTACTTTTGGGAGTTTCAGCTGTTGGGGTTGTACAGTGGACTTGTTTGCTGCTAGTTGCATAGTCATGATGCTCTGTGATATCTGGGTGTTCTGATTGTAGTACTTTACTTTGCTGCCTATGTTGTAGTACCTTGTACTTTCTTTTGTGTTGGAGCTGTACTGTTCTGTTTTTTTTCAGTTCGTACTTTACTACCTGTGTTTCCTCAGCGGTTGCAGTGGCCTGCGAGTCATTTCGTATACACATTAGCGCTGGGTATCCCTAATACCGTGGCTTGTCACGCCGATCCCCCCATTTGGGGTAGCGGGGCGTGACAGTGTGCATGGGGTGTGTGTGCTTGGGGTGGATGGGTGAATGGGCGTGTGTGACCTGTTGAAGTATTGGCTCAATCTGGGCACTAAAAGGTAGACGATCATACATGCACTAACCCACCCCAATGCACACACACCCCCATGCCCACACCCACCCCCATGCACCAACCCACCCCCATGCACACACCCACACACCCATGCGCGCGCACACACACGCACCTAATGCACACACCCACCTCATGCGCACACACCCCCATGCACCAACCCACCCCAATGCACACACCCACACACCCATGCACACACCCACCCACCCCATGCGCACACACACCCATGCACACACACACCCATGCATGCACACACCCACACACAAACACATTCACCAACCTACTCCAATGCACACACACCCACCCCATGCACACCCACCCCATGCCCACACCCACCCACCTATGCACGCATCCACCCATGCACGCACACACGCCCACCCACCATGCACGCGCGCACACCCCCCTAATGCGCGCGCGCACACATATACCCCACACACCCATGCACACCCACTCCAATGGACACACACACCCAATTCAGGGTATTAACTTATAAAAGGCCCAAACGTGAGGGTATTAACTTATAAAAGGCCTATTCAGGGGTAAATTTGTCCAAATTTCTGTCTTTTGGACGGAAAATTAAAAAAGGTATCAACTTAAAAGCGTTGGAAAATATTTGGGTATATATTTTGATGAAAATAAACATCATGGTATTTACGTAAAAATGGCCTAAACGTGAGGGTATTTTTCTGCAATTTACCCAATTTATATTTGTTCTCTTTTTAACGCGGATACAAGGGGCGGCCGATGAGCTCTGTCACGGTGCACTTCTCCTATAAGTCAATTTGTATCATCAACCCTAACAGAAATGCGAGCGCAAGATTCAATCCCAAAATGTAAGCTTTATTGGAGAGAAGGGTAAAAGACTCTAGAATAATTTAGGGATAAGTCTTGCATGACTTGAAAATTTCTAGACAACTCTTGTATTTAATGATGTAGTTGGAAAATGTGTAGAACATTCTTGAAACTCATTTGTAACCCTTAGAATGAAACAATCTTGGTCATCCATTTAGTTAGAAGATGCTATTGCGGGTCAAATCCGCCTATCAATGAGATTTATATAACGGGAAATCAATAAGACGGTTATTATAGTTTAATTGGGTTTTAGTAGAGGCTAAACGCCTTGAAACTCGATCTGTAGACGAATGATCCAAGGTCGCTCGAATGTCACCGACCGCTTGGGAGAAGGGCCGAGCTTCTTGCACAACGAGCAGCTCGTCAAAAAGGCTGGGTTTGTTGTCAACCAGTGGCCTCTCCAATGGTAAAGTCAGTAGGTTACTTTTTAGAAGAAGGCCGGACACGCTGGCTGATCTTAGTGTATAGCGACCTAACACGGCGAGCTTATGTGGAAGGCACAGATAAATGGACGATATCCGACATTGTATATGAATGAGAGTTAAGATTTCTACCAACCAATCCCCCTCCATTGATGGCTGGAAGGGGGTATTTACAGTGGAGAGAGTCGGTTGATTGTCGTCCAATCAACTGTCGCTTCTGCTTAGCTAGAGCCAGACTGGAACTTAGCTAGCACATTAATAGGGATGCAACGGGTCGACGAGAATGTCACATTCTCGCATCGCCTTAATCGGTCATTAATGGGGATGTGACGGGCAGCCATCAGTTCTCGTCTTTAACCTTCGACATTAATTGGAGACGTAGGTGGCCCTACGTCATTCGGTCAAAGATATTTATGGGGCTGCCAGGTCGCCGAGGATCACGCTTGGAGAGAGTCGAGCTTGGCGTCCGAGCTCAGCGTCCCAATCTTCCTCCGGCCGGCCTTCTTGTTTCGGTCAGGAAAGCGAGCTTCGTCGTTGCTGGACGATCTCTACGCTTGGCTGGCAAGCTTCCCGCTTGACTATTTGGGCAAGACTCTCTTGATTTGTTGGACGAGCTTCCCGCTCGGCTGGGCGAGCAGCTTGCTAGCGGGGCGAGCTTCTTATTTGGGCTCGCTCTTGTTCCAGCTGGCCGGTGAGCTATTCGCTTAGGCTTCAACTATTTGGGGCTTCATTTTCTGGGCCGGCCATCAGGCCGTAACAATTGCCACTGTCATTCGAGCTCGAACTGGGAAGCCCGGCTCGGCTGGGATGACGCGTCACATCCTCATTGGCCGAGGAAAGGCGGAATGTTGAGTAGAAAAATTTTGTAGAGAATTTATTCGTGCAGTTAGGTTGACGACATCCCTCATTAGAGAGCGTTGGTCATCCCCGGACTGTGTAGTGGTTCGACCTCGGGGGCGACGCACGGAAGCGGAGCTTCAATAGGGGGCGCAGCCCGTAGCATGCCCATGTCCCGCTCGTCTTACAGCCGTGAGCATCAGGCAAATCTAGCAGCTTCTTCAAACCGTGTCTTCTATTGAAGCCAGAGCATGACTTGTTGTTGTTCGCTGGCAATATTGATCTTTCTTTGTCGTTCAACTCCTCTATGACGATGGTCGCCTTGATTTCTTCTGTGAGTGCTTTGAGCTTGGCGGAGACACCCTGTCACGCCCCGCTGCCCAAAATAAGGAGGGTCGGTGTGACAAGCCGCGGTATTAGAGTACCATGCGCTAAGTGCACACCAAATGTCACGCAGGCCACTGCAAACGCTGAGGAAACACAGACAGTAAAGTACAGACTGAAATGAAAACAGAACAGTACAGCTCCAACACAGAAGGATAGTACAAGGCACTACAATGCAGGCAGCAAGGTAAAGTACGACGAACAGAGCATCACAGAGCACAGGTACTACACGTCCAGTACCGTACAAGTCCACTGTACAACCCCAACAGCAAAAGCTCCCACAAAAGTACAACTCAACCATACGGGATACAAAGGGAACATGGGTACAATACTACTATCACACACACAAAGACTACACCACGCGACCCACACTAACCACGATCACTACGAACCCTGCTGAGACGAGTTGCCCTCCGGGGTCTCCACTCCCGGACCCGTCGCCTGAGAACTAGTACCTGGACCTGAAGGGGGAAAGGCCACGTCACAGCGTGCCCAGTAGTAACTCCACAACTCTACTACTCTAATCATAGTGCACAACAGAGGAAGCACAACAAGGAAAATGCATCACATCCCAGAGTTACTGTTTTTGTCTGTCTTAATAGGTTAGTTTTCATGCATGAATTTGAAACCTAAGTAACGGGTCAGACATCGGAGACTGGACCTCACCCGATAAGGTGGGTGGAATGCTACGACTTCCGAGACAAGCTCTTACGAAAGAAGCCGTTCACCAACACAACCAACTCAATCACAATCGCACCAACTCCCCGCCGTTGAGGGCTCGTCAGGAGTGGCCCACAACTCAGCAGTCCATCCCCGCATGTCCACTCGTTACCTTGGTTTCCCCAACCCCTCCTAGGGCACTCACCCACTACGAGTGGAACGAGACCACCCTAGGTTGTCTTTTAACTAATCATTAAACCTAGAGTATGAAGCATGTAAAATGAGATCCAATGCATTCTTTTCATCGGGATGTTCACAACAACTTGCGAGCTTCATAAGCCATGAACATAAACATCCATTTCCAAACTTGCAACATAAAGTAGCATACCCATAGACAGCACTTAATTACTGATGAATCCACATTAGCGATATGTTCAGAAGTAAACCAAAACAATAATCTAGTCATTAGCAAACAATGCAATTTGCTGAAATTTCGCCAACAGTCACAAACATCAATGGTTATCAGCCATTTCTAGTGAAAATTTAGCAAAACTTAATGAATGAAAGTTGTAGATATGACAGTTATGAGTTCACATATAAAATTTCATGCAAAAATATGGAGTATATGATTTATGGTGAATTATTTTGTGAAGACTATCAGTTCTGTTTTTCAGACAGCTTTCTGGGTCTGTCTTGATGGCCAATTTTAGCCCCCTTTCAGTCAAATTTTCGAAGGTTAAGCACTCTGGTAAAGTTTTAGGAAAATTTGTTAGCTTTCCAACGAGACTAAACTCATAGAATTCTGATGTCTGTGCAGATCGTGAGATCCATTTTACTAAACTGTGCACAGGTTGACAGATTTACAGGCATGTTGTAAAAAATGAATTTTTACCCTTACTTCCAGCTCGAATTGGAAAAAGTTGTGAACATGAAAGTTGTTCATAACTACGAATTAAACAATATATAAAATTTTTGGAGCATTCCTAATAGCCATTTAATCCCAATTCTTAACTAAAGTTTCAGCAAATTTCATGCATGCAACAAGTTTCCTAGTTATACAACATTCTTCCCAAAATTTCGAAGAAAACTCAATCATACATGCTTCTCTCCATCTCCTATAACTAGAGGGAGAGGTGAGAAGTTCCTACCTCCTTGGAGCTTCAAGTGATGCCTTGGGTTTGCAAGAAATCTCCTCCAATCTTGGATTTCCTCCCCCTCCTCCTCCTCTTCTCCTTTCTCTCTTCTTTCTTCTCTTCCTTTTTCTTTTCCCTTTATTTCCTAGCTAATTTCAGCCATGGGCTGAAAATAATGGCGAGAGGTGGAGAGAAAGGGACCTAGGAGAGGGGAGAGGGGGGGGGGGGTATGGTGTAGGGTGAGGGGAGAGATGGGGGGGGTTAGGTGTACTTTGGTATGGCAAACTTATTGCCATACCCTCTTTTTCTTTTCTTTTTTTTTCTCTCCTTTTTAAAATAACCCTCCAAATTGTTTGCTTTTATTACAAGTTTGCCATTGCAAATATCTCATTTCCCTTTTTCACAATAACCCTTCACTTAAAGAAATTTGCATTAAGCCCAATCTTACAATGATACCCTCATTTGGGTATAAATGAAAAATCGAGTGGCAATTTGCAAATCTCTACATTCCCCGGGATTGGTGTGCACATGTACGAGAAACTTGGGTGAATTTAACGATTACTTAGTATTTGCACACTAGGGTTGTTACACACCCGGAGCACTCATTCCATAATCATACTATGGCCAGCAATTCTGGTAAGAAAATGGGTAGGTGTTAGTCATTGATGGTAGTGGTTGTAGCAGCAATAACTTTGTGTTCGAAAACAGTTAGTAGCAGGTGGAGGAGCGCGGTCGACGTGCAGCGGCAGGGATCAAGCTCCAGCCGAGTGGAGGACAGAGGGGGAAGTGTTGGGATTGAGATCAGAGTAGGCCATGACTACCTTGGCTGCCCTATAGAGCTTCGGCCGTCCCTGGCCCGAGTTGTGGGCGGCACAGTCTGAAGTCCTTCCCCAGAGTCTTGGGTGACCTATCGGGGGGGGGGGGGGGGTGCAGCTCGGAAGCCTGCACTGGATCTTTATTAGGGCAGGGCGAGGCCCGTAGCCTGCCCCCTAAGGCCTTGGGCGACCTATCGGAGGCACAGCTCGGAAGCCTGCCCCGGATCTCTGATAGGGTAGGGGCGAGTCCCGTAGCCTGCCCCAAGCCCTTAGGTGACCTATCGGGGGCGCAGCCCGTAGCCTGCCCCGGATCTTTGTTAGGGTAGGGACGAGGCTCGTAGCCTGCCCCAAGCCCTTGGGTGACCTATCGGGGGCACAGCTCGGAAGCCTACCCGGGATCACTGATAGGGTCGGGGCGAGGCCCGTAACCTGCCCAAGCCCTTGAGCGACCTATCGGGTGCGCAGCCCGTAGCCTGCCCTAGATCTTTGTTAGGGTAGGGACGATGCCCTTAGCCTGCCCCAAGCCCTTGGGCGATCTATCAGGAACGCAGCCCGTAGCCTGCCCTGGATCTTTGTTTGTGGTGAGGTAGCTTGCTCCCAATGATCAAGCCAACCTTCGTGGAGGTGTTTCGATTTTGGGGCGGGGCTGAAATTCAAATTGAGACAACACAAAATCATTTAGGCCACATTTTATTAATAATATTTGAGCAAGTGCTCTGCATTCCATGGGTAAGTTAACTCCTCGCTCTCCATTGTTGCCAATATGTAAGTCGTCAGCCCTACAATGTCGGTTATTTTATAGGGGCCTTCCCACTTTGCTGCGAGCTTTCCTCGGTGGGTGATCTCTGGTTTGAAGGTCGCATCTCTGAGGACGAGGTCACCGACCTTGAAGCTCCGCTTCTTTGCACGGGAGTTATAATGCCGGGCCATCCTCTGGTTATGCTGGAGGAGGCTTGTCAGAGCCCGGTCCCTTACCACGTCGATGATCTCGATGTTGAGGTCGATGCCTTCTAGATTGGCATCTTCGTTGAAGTACTTGAGCCGGAGGGGATTCCTCGTCAACCTCCACCGGAACGACGGCCTCTGCTCCATAGGCGAGCATGAAGGGACTTATACCGGTCGATGCTTTGTAGGTCATGCGGTAGGACCAAAGGATGCCAGACAACTCGTCGGGCCAAGATCCGTGGGCGCTACTAACCTTCTTCTTCAGGGGCCCGAGGATGCATTTGTTCGCCGCTTTCGCCATACCATTGCTTTGTGGATGCGTCACGGAGGCAAAGTGGAGGTTGACGCTCCAGTCCGAGCAGAAGCTTCTGAAGTCTGCACAGTCGAACTGTGTACTGTTGTCCATCACTATATAGCGGGGTATCCCAAATCGGCATATAATGGACTTCCAGCCGAAGTTCTTCATCTCCTTCCAGGTGATGCGCGCTAGTGGCTCTGCCTCGATCCATTTGGTGAAGTAGTCAATGGCGGTGACGAGATACTTCCTTCCTCCTGACGCAGTTAGGAAGGGTCCGAGGATGTCGATGCCCCATTTGGCGAATGGGACCAGGCTGATGATTAGAATCAGGTCGATCGACAGGGCAGTGGTATGCTTGTAGAATCTTTGGCACTCCTCACACCGCTTGACATACTTGGTCGCGGCTTTGTCGCCACCGATCATTACGCCTAGGAGAACGGCGTCCTAACCGACAGAGGCTCCTACTCCAATGCGGGTGCTCTTCTTGTCTTGGGCTCCGTGGGCTCCCGTGCCGATGACTTTTAGCAGTGATGTAATGTCCCTAAGTGGGATACTATGCAGTGTGTATCTCCTTGGGTACATGGGTGTATTTATATAGTGTGTGGATTGTTTATTGAATGTGCCTATGTAATGGTATTGAGCTAGTGTGTTTTGTGGCGTGCTTATATGGTTTTGTGGTGTGTGCTCCATAATGTAGTGTAATGTGTGCTATTAATTGTGTTCTATGACTATTGTATGATAATGTGTGGTGTAGTCGTAGAGTATTGTGTATTAAAATTGACTTATTAAGATTGGTGTATTATTAGTATGATGTGCATTAGTACTGGTTTAATTTGTAGTGTAGTATGTAAAAATATATTAGTGTATTAATGATGGTTTAATAATCTTGGTATTGGTGTTTTATGTAATGTGGTGTATTATTTAAGGGTGCATGGGGGTAGCTTAGTACCAAGGTGTTTAAGTTGTTTTGTGAGTGTATGTACCTATGTGTGTGTATTTGTGTACGTATGAACCAATGGCATGACTTGTAATTATGTGTGCAAGGTGGAGGGTAATTATATTATGTGGTATTGTTGTGAATCCTTAGAAGTGGGAAGGGTAGGATGGTCTTTTGAGCTTGTGAGGAGTTTTCCATGGATCAAGCTGGGGTTTTTAGATGATGAGAGGAGCTATATAAGATGTAGGAATCCAACTCCTATTAGTATCTATTTACATGTTATTTTTTTGAAGTAAAGTTATCACCTTTCATTGCATGAACATCACTTTAAATCCCTACCGTTTTACAGTATATTCATTCGACTGTAGATTAAATTAAGCTCTGAGAATATTATACTGAAAGGATTAGATACTTATCTACAAGTTTCATGTTGGAGGTTTTCCCAAATTTGTAATGCAATTAGGCCCAAACTGGAGTTATTTCTAGTATCAGATTCTGCCAGATTTACACATTGTTACTGTTTTAGTCTTATCTCCTAATGTGGACATGAAAATCATGAGTTCTTGGATAATTTTGATATCTAACCTTCCTAATCTTCAACTTTGATGTTTTGACTTTAATTAAAATATGTTTATGATTGTTAGTAAATCATGGTTTTAGTTATAGCAGTTGTCATCTTTTCACAGTTTTCCTATCTCTTACAATATTGGTCCCTATAATTAACACACTTATGTAGAAATTCTGAAAATTGGTAGGTGAATGTAAAACTTATGTTACTATAACTTTCTAGTTGTAACTTTTCTGAAATTATAACTATAATTAGATGATAATAGCCATTCTTTCATAACTATCTGCAATTTCCTGCAAGCTGGACTATGAATTAGTGATCTTGAACCACGTTGAGTTGTTGGTCTTACTTTCCTTGCTCATATTTGTTGTTGCTTCATGGATGTGAATGAATTGTGGTGCCTTGTGTTTATACAACAATTCCCACCTGTATAAGTTGGCTTTTCATGCAGTTGCAAAGTAAAGTTGGCTTCTTATTGTGCAAAGTTACTAACTTTGGGCATTGTTGAGCAAGCATGCATGAGTTGTGAAATTTTTTTCTTATGTGACATGATGTGAGAAACACCCATCTCTTGATATTTCGTCCATGAGCCTCTTGTGATATTTTTGATGTGGTAATGGGAAAATGATGGTGTTGGTAAGAAAGAAAGTGTGAAGGAAGGAAATAGACAAGCATTGGGAATATTTTGTATTATGGTGTTTGCTTTCTTTTTGTGACTTTATGGAATTTGGCCTTGCTCATTGTAACATGAACGCGGGACTTTAGTTGTTGTGCATGATGGGAGGTAGGAGGGTGGACGGGGCATGGTGTTATGTGGTTGTTTATGATGAGTGGTGTTATGTGGTTGTTTATTATGAGAGTTATGGACATGGCACTATGTGCATGACTCTTTTTACAAGTGAATGATGAGGTTCCATAACACTGTGTCTTTGGGGACCACATTGCCTATCATGTACAACCATATAGTCCCATTACCATGACTCACCCCGTTGTACCAAATACTTCTTTTTAGCACATTATCACTTGAGTTGTATATGTTTCTAATTGATGTAGTTAAACTTCCATTATAGTTGTGCTTAAATTCATGCACTTTATCCTCTTGGTTGACATGTTTATTTGTAGTTTCCCTTAAGTTATGTTGTGCATTAATTTCTTTAAGTCATGTTCATGTTTCTTTAGCACATTCCCTTTAGCTCATTACATGCTTCATTTGCACATTGACATGGACGCATGTAAAGCAGTTGCATTTTCATAATAGCATACTAGTTGGAGTTGGCATTTCCTACTTGGTCACGCATTGACGTGCCCCACCCGTTGTTTTTCAGGTATTAGTGTTTGGAGGTGGTAGATGGAGCTACGAGTTGAGTTGAGACTCTAGTTGTTAGTTGGGGGAATGAGAGGAGAGAGACCATGTACTTTTGGGGGTTTTTAGTCTTGGGGGCTGATGTTTAGATGGTGTTGTATATGGATGTTGATGATAAATAATAAAGGTAATTTTTCTTTGGTTTCTCAGTGTTGTTTCTGTGTTCTTTGGTTCCTCTGTATTGGATGTTGGTTGTTTGGCTTGGAGCATACATGTACTATCACAGCAGTGCGCAGTGGACCTACTTCCATCTCTCTCGTTATCTCGTTCATTCCATCTTTTTCTTTGTCACACCCGCCTCTTCGGGAACACCCTGGACGGATTCGTACTTTCCGGGTATCCTGGGGAGCGGGGCGTTACAAGCGAGATTCAGCCTAGGGGAATTTCGTACTCCCTAGGCCGCCTCATGGGGGACTCCTCACCTTCCACCTCGAAGTCTCTCCCATGTGGCGATGATCAGCCGTCGTTGTCGAACGACCGCTTCCTCGTCGAGCTGCCTTTGTCGAGCTGCCGCTTCCTCTTCGAACTGGGAGAGGAGGTCCCGCCTCACATTCGGGGCCTATGGGGGCCTTCAAGCGGAGGGGCCCCACGGGTCTGGCGGCGACCCAGTTTTCTATCAGCTTGGTGAAGGCCGTGAAGTTTGCATGGATGTTGCGGGCTGCGGCCGGAATAAATCAAATAAGTAACGGGCCTCCGAGAGCGGTTCGTTACAAGTTTGGTGGCCCACGCAGGACCGAGCTAACTACCTCGTGAACAGTATAGCAAGATCAGGATGTACTGTATATAATACTCAATGAAGCTGACAATTTTTCTATGTATGCAGGTGTGACATTCAAATGATGGACGGAAACACTTCTAAGAGTCCCAACGGAGCTGATCTATCCGGAGCCAACAACCAAACCAACAACAGACCACCTCCAACTGTATATCAAATTTCTGATATCTCATTGCAAGAGCTGGTTCAAGCTATACGGTGAGAATAGAAGCTCGAAGGAAGTATACAACAATTCAGGACGCTTCGCCCAAAGCCCTGGAATGGCTTGGATGCACCTCTGAAGGCCGAAGAATGGCTGCGAAGCACAGAGGATGACTTAAGAGCAACTCAGATCATGGAGTATGCATGGATAGACACTGCCAAATCCCAAATAACCGATGGAGCTAGAATCTGGTGGAACTCCGCTGAATGTCGGCTGCAACGACCAATCAATTGGGCAACGTTCACCGACCACTTCAACACCCAATACTTCTCACCCGAAACTCAGATGGAACTGCGAGCTCAGTTCGTTGGGTTGAAGCAAGGTTCCATGTCAGTGGAGCAGTATGATGCCCAATTTACAATGCTTAGCCGTTTTGCTCCCGGGATGGTTGCCACCCCACTGACCCGAGCTCAACGCTTCAAGCAAGGGCTAAACATAGAGATCCGACGGAACTTGGTCGGACGCCAACTCTGCACACATACCGAGGTCCTGGCTGCAGCTCATGAGCACAAGTTCATTGGAAGGGAAGAAAGGCGTGAGATGGCTGCCCCTCCCAGAAGGCCACCACCTCCAACAACTGCTGGATCCAGCCGTCGGCCATCATCCAACCAGATGCACCGCCCAATCCAACAGACCCAATTCAAGAGACATGCACCACCACAACGTCCAGTGTGTCACCATTATGGTAGGCTCGGACATATGAAATCAGAGTACCGATGGTACCTGAATTTCTGCCTGATTTGTGGGTCGGAGGATCATCTTGTTAGAGATTGCCTAGATGCAAGAGCACGAGTTAATACCACTGCCACAGCTGCTGCCCCTGCTGGAGACACTTCTCATCAACCACCACCTCCTCCGCAACGACAAGCCTACACAATGATCGCGGAAGATGCCGAAGCCATCAGCCGGGCAGGTATGAATTATCGCTTTTAATATTATACTCGTTCATTTGCAATCAGTACCTTATACTATTATATCATCGTAGCTATTATGATACTACTAGTCTCGGGACTAGTTACGGAAGCAATGGTGATGTCAATAGTATGTATTCATACATAACATCTCTTGTTTTCTTAATGCTATGATATCACATTATATTTCATGCTATCAACAACTTATTTTCCTGTATTGTAATTGTTCATCAAGCCTCCCTTTCAATCGTTTCAATTGCTTAGGCAATTATAGGTCTTCTGAATTCCGAGGACGTAATTATTTTAAGGAGGGTAGGATGTAACAACCCATATTTTCCAGTACATCTATTTACACATTCACGTATTTTCACATTTTAGAATTACTTTATAATGGTTGGTCAGGAGTTTTATATCAAAAACTGATTTCAAAATTCCTTATAAAAAATATTTTGAAGTATTAAACTAGTTATGGTGTATTTCAGTAAGTTTGGGTTTCATCAAATACCTCTAAACAACTTTATAATAATTCATTTTTCAATTATTACTGTTTTAGCTGAATGAATTAATTTTCTATACAAATATCATCAAAACATTTTCAAAATTCTACAGTATCATTCTATGATCATTTAGGGCTCCCCATTTTACTTTCGTAATTTTCTAACATCAAATCGACCTAGAACCCGCAAACCCGCTTTCTAAACATTTTGGCCTAAAACTTGTATCTCCGTAGCTCAAACCCTGAAATGGATCTCGTATTCGCGATCCTCGCGAGGACACGGACCCGTGGCTATGTTTTCGTAATTTTCCGGACACATTTAGTTTCAGGGACAAAATCGTAATTTCGTTATCTACGTTTGACTAATTACATTCACTAATTATATTTTCACAATTACTAATTATCTAATTACATTTACCTAATTCCCTCCAACAACTTAAACGTGTGACCACGTTTACAAAATTTTCTTAAGTTAGTCAACAATGTAACCGACCCTAGCTACTACTTTGATGGGGGTTCATGCATCTATTTATGAGGTTAGTGGTATAAAACCCCACTTAATCCTCATTTTCTCCACCACAAAACCCGCATGCTGCTTTCCCCTCCTCCTCGAGCTCGTGCTCGTACGAACTCACCACCCCTCAAGCCTAGGCTCACTCGTATCACACACAGTCTCTCTCTATCTTGTTCGTTTTCCCCAACCCGCAACACACACGCATCTCCGAACCCAAACCCCTGAGCCCCTAGCCTGCGCACCCTCTCCTCTCTTCGTTCCCTCTCCCCGACTTGCCGTCGCCTCGCCCTGTGCTCCGAGCGCCTCCACTTCCTCTTCTCCGAAGTCGCCCTCTTCCCCCCACCGCCTTCGCCCTCCGACAGTTGCACCCACGTCACCGTAAACAACCCCAAACCCATCTCCCCTTCTCCGATCAGCTCGAGCCCGCTTCGACGCCCTCGAGCCCCCTCCGACCACCACACCCCCCCAAAGTCGATGCTCCCCATTAGACTCTCTCTCTCTCTCTCTCTCTCTCTCTCTCTCTCTCTCTCTCTCTCTCTCTTCATCTCCAACGTGAACCGCCGGTGAGCCCCCGACCCATCGTTCCGTCAGCCCAAGCAGTGCTCCCGCTGCTGCGTTCGCCGCCCCTCACCACCGTGCCCCGCCTTCGCCACCGTACCCCGAAGCTCGCTCCGCCCTCGACATCGCCTCCCTCATCCGCCTACAGCACTGCTCGTCGCCACTTCGAAAAGTCCCCAACGCCTCACCGTTGTCCCCAAGCCCAGCTCACCATGCCACCGCGTTCTGACGATGCCCCGCTGCCGCTACGCTGCCGTCCGACCGCCCTTCGCCACCCCGCTGCCGCTCCGCCACCGTACGCACGGAAGCCCCCCTCCCATGCACCGTCGACGGGAATAGGTGGGGGTTTGTCACGCCCCGATCCCCAGAATACCCGGCATTTAAAATTTTTTTTCCAAGTATCCTGAAGAGTGAGGGTGATGAGAGAGGAAAAGAGAGGGAAAGGAGGGACTGAATAAGCAGGCCACTGTGCACATGCTGGGATAGTACAAGTGAAGTTTCACAGTAACATCCAAACAACCTCAAAATAACATAGATCAAACACAACATATCATATATATGTAACAACTTCCATTAATATACATACTCCAAGTACACCACTACATATACACCGTCACTCTCCATCTCCCAAGACAACCATGTCATACTGCAACCTACCGCTCACACCAAATCCTACACCTGAAAACCCAACTCCAAGTCACCAGTAACCATGCTGCCCCAGCTACCTGAAAAATAGGGAGGAGCACGTCAATGCGTGCCCCAGTAGGAACCAACTTTGATTTGGAACACCATTCTAAGATTATCAAACCACAAGACAAGGCAAAAGAAATAAGGCATGCAGACTAAGTAACGTAATAAAAAGTAAATAGCTAAGTAAGGAGGTCATACCTGCGGTCCAGTGTCGAGCTGCTGCAAGAAAAGGGTTAGCACGAATAACGATACACATATTTATACAACCACAATTTTTAAACGGGAATCACAAGTGTCAGAAACATAGCACAGCGTCACCAGTGAAGCAAGTGAGGAAAAAGGGAAGTACTGCCAGCAGAAGAAGTAACATGCCAAATCCTCATTTCATTATTTGATAATTGACTTAATTGGAACTTGGGTAAACTGTGTGATATCAGGACATGGACTTCACCCTAAATTTGGGGTGAATATATAGCACACGTCACAGTGGACACTGGCATTGTACAACACCGGGCCTCTCACCTCCCCCATCCCTGGCAGGAGTGAGGCTCTCCACATAACCCAACCTCCGTATGGCCCCTCCACTCCCGGTAAAGGCGAGTGGGTATAAGTATCTCCTCCACTCCCGGTAAAGGCGAGTGGGTATAAGTATCCCCTCCACTCCTGGTAAAGACGAGTGGGTAAGCTCCACACATCACATAATCATTTCCCCCAACTCCTCAGTACAGGCATCATATCCACAACTTACTCAAATCCCACCTAAACCCGGGTTTTGCTTACGCACACTCATTAGAGAGGACTGAGACACTTAAGAATTTCATTTTTATCACTTTAGTAATGAAGGAGTCATGTTGCATGGCGTCACGTACCACATTCATATCAACGTGGGTCATGCACTGAAGTGTCATGCCCTCCATCATATTCATATCAACCCATCATCACATCACATATGGTACCATGCATGACATGTTCCCAACATTACAAGTCCATATCAAATTTCATTTCATATTCATATGATTGAGCATATCTCACATTTCTGACGGTTGCCTTCATTTTGGCATTTTCACAAACACGTGGTGAGCGTGACGTATATGTTTATATTCACATTATCAAACCAATTACCAAAACATATTATTAGCATATCTTCCATGTAAGAACAATAATCATGTATCATTGAGGGTGGATTAGCAATGATGCAGAATACATCACATCACTTATCCATTTCAGCTTGCTGGAATTGCATGTGCAGTCATAGAGGATAGCAGATATCACCCAATTATAGACAGAATTGAACAAAACTTTTCAAATGAAAGTTATAGGTATATTGGTACTGGATTCACAGATAAAATTCCATGTAAAAATACTAATTACATGATTTATGGTGAATTAATTGGTGAAGTGTGTCAAATCTGTTTTTCAGACACATTTCAGGGTCAGTGTTCAAAGCCAATTTTGAGTATGTGCTAGCCAGAAATTCGACATATTAGCACCCCGATGAACTTTTAGAAAAACTTGTTAAATTTTCAACAAGACCAAGAACACAAAATTTCATTGAGTGTGCAGGTATTTAAGCTATTTCTACTGAACTGTGTCAAAGCTGGAAATCAAACAGACATGCTGTAGAGTTTGAATTTTTACTCCTAATTTCAGAATTGAACATATATCAATATTTAAATGATTTTGGGGTAGGACTTCAAGTTCTACACACATATAATTTTTTCGAAACCTAATTCGAGCTACAGTAATCATAATTAAAGAAACAACAAACATCCAGATTTCATAATTTCAAAGGAGATGACTTTACTAAGAGTTTCAGGAGAAAATTGTGAAATTGAGCTTTAGCATGCAAAAATTAACAACCCTTATCACATATTAAGTAAAAACATGCTATAAAACTTGATAGCAAGAAACAAATATTAGGGTTCCAAATCCAAGAGATCCATACCTCAAAAGAACCCATTTCTTATTCTTCTTTCTCCTCCTCCTCCTCCTCCTCTTTTTTTGGGATAACATAGAAGGGGTTAGAGGGGAGCACGAAATTGGAAGAGAGGGGGAGGCTTGGAAGGAGGAGAGGGGATAAGGATAATGGAAGAAAAGAGAAGAAAAGAAGAGAAAAGGAGAGAAAGAGGGAGAGAATTCTAGAAGATGGTTTTCCATGGCTTATCCCATAAGCCATGTTAATTATTAAATGACCAAACTACCCCTCACACATTCAAGTATTTACAAGTATGTCATTATTTTATGCACACACCACTTAAGTATATATGCACAACAAATTTAGTCCAAATGACCGTTTTGCCCCTCGCCTTTCTAAAAATTTACGGGGGTTGCCATTGACCCCTAACCATTTTCACACTTGCATGGCTCTTCCTACACACATCCACGCACATCCATGCATGCATACATGCTTCACACACACACACACGTCTAACACATTCCTGTGGTTTTGCACTCACGACGTCTTTCGCACTTTTCCCGCATTCACATTTTGCATTCTCTTTCCTTAGCCATGTATTGCAGCCCAATCCACTTGCACTACGTCACATACATCGATATCTACGCTTATTTCATGCCCGCATATGCATCGTAGGTAGAAATGCCACGTGTGTTCAGTAGAATACACGTATAGTGCAAAATAGGGCATGACAGGATTAAACGAATACGTATATACGTATTCGTATTTTAAGAATATACGGTATATTATAAATATTATATGGGAATAAATGGTTTTAAATTCATAAGTAATTATACAGGCCTCAGAAAATTACAAGACCAGCTCCAGAAAATCAGAAATGACATTCGGGATCCAATGTCGCTAGTTTCATCTCAATTAGACGCTTAGTTTTTCCATTATAAATTTTTAAGCCTAAAAATTAAATATGTAGTTTTCTTTTAAAAACTCATAACTTATTAACTTCACATAAACTGATATGTGGAAAAATTATATGTTGTAGTACTCTTCGAGACAGTCATTTTGACAGCTCATTTGAAACATTTTGATATGTATTGCACCCAGAAGAAATATTTGAATACATACGATAACTAATTAAAATTAGTTTTTAAACCTATTTTGAGCTTTTAAAAATTATAAAAATTAATAAAAGCTTCAGAAAAATATTTCCTCTTTAAATAAAATTATATTCCGCATGTCTAGCCTATATAAAAATTTAAAACACTTTTCGACACCGTTTCAATCGATTATTAAATCAAAATGATCAAATTAAATACATAGAAAGTAGTGTATTCTTTAACCGATTGTTTCTTGTGTTTGCAGGCCCCAATCCTCGTGCATCAGCATCCTTGGAAGCCCTAGATCTAGTCCCAGCTCACTACGACGATCTTGATTAAATAAGTCACAATGAATTCTAACTTAAGAAATTTAGATAGTGTACTTAATGGAAATATAGCATGCTCGAAGCATGGATCGGTATCATAGTTGTTGGACTTCAAAACAGTGCTCAGGACTGACATTCTCTGTTGAGACTTCTGCCTTGACTTTTCAACAAACAAAGCTCTTTGGACTGTTGTTAATGCCTTTGAACATCGCTGGAGTGAGACCATTGTGCATAACTCTATTGGTATGTAAGTCGGTCTATCACAACCGCCATTAGCATCTTTACCTTTGGAACAACGGATTGACACACCGTATTGAAACATAATTAGTGAATGATATACCGTGTTGACATTATACTGTTGGAACATTCCATTGAAATTGAATGCTTGAAAGTAATTGGCACTGCACTGGGTTTTTGGGGTAACTTATATTAGAAAAAGTGTGGGAGCGACCGCGAGCCATCTACACATTACACCGTACCATACTGATCTTCTAAAATGAAATGTACCGCCTAAAGTGATTTGAGATCCCCCCGGGTGAGCGCCCCTGTGGCAGGAGATGGGCTCAATGGTTGCACATTATACTTTCCTATATAAGTCGCGTAGTTTCTAGCTTTACTATTGCCTACTTGTCCTTTTTACTGTTACTACATCTGCCCGGTTGTCCTACTATTATCATCACATTGCCTGCTGGTTAAAATATTGTTGCTACCATTGCCATGCCACAGTTGTTGCACTTGTACGATATTTTTGCACTTGCACAGTCAGCTTTACTTTACGCATTACATGTACTTTACTTACCACACCTGAGCAGCCTCCAGTACTCTACTTATCACTCTTACACACACGTCTGCTCTTACTTTACTTTTTGCACTTGCATTGTCATCTTTTGTTTACGATAGCATGTTCCATACTTGTGCACTGCTTCTTTTCTATTGCTAGAATTGTTGTGACTTACATATGGCTCCATTCCCGTGGCATCGCAGACGCCGCACAGGTTGACTTAGGCACTCCTGAGTTCGCAGAGCCATAACCTGATCCTTAAACTACCGACTTTTAGATTTGGAGTGTATGTGTGATGTACTTTCTATGTATTTCCGTTCTATACTTTACTTTCATGTATTTGGTGTGAGAGTGCTATTTGTTGTTGTATTTTAAATTTGGACTGTAATAATGTACGCTGGTTTCAGTATCATTGTACATCTCTGCATTGTGGCTATATTGATTTCACTGATTAACTGCAGACCTGCAAATAAATCAAATAAGTAACGGCCCCCCAAGAGAGGGTCGTTACAGAGAAGGACCGAGCTTTCTGCACAACGAGCAAAAAGGCTAGGTTGGCTGTCAACCCGTGGCCTCTCATATGGTAAAGTCAGTAGGTGACTTTTTAGAAGAAATCCGGACACGCTGGCTGATCTTAATATATAGCGGCCTAACGTGGCGAGCTTATGTGGAAGGCACAAATATATTGACGATATCCGACCTTGTATATGAATGAGAGTTGAGATTTCTACCAACCAACCCCCTTATTGATGGCTGGAAGGGGGTATTTATACTGGGGAGAGTCGGTTGATTACCGTCCAATCAGCTGCTGCTTTTGCTTAGCTGGAGCCTGGCTGGCGCTTAGGTGGCGCATTAATGAGGATGTGACGGGTCGGCGAGAATGTCAGAGATATTCTCGCACCGCCTTAATCAGGCATTAATAGGGATGCGATCGGTCGGTGAGAATGTCAGAGATATTTTCGCACCGCCTTAATCCGGCATTAATGGGGATGCGACAGGTCGGCAAGAATGTCAGAGATATTCTCGCACCACCTTAATCGGGCGTTAATGGGGACGTGACGGGCCGTCATCAGTTCTCGTCTTTAACCTTCGGTATTAATTAGAGACATAGGTGGCCTTACGTCATTCGGTCAGAGATATTTATCGGTTGCCAGGTCACCGAGGGTCGCCCTTGGAGAGAGTCGAGCTTGTCATCTGAGCTCGATATCCCAAGCTTCCTTCGGCCGACCTTCTTTTTTCGGTCGGCAGAGTGAGCTTCGTCGTTGCTGGACGATCTCTACGTCTGGCTAGTAAGCTTCCCACTTGACTAGTTGGGTGAGCCTCTCTCTCGATTTATCGGACGAGCTTCCCGCTCGGCGGGACAAGCTTCTTGCTAGCGGGGCGAGCTTCTCATTTGGGCTCGCTCTTGTTCTGGCTGGCCGGTGAGCTATTCGCTTGGGTTTCAACTATTTGGGGCTTCATTTTCTGGGCGAGCCATCAGGCCGTAACAAGACTCAAGTTCATGCACCCTATTCATAACATTTTAAAATTTAGCTTTCAATTTAGCATATGAGTCTGTTGCGGGTCAAATCCACATATCAATGAGATTTATATAATGGGGAATCAAGGGTACAACGATTACAGGTTAATTGGGTTTTAGTAGAGGCTAAAACGCCTTGGAACTCGATTAGTAGACGAAGGATCCAAGGTCGCTCGAAGGTCGCCGAGCGCTTGCGAGAATGGCCGAGCTTCCTGCAAAACAAGCAGCTCGTCAGAAAGGCTGGGTTGGCTGTCAACCTGTGGCCTCTCCGATGGTAAAGTCAGTAGGTGACTTTTTAGAAGAAAGCCGGACACTCTGGCCGATCTTAGTGTAGAGCGACCTAACGTGGCGAGCTTATGTGGAAGGCACAGATATATGGACGATAACCGACCTTGTATATGAATGAGAGTTAAGATTTCTACCAACCAACCCCCCCTCCATTGATGGTTGGATGGGGGGTATTTATAGTGGGGAGAGTCGGTTGATTGCCGTCTAATCTGCTGTCTCCTCTGCTTAGCTGAAGCCCGGCTGGTGCTTAGTTGGCACATTAATGGGGATGCGACGGGTCAGCGAGAGTGTCAGAGACATTCTCGCACCACCTTAATCGGGCATTAATGGGGACGTGACGGGCGACCGTCAGTTCTCGTCTTTAACCTTGGGCATTAATTAGGGACGTAGGTGGCCCTACGTCATTCGGTCAGAGATATTTATGAGCTACCAGGTCGCTGAGGGTCACCCTTGGAGAGAGTCGAGCTTGGCGGCCAAGCTCGGTGTCTCAAGCTTCCTCCGATCGACCTTCTTGTTTCAGTCGACAGAGCAAGCTTTGTTGTTACTGGACGATCTCTACGCTTGGCTGGCGAGCTTCCTGCCTGACTAGTTGGACGAGCCTCTCTTTCGATTTGTCAAACGAGCTTTTCACTAGGCGGGGCGAGCTTCTTGCTAGCGGGGCGAGCTTCTCATTTGGGCTCGCTCTTGTTCCAGCTGGCCGGTGAGCTATTCGCTTGGGCTTCAACTATTTTGGCCTTCATTTTCTAGGCCGACCATCAGGCCGTAGCAATGCCTATAAATAGGGTTCTTATACCATTTGCAAACCATCTAAGAGTGTATCAATCATTTAAGTAGTAAAGAGAGTTCTCCAAGTTCCTCTTGAATATCCAAAGTGTTCTTTGATTGTTCGTCCTATTTGAGAGAGTTTTTCGGTGTTCTAAGTAATCATTGGCTTAGGCATCACTTTGATCTTCCAGAGTTCTTAGAACTTCCATTAGAGTATTTGTGGAAAAAGCTGTAGTAGCCTCTCAAAAGGAGTGAGAGTCTAGTGTCGCGCGGTCGTCTGTAGTACAAAGTCCGAACCCATGACAAGTGGTAGCGAAACCAAGGTTGAAAATGGCCGAGAAAGATGTCATCAGCATCATCAACTCCAGCATGATGGAGAATGAACTTGGAAACAAGAAGAAGAATGATAAGAAGGATCGTAGTAGATCGAGAGATGCCATGTCCGAATGGGAGGCAAGATTGTCCAAGGTGGAGAATGCTTGTCAGGAAGAACAAGAGAGGATGAATGAACTTCGCGAAGGCTGCTAGGTGCCATCAATAAGGCTATTCACGAAGTCAAATTGGAAATATGAAATCAGGTAAGGAATCTTGAAATCCAATTTGTTAAGGCTATTGATTCTTTGTGTAATGACCTTAAGAGAACTCAAGAGGAACTCCGTAAGAGCAGAGATGAGATAGCTCTTTGCAGAAGGACAGTTGCTCGAGGAGGAGTGTCTAACCAATGATTGCGCCATCAAGCAATAATGTTTCAAAACCAGAGTTGTTCAAGGGTTCAAGGAATGCGAAGGAAGTAGACAACTTCTTATGGGGCATGGAGCAGTACTTTAGTGCTCTTCGCATCACTGAAGATGTTAAGAAGATCAGCAATACTTTGCCTTTCCTCAAGGACACAGCCTTACATTCGTGGAGAAGGCGAAGTGAAGATGTGCAGCAGGGATGATGTGCCATTACCACTTGGGTTGAGTTCAAGCAGGAACTCAAAAGGTAGTTTTATCCAGAGAATGTTGCAGATGAGGTGAGAGCAAGGTTGAGGCATCTTAGACACACGAAAAGCATCAGAGACTATGTCAACAAGTTTACTAAGGTACTACTCAAACTCCCTAACTATCCTGATGAAGAAGCTCTCTTTGCTTTTAAAGATAGATTGAAGAGTTGGACTAAGTTGGAGACCTAGCGACGTGGAGTTTAAGACCTTGCCATCACCATTGCCATTGTCGTGTCCCTTTATTGAGCTTAAGAGACCGGATCGGCCCAAGTCACCAAGGAGAATAGATGATGATGAAATGAGTGGGGGAGTGCACCATCCTCACCATCACGACAAAGGAAGGCATGACAAGAATGTGAAGTATGAGAGACATCGAGAAGACCGAAGTCCCAACGAATCCAAGATTACTTAAAAACATACCATCAAGTGTTTCTTCTGCGATGGACCACATAGAGCAAGAAACTGTCCTAAGAAAAGCAAGCTATCAACCATATTCCAAGCAGCGAATGCAGATGAGATGCAAGAACCAATTAAGATGGGTGCATTACAAATATTGGATGACATTCAAGCCAAGGAGGGGCGCAAGGCCAACCAAAAGGGCCGCTTATATGCAAAAGCCAAGGTTGGAGGCCAAACTGCTAAAGATCTAATTGACATAAGGGCTTCTAACAACTTCAGCTCAAAGAAAGAAGCCAAACGTCTAAGTGTTAAATATACCACAAAGAAAGGTTGGATCAAATCGGTCAACTCAGAAGGTAAGCCAAGATGCGGTGTTGCTTACATGGTGAAGGTAAAACTTGGAGATTGGAGTGATCGTCTCAACTTCACCATTGTTCACTTAGATAATGATCCATTAGTTATTGGCGCAGAATTTTTCAACTTAGTCAGTGCCATCCCATTTACATTTGACAATAAGCTAGGCATTTATGAAGTTGGAAAGGTCCATTTAGTGCCATTGATGAGGGAGAATGATATAGACGACGGCCTATCATGTAAGACTCGCATGGACATTGCAGCCATGACAATAGAAGTAGAATAGAAATTACCAAGGAGCAGCCGAACAGTGTGAAAACGGGGCCCAGATGTCGTTGGTGCTAAGTGTGGCATAAGTCGAGAAATTGCTCACTTAAGTGTGAGATGTGCGGGGGTGCATATCCACCATCAGAGTGTCCGTACGACTCTAATTCTAATTCTGACCTAGAATGAGGAGGTCTAGAAGACCGAGAAGAGTCAAAGGTGGAAGAGGCCAAGGTTGCTTCTATACAAGCCAAGGCACAACGCATGAATGTAAAGAATAGTTCCCACATGAAACCGTTGGAACGTGGCAAGTTGAGCTTGAAGCAAGACAACCAGTTGGCAAAGTTTTGGGATCATTTTGTAGATGAGCAATGAGGACGTCACCAAATAGAGTGGGGGAGAATGTCATGGCACACTTCTCCTCCTAGCCAATTTGAACCATCAAGCCCAAAAGAAATGCAAGCCCAAGATTCAATCCCAAAATGTAAGCCTTATTGTAGAGAAGAGTAGAAGACTCTAGAATATTTTAGGGATAAGTCTTGCATGCCTTGAGAAATTCTAGATAAGTCTTGTATTTAATGATGTAGTTGGAAAATGTGTAGAACATTCTTGAAACTCATTTGTAACCCTTAGATTGAAACAATCTTGCACATCCATTTATGTAGAGGATGCCTATAAATAGGGTTCTTGTACCATTTGCAAACCATCTAAAAGCGGATCAATCATTTGAGTAGTACATAGTGTTCTCCAAGTTCCTCTTAAATATCCAAAGCGTTTTTTGATTTTTCATCCTATTTAAGAGAGTTCTTCGGTGTTCTAAGCAATCTTTGGCTTAGACATCACTTTGATCTTCCAGAGTTCTTAGAACTTCCATTAGAGTGTTTGTGGAAAAGGCTGAATTAGACTCTCAAAAGGAGTAAGAGTTTAGTGACGTGCGATTGTCAGTAGTGCAAAGTCCGAGCCCGTGACAGCCGGTTCTATCCTGTCACGCCATGGGTCAAGCCAAGCTGACTACTCAATGGGCTGTAGATGGCCCAACCCATCGCAAGTTAACTCACGAGCTTGTTTGAGCTGGTGGTTTTTATAGGGTGTCATGTATTAGGCCTGGCCTGTGACGAGCCAAGCATGCTCGGCCCAGTCCATTGCCCTATGCGCCCAACTCATGGCTTTACCTAACGGTGAATCGGCGTGTTAGCTTGCAGGTTGACCCACTAGCTGATGAATGGGCTGGGCCGCTTTGATTAAAAAAATTATTTTTTGGCTTATTCATTCAATTAGACACAACAACTTATCCTTGCGGGTTAGTTATTGTGCGGCACTTTTGAAGTAAAATTTTAAGTTTTTTTAATTTTTTCCGTAAATACACTCAAACATTCCCTCTTGTCAATATAATATAAAATTCATATATCTCTATGTTTATCTCTATCTTTTATCTCTATATCCCCATCTCCCCCCCCGAATCAATGATATTCCTATTCAAGATTATTGGGTATTGGCCATTAAGCCAACTATGGTTTTGATGATGATCACCACATTATGTTATTTCTAATGTGTGGGATGATGAATGAAAGTGGAGAATGTTGGCTCAGGGCAATAGCAAATGCACAAGATTGAAGATATATTTTTATGATTTTCATTGTAATTTACACTTTATTCTTAGATTCTTTGTATACCTTGTAGATGCATTCATTCTTACCTTAACTCACTTTCCAAACTCACAAAAATATTAAAAAGTTTTGAATTGATTTAAAATGATTTTCCAAACAATCTTGAGCTATCTTTCCATGTATCATAAAAATAGCCGACTACTTTTGATATAGTAGTCGACTACTTTGAATGTCAAAAGAGTCTTTCTATCTGTTGCTCAAAATGGCCGACTACAGTTTTGTTGGTAGTCGACTACCGTTATGGATATATTCGACTACCAATACTTTGGCTATAGTAGTCAACTACTTTGAATTGGAAAAGAGTCTTGTAGGATCTAAAACTATATGGTAAAACACTAGAAGGGGGGATGAAAAGTGCTTTATAAAAATTATTAAGGAAATTATGCCAAATTAGATAACCCTTATGCAACCTAAGTGCGGAATAGAGAAAGAGAGCAAAAACACAAGAATCCAAATGCAAACAAGAGATATACACTGGTTCGAATTCATCGAGTCTCCCCGACTCTCTTGAATCATACTCCAGCAACCCACTAGCGAACCCGCTAGTGATTAGTGTATCCAGTAATGTCCACTTGCCAAACTTGACAAGTGCAAAGTAATACAACTTTCTTTCACTTCCCACAAGCCTGGAATGGACTACTCTCACAACCGAGAGGCACATTTCTTCCGCTTCCTGCAAACCGGGAACAGACTTCTCTCACACCCAAGAGGACCTCTTAAATATCAAGAGAAAATATTGAATTGAAATATGAAACAATTTCACAACCTATGGCTTAAATAATACTCTTAATAATGAGGCAATAAAGGTGTGTGAGATGTGCTCTAAATGATGAGAGTGAGAACACTTACTAACTTGTCTCAAGATGAGTAACAATGGTTGGTATAAGCTAATCTTGAGAGCTTTAAAAACAAGTTGATCTTTAGAGCTTGAGCTTCATTTGCGTTGAATGCTCTTGAATGCTCTAGATAATAAGTTAATGACTTGGGATCACTTGAAGGTGTATTGAATGAAGTCTTAGATGCTTAGCTAACCTCTCAAGTTAAGACATTAAAGTCCTATTTATAAGCCATGGAAATATGCTCAAAATCAGCCAAAAAGCCCATGCATTTAATGCTTCAAACGGCTACTAACGGGTAGAAATCCGAGTCACCGGTCGCCTGATGAAGAACGACCGGTCGACTGTTGTACTGTTTTGGCTTGGCATTAAATGCAGTCTAAACAGACATATATCAGTCGTCTGAAGAAGACTTCCCAGACGTCTGGTCCACTGTTCAGTCGTCTGGCACCAAACCATCAAACATCTGATCATACACACAATGTGCAAGATGATTACAGGAATACTTGGTTCGACTAACCAGGCATCTGATGTTCATCATCCAGACATCTGGTCAACTATTCCAGATGTCTGGTAATACAACACCAGGCGTCTGTTTTTCGTCAGTCAGAGGGGGCCGAGTTACTGTCTTTTTGGCTTGAATTAAACAGACATCTGATGTTCATCATCCAGGCGTCTGACGAATTGTTCAGACATCTGGAATTAGAACTTCAGGCGTCTGTTCCAAATATGGTTTTGGAGAACTATATGCATATGAGCACCAGTCGTCTGTTGAAGGCTGAAAAAACTCTTCTGTGAGTTTATGCAAGTTCTAACTCTATGACACTCAATGATATATGATCTAATATGATTCATGAGTGTTATGAGTGATATTCTAATGAGTCTATTCAAGTCTTAACATGCTAATTCAACTAAGAAGTAGAGTAAGAAAGATTTACATATTAATCTCCTTCACTTCATATTGAACGCGTTAAAGACTTCCATTGAGCTTGTGAAGTCCAATGCTTTGACTTTCTTGATATCATTCCTTGATAGCTATTTGAGTTTGTCGAGTTCAACGCTTTGACTTCCTTGTAATCATTCCATGATTGTCATGCTTCATTGATAGATGTCTAAGCTTTGAGTTCATCTTCATCTGATGTGACTTTGTCTATAGTGATGATGCTCTTCTACAAAACATGGGGATTAGTCATAATTAATTATATTTGTTTATCATCAAAAACCACATTAGGGGATCCAATATTCAACAAGTATCTCTCTGTTGCTCAAAATAGCCAGCTACAGTTGTGTTGGTAGTCGACTACTGTTATGGAGATTGTAACGCCCCGCTCTTCGGGTGTCGTCACAATTGAAACAAGTGTATGTAGGTCATGCAGGTGCCAATGAAGTCAATATAGAGCAGTGCAGAAAGAAATGAAATACTTACAGTAAAACAGGTAACGTAGTACTGAACAGGAAAAAGAGACAGTAAAATCTACACTACAGCTGAAACGTGACTGTAACACTCACCTGCCGCTAGCTCAAGACTCTAATGCCTGCATCGAAAGCTCCAACTCCTCATGCTCAGCCGCCTCCATATGATCATGTGTGTCACCTAGTGGGCAACAGAAGTTGCACCACGGCTCAAAGAGTAGACAATATCAACCAAGAGACAGAAATGATAATGGTGCACAAAAGGAGATATGAGCAATAGTTATAAAGGGATGGTATAAAGAAGTAACATGTTATAATTATTGAAAGATCGCAAACTATTGTAAGGTGGTACTCACTAAAGTGAACCAATACTAGGCCGTAACTCATGAGGGAGAGTATAGTGTGTAATACGAAGACCTTCTTGAGACCGCAAGGATGCTACACGGGGCCGAGTAACAGACTACTCAGTATCCATTCACATGTTAGTACACAGAATCTACATCGTGCCTGGAAAATGATAGTATCGAGAATGATCATGCCTGATCGTGGAATGGAAATCCTCCCAGACAGGGCTTAAAGATAGGTCCCAGTTGCTCACGTACTCTCACAATCATAAGTTTCCTCAAAACCCGACGAGTCAAGCTAGATTAATCAATTATTAGTTTAGTGTCGTGATGTTGGCTAAGGTTAATATTATGTAAACTACGTAGTCAGGGGGAAGTCCATAGATAATGATCGAATGTAGTAACCAGACATGTCCAGAGTCAACATCAATTCCACCAGTTATCCAGTATCATGTCAGTATCGTGCCATCACAAGAAACATCCTAAGACTATGCAATTTAACACAATTTTAAACTAGCATGCTCAAAAAGATAATGGGATGAAATGATAATAAAACTGGCGTAAAGATAAAGTAATGCATGGATGTTTCACATGTCAAGATATTCTAGAGTGAAACAATATTAAAACAAACACACCAACTGAGCGAGGGAACTAGCCGAGCCCAACAATAACCCATGGACCCAAGATGGCATGCAAGGGAAGCTACTAAACCTAACAACAAGGAAGAAACCCAAAATGACAAGCGAAGAAAGCCAGCCACAACCCACAACAAGCGGGGCTAGCTGTAACCCACAACGAGCAAAGAAGCCCAAGGTAGCAAGCAGTGAAGAAGCCAACAACAAGCTCAAAACCACCGAATCCAACAACCAGCAAGGAAGCCCAAGCCGCAAGTGAAGGAAGCCACAGAACTCAATCATCAAGCAAGGAAGCCCAATATAGTAAGTAAGGAAGCCAACCAACCCAACTCAAGCAAGAAGAGGACAGACTGCAAGTAAGAGGAATGCCCAAATAGCAAGGAAAGCCAACAGAATCCAACTCAAACATGACAGCAATGAAGGAAGCAAGCCACAACCCACACCAACCCAAAAACCCAAGACAACAAGTAAGAAATCGAAATTGAAGTATAAGGGATGGAGTCTACCTGAAATTGCTGCCAAATAATCAAGAAAATTATGATCCGAAGCCCACAACAATGAACAAGGATTCTGCCGAACCCAACCATCAGTAGAGAAAGCCACCACAACCAACAGTCAGTAAGGAGCCCACAGCCGCAAGCAAGGGAGCCATTGCACCTAACTCAAGCAAAGAAAGGAACAGACCGTAAGCAAAAGGAACCACCACACCTCAAAACAGCAAGTAAGGAGGGGACTCACCGAACTCAACAACGAGCAAAGGGGAAGCCACCGAACTTATCAGTGACAAGGAGCTGCAACCATCAGTCAACGAAGAACCCAAAACTGTCAGCAAAGGGAGCCTCTGCATCTCAAACAGCAAGCGAGGAAAGGACAGACCGCAAGCAAGATGAGTAAGGAAGGGACAGATCACAGTAAAGGGAAGCCACAAACCCAACAATAAGCAAGGAATGCCAAGGCAGCGAGCGAAAGGCCTTATAGGAGGTGGAGGAGGCTGCGAGAGGATGAGAGTGATTAGGGTTCAATATTGTATATTTTACCCCTCATTAGATGGCATTTTGTGCATAATTTGTGTTCATTTTGGCTCCGATACGCGCATTTTGATGATAACACTTAATATTGGAGCTTACCGTTTTTATATGCTTAAAACATAATTTTTACAGCTTATTAGCATCTTCATCTTGGTCTTCTATTATTTTTCAGTCAAATTTTGTGAAGTCCCGATTCCAACGCATATTTTTCCAGAATTTTTGGAGGCCGGAGCGATTTACTGTATTATTTGGAAGACAATGTGACGGTGCTGAAAATTTCTGGGCTAGAAAGACTGTTTTTCCCCTATTGTGCAGAATTCTGCTATCATTGCAGTATATATTCCGACATAATGATATTTTTCTGATATTCTACACTTTGTTACAGTTCCACCTCCGCTTGGAACACATCATTCCGAGGTCGGATTATTTTTCTAGAATTTTCGCAAGACAGGGTGGCGGTGCTGAAAATTTCTACAGATTTTCCCCTCTTGTGAAGAAATCTGCTATCATTTCAGTGTATTTTTCGGCCTAATGATATTTTTCTATTAGATTACACTTTGTTACGGTTCCATCGCCGCCTGGAACACGTCAATCCGAGGTCGGATGATTTTTCTAGAATTTTCGCAAGACAGTGTGTCGGTGCTGAAAATTTCTGCAGATTTGGGCATTAGTTGCGGGTTTGGGCGCGGATCCGACCCGTTTGGGCTGTTTTCAGACCCGAAATTCGGAGCCTATTTCTAGGGCTTCTCCCCCTCTATTCCATTGATTCCACTCTCCTTCTTCTTCATTCTTAGGGTTAGAGGCCATTGGAGAGGAGCAAGAAAGCTTGGAGGAGCACTTTGGAAGAGAAAGTTTATGTTTTTCTTAGAGAAATCTTGGTGAACTCTTTCCCTTTCTTTGTGTATTTTGATTTGGTGATTTGTAATGATATTGGATGATGGTTTTTAGAGATGAAAATGTCTCTTTTATTGCTATGAATAGCTAGATCTCATTGTGTGTGGTTGTGTGGTGATGTTGCTTGCTTGGGCTATGAAATTTCAATCTTGCATGTTTAAAAGTTTATGTGGTAGGATTTTTTTGGGATATACTTTGAATTAGGGATCCTAGTGGGTATCCCTAGAGTGGAGTTTGCCTAGTGGTACCATTCATATATGCTTGGTTGTTTATTATCTCGATTTTCCATACCCTACTTTCATTGCACACCAAGTGTTTGTTAAAATGCAACATCCACCGATTGCGCTTTCCTTACCCAGAAAGACAATTGAGTTATCCTCGGATTGAACCCATATGCTTAGTAACCTCATTCCCACACACCACACAAGCTTCCTCGCCTATTTCCCTCTCCGATTCTCGAACCCTAGGATGTTGGGTTGGTAGATGGTCTCACCCACATTTTCATGCGCATTTCCACCATTAGCTTAGTTGGTTGTAGTTTTGTCTTTATCTCTCCTTTATTAATTGAACTTGCGATTGCAAAACGACTTGTCCCCGTGATCTGACCCGGTCTCATCGGATATAAATTTATTACTTGATGTTCTCCTACACTTGGGAGTAGCGCTCAAGCATCACATACTTGAGACGCGTCCAAGCAGAGAGAGAGGGCAAGGGTGTGCAAAGGACGGAGGATGAGAGAGAGACGACGAAGGGGTGATGACCTTTGCTGATGTCGCATCGAGGGAGTGGTTGAAGGAAGGACACGCCGACAATAGAGGACGAGGTGTCAAATCGAAGCGAAGCTGCTGCGAAGGCTTGTGGGCACTGGGAAAAGAGAGGGGGAGAGAAAAAGAAGGGGGCCCATAGGCCTGGGCCTACTGAGTGGGCCGAGCAGATAAATTAGAAAGGAAAAGAAGAGAGAGAGAGAGAGAGAGAGAGAGAGAGAGAGAGAGAGAGAGAGAGAGAGAGAGAGAGAGAGAGAATGGGTTTGTTACAGAGATAGTCGACTGCCAGTAGACATGTAGTCGACACTTTTACCATGGCTGCTTGAAAAACACAACTTCGTGTTTTACGGAGTCGATTTTTCCGTTGGGAGGGCATTTTAGTCAGTGATTTTCCATACCCTACTTTCATTGCACACCAAGTGTTTGTTAAAATGCAACATCCACCGATTGCGCTTTCCTTAGCCGGAAAGACAATTGAGTTATCCTCGGATTGAACCCATATGCTTAGCAACCTCATTCCCACACACCACACAAGCTTCCTCGCCTATTTCCCTCTCCGATTCTTGAACCCTAGGATGTTGGGTTGGTAGATGGTCTCACCCACATTTTCACGCGTATTTCCACCATTAGCTTAGTTGGTTGTAGTTTCGTCTTTATCTCTCCTTTATTAATTGAACTTGCGATTGCAAAACGACTTGTCCCCGTGATCTGACCCGGTCTCACCAGATATAAATTTATTACTTGACGTCCTCCTACACTTGGGAGTAGCGCTCAAGCATCACATACTTGAGACACGTTCAAGCAATTGGCACCGTTGCCGGGGACAATGGTTTTTGCATTTACTTTTTTTATTGATTTAGGAAATTTTGACGTGATACATCCTACTATTTAGTGTGAGTCTTTTTTATTATTTATCTTCCATTTATTATCTTTCATCTTTATTTATTTTTTCACTTTTTGAGTCCTTTGCTATCGTTATTTTTATTTTCCTTTATAAAAATTCAAAAAAAGCTATGGACTTTAACGACATAAATTCTTTGTATGATGCACTTTCATTTTCTTTGCACATGACCACTTCTTTGAAGCTCAAAATTGCCGGCTTTGCTCAAATTGACGGTGAATCCTTCTATCAAGCTTGGAGGAGGTTCATGGATTTATTAAGCGGTTGTCCACATCATGGATTCACGTTGGCCTATCTTTTCCAGTTTTTCTACGAGGGACTGCGGGAGGAGATGCAGGACTACATGGCGATGATGGACGATGGAGCATTATTTGACATGTCACCTGAGGATGCTTGGGAGTACCTGGAGTCCATGGAGGATATGGACCGACCATTGGATGGGACTGCAGGGAGTGAGCCGTTAGCGCTTCATTATGATGTCGTTGGAGCATGCCTTGACCAAGGAGAACCAAGCATGGACGCACCTTTGCAACCCTTGGGCGAGGAGCTTCAATTGCTTATTCAGACACATGATGCTCAATCCTGATACTTTCTTCGGAGCTTGGAGACTCGGAGCCAGTATATTCAGGAGATCATTTCGAGTCTTGCATTGCTTGCCTTTTGCTTGGGAGAAGGCAATCCAAACACTCAAAAAAATTTATTATCTGATTTGGACTCTTCTTCACTCGCAGGTATTGTGTGCAAAGATGGAGAGGACGAGCGTGATATTTTGGATGGACAGGAGGAGGAGCCAAGTATGGCCACGAGCTCATCGATCATTTTGGTAGAGCCTGAAACATGCCTTCCCCTGGTCTGGTCCCAAGATCATTCATTCCTTTCCCCCGTGGTGGAGCATTGTATCGAGATGGATGCAACCATTTTAGGGAGTTTTCGTCAACATATTTCAAATTCCTTATTTTACTTTGACGATTATATTTGGGTCACTTTCATCGAAAGGCAACGATGCCCACTTTGGATTGATACAGCTCATCTCTTGCAGGACATAGTCACATATTTTAGAGAGATGCTTGGAGTTGTGTTGCTAGGGTCCAAAGTGATTCGTGGAGGGAAGACGCTCGCAGAGGAGCGTAAGGATCTAATTGAGCTACTTCCTCCACCGTTGGACATACGTGATCCGCCTTTTGACTCCGGTGACTTCTATCCAGTAGTGTAGAAAATTTAAATTTTTGCACTTTCTATGCTTTCTAGGATAGTTTTAATTCAATAAACGTATTCTCTTTCAACATTGAGGACAATGTTTGTCTTTAGATTGGGGGAGTAGTATGTGGTTTTAGGATGTTTAGTTAGTTGTTTTTGGTTTAATTTTTTTTTGTTTTTTTTTGGAGACATCCATTTTGACATCACCAATCATTTTGCAAGTATATCATTTACCCTCCTTGCTCTCTTGCTAGTTATTTGCTTAGTCCCTTGCATGTTTCATTTTCGTGCATGTTTTCGGGTTCAAATCTTATGTTCAAATTCCTAAATTGTGATTGTCATGCATTTTATTGCTTTTTCTTCATGAGATCAATTTTAATATGCTATTCATAAAACTAGTGCATAATTCGATGAATTTTGTCTGCGATGTGGTTTGGATTAGTTTTGTACAAACTTTGTGATGCACGAGTTGGATTAAGTCATTAGTGCAGATTGGTGTTCAATTTGATGGAATGTGGCCTTAGATATACGCTTGGTTTATGCTTGAGGAGTGGTTGATTGGTGTGTTGGATCAAAAAAAAGAAAAAAAGAGAAAGAAAAGAAAAAGAAAAAGAAAAAGAAAAAAGAATAAGTGCATCGTTCTTCTAGTTTTGTCAAGTAGCCGGGTCCTCATGAAACATTGGGGATTAGTGTCGAAAGATAGGATTTAGGGGAGTGCACGAGAGAAAAATAAGTGAATCTTAGGTGATTCGAGTTACTAGGTCCGCGGGGTCCTTTTTGGCCCAATGCCCCAAAATCTTCTGATTTGGGAGTCATTGACCGAACCCTCGTTACATGTGTCATTCTAAGTTTCATATTAAAAACATGAATAAACATGATCCACATATCAAACTTCCATGAATTAAGAAAGCTAAGTGTTATTTTTGGCCAAGTTCTTGAAGATTGTGATACTATGACACGCTTATGTTTTAATCTCAATGAATGCAAATTTTGCTTGTACTTTGTTGGTTTGAGCCATATTGAAGTTTTGGTTTTGGATTTGCTCTCTTTTATGAGTTGGTATATTGGAATTGAGTTTATATTGAAAAAAATTCATGTGCCATGAATAATGAGGAGTTTGATGTGTGCTATATTGTGAATCCGAATATATCGCTTATTTTACTAGGGACTAGCAAAAAGCTAGTTGGGGGTGTGATTAGGGTTCAATATTGTATATTTTACCCCTCATTAGATGGCATTTTGTGCATAATTTGTGTTCATTTTGGCTCCGATACGCGCATTTTGATGATAACACTTAATATTGGAGCTTACCGTTTTTATATGCTTAAAACATAATTTTTACAGCTTATTAACATCTTCATATTGGTCTTCTATTATTTTTCAGTTGAATTTTGTGAAGTCCCGATTCCAACGCATATTTTTCCAGAATTTTTGGAGGCCGGAGCCATTTACTGCATTTTTTGGAAGACAATGTGACGGTGCTGAAAATTTCTGGGCTAGAAAGTCTGCTTTTCCCCTATTGTGCAGAATTCTGCTATCATTGCAGTATATATTCCGACATAATGATATTTTTCTGATATTCTACACTCTGTTACGGTTCCATCTCCGCTTGGAACACGTCATTCCGAGGTCGGATTATTTTTCTAGAATTTTCGCAAGACATGGTGGTGGTGCTGAAAATTTCTGCAGATTTTCCCCTCTTGTGAATAAATCTGCTATCATTTCAGTGTATTTTTCGGCCTAATGATATTTTTCTGTTAGAGTACACTTTGTTATGGTTCCATCTCCGCCTAGAACACGTCAATCCGAGGTCGGATGATTTTTCTAAAATTTTTGCAAGACAGTGTGGCGGTGCTGAAATTTTTTGCAGATTTGGGCATTAGTTGCGGGTTTGGGCGCGGATCCGACCCGTTTGGGCTGTTTTCAGACCCGAAATTCTGAGCCTATTAATTTCTAGGGCTTCTCCCCCTCTATTCCATTGATTCCACTCTCCTTCTTCTTCATTCTTAGGGTTAGAGGCCATTGGAGAGGAGCAAGAAAGCTAGGAGGAGCACTTTGGAAGAGAAAGTTTATGTTTTTCTTAGAGAAATCTTGGTGAACTCTTTCCCTTTCTTTGTGTATTTTGATTTGGTGATTTGTAATGATATTGGATGATGGTTTTTAGAGATGAAAATGTCTCTTTTATTGCTATGAATAGCTAGATCTCATTGTGTGTGGTTGTGTGGTGATGTTGCTTGCTTGGGCTATGAAATTTCAATCTTGCATGTTTAAAAGTTTATGTGGTAGGATTTTTTTGGGATATACTTTGAATTAGAGATCCTAGTGGGTATCCCTAGAGTGGAGTTTGCCTAGTGGTACCATTCATATATGCTTGGTTGTTTATTATCTCGATTTTCCATACCCTACTTTCATTGCACACCAAGTGTTTGTTAAAATGCAACATCCACCGATTGCGCTTTCCTTACCCAGAAAGACAATTGAGTTATCCTCGGATTGAACCCATATGCTTAGTAACCTCATTCCCACACACCACACAAGCTTCCTCGCCTATTTCCCTCTCCGATTCTCGAACCCTAGGATGTTGGGTTGGTAGATGGTCTCACCCACATTTTCATGCGCATTTCCACCATTAGCTTAGTTGGTTGTAGTTTTGTCTTTATCTCTCCTTTATTAATTGAACTTGCGATTGCAAAACGACTTGTCCCTGTGATCTGACCCGGTCTCATCGGATATAAATTTATTACTTGATGTTCTCCTACACTTGGGAGTAGCGCTCAAGCATCACATACTTGAGACGCGTCCAAGCAGAGAGAGAGGGCAAGGGTGTGCAAAGGACGGAGGATGAGAGAGAGACGACGGAGGGGTGATGACCTTTGCTGATGTCGCATCGAGGGAGTGGTTGAAGGAAGGACACGCCGACAATAGAGGACGAGGTGTCAAATCGAAGCGAAGCTGCTGCGAAGGCTTGTGGGCACTGGGAAAAGAGAGGGGGAGAGAAAAAGAAGGGGGCCCATAGGCCTGGGCCTACTGAGTGGGCCGAGCAGATAAATTAGAAAGGAAAAGAAGAGAGAGAGAGAGAGAGAGAGAGAGAGAGAGAGAGAGAGAGAGAGAGAGAGAGAGAGAGAGAGAGAGAGAATGGGTTTGTTACAGAGATAGTCGACTGCCAGTAGACATGTAGTCGACACTTTTACCATGGCTGCTTGAAAAACACAACTTCGTGTTTTACGGAGTCGATTTTTCCGTTGGGAGGGCATTTTAGTCAGTGATTTTCAACGGTTTTAGCACTATAAATTGCTAAAGTTTGCTACATTTATTAAGAACTATAATGATCATTTTCTCTTGAGTTTTAAATGCATTTACTCCAACTTCTCTCTCTCTTTCTCTTTGAAAAGAGTTAAGCTTTGAAGTCTCAAGCCCATTCATGCACTTGGGTTTTCACTCATCCTAGCCTTCATTGCATATGGTAAGATCATTTACAAGGCTTAGGTAAG
>CM061140.1:154183540-154482922 GCA_030789695.1 Scilla litardierei | reverse complement strand
TTTTTACCTAACCCTTCCACGGTACTAATCATCTCTTTGAAACTCTGTTTTTCCTGTGCATGTACACGAGATCTACGGCGGACCCTGAAGCTTTATTATTTGATCCATAGATCGAACGTACCGCGCGGAGACTTAGAGCGGAAAGGAGACAAAATCCGGAAGGGCGGTTTATGACCAACCCGGAAACTCCTGAACAATTGGCGGCAAGGATGGCGAGGCTAATTTCTATTCGAGATAGGCTTCGGCCTAAGACCTCTTCTACTACCTCATCCATTGCCATGTCGGAGTTGGCGGCTGACAAGAACTTCGAGCTAAAGACTGGATTGGTGGTTTTGATGCAACAAGACCCATTTCATGTGAACGCACATGAGAACCCCCACTACCACATCCAATTATTCTTGTCGAAGTGTGCCACATTTCAGATGCCGGGGGTCTCCATCGATGCCATCAGACTGCGTCTCTTCCCTTTCACGCTAAAGGACAAGGCACTATACTGGTTGAGGACGCAAGCTGAGGGTGTCTTCACCACTTGGGACGAGTTGGCGAGTGCATTTATTGACAAGTTCTATCCGCCATCCAAGACGGTGAAGATCCGGAGCGCTCTCATGTCCTTCAAGCAAGGACCACAGGAGACGCTCTATGAAGCTTGGGAGCATTTTAAGGATTTGTAGCATCAATGCCCGCATCATAGCATTGAAGACTGGGAGTTAGTTCATAGCTTCTACAACGGTCTCCAACCGGGGACCAAACAAATTATTGATGCCGCGGTGAATGGTGATATCTTGTCAAAGACTCCCGAGGAAGCTACGGCCCTAATAGAGGAGATGGCCTCAAATAATCAACAATGGGGCGATGAGCGAGGACACTCTACGTCCTCCTTAAAGCCAACTAGCATCTACGAGGCGAAGGCCGTAGCGGAGCTTACGAGCAAGTTTGATTCTCTCCACAAGGTAGTGGAGAGATTGGAGAAGTTTATCACGGAGCCCCAAGGAGCCACTTCTACCTCCGCTCCAACGAACCAAATGTGTGATTGGCAAGACCAATCTCAAGCCATGTACTCGGGAGGAGAGCAAGGAGAAGGATCCTTGGAGCAAGTACAATATGTTGCGGGGAACCAAGGATATTGGGCCAATCCGGCCGCAAGAAATCACCCCGGATTCTCTTACGCCAACAATGAAGGAGCTTTGAACCCGCCACAACCGCCACCTCAACAAGCCCGACCACCACTACCACCCCAACAACAAAACTATCCATCGAGGGGGCCTACTCAACAAAATTTTCAACCAAAGCAACAATTTCCACCATATAGGCCACCCGGATACAATCAAGGGTGGAGGAATCAAAATCAAAACCCTCCACAAGCTCAACAACGATCCGACTTCAAAGCTAGAGTGGAGGCGTTTATGGTCGAGCAAAATAAGGTCAATGCTAGCTTGAAGGCGGGGCAAGACTCTCTTAATACCGTTGTGGCTCAAATATCGGAGCAATTAGCGTTGCTAAATCGGAACACTCAACAATTGCCGGCGCAACCCGAGCAAAACCCACGGAGCAACACCGGCCACATCAATGCCGTAGTTGCCGTTACAACTAGAGGCGGAAAAGATACCACCCCCGCCATGATTCCTACCGAGGAGCCCGTGGAGGAAAGCTTGGATCCAATTGAGCCGGTAGTTGAAGATGATAAGGAGAAAGAGCCACAAGAAAAGGAGAAATCTAGAGCGGAACAATTGATCGAGGAGAGGCGCTTCATGCCACCGGTCCCATTCCCCCAAAGGCTCGCTAGAGCGAAAATGGAGAAAAGGCTAGCGAAGTTTCTCGAGTATCTAAGAGGAGTTAGCCTCAATATTCCCTTCCTCGACGTCATCGTGGAGATCCCCACATATGCTAAATTCTTAAAGGACTTGATCTCGGGGAGAAAGAGGAAGGAGAAGATCATGCTAGCCGAGGAGGGCTCTTGGTTCACCAAGAGAGAGAAGGAGCCGGCAAAATTTAAAGATCCGGGGAGTTTTCGGATTCCTTGCACCTTGGGCGGTGTTCCTCTTCAAAAGGCGTTGGTTGATCTAGGGGCTAGTGTGAGCCTCATGCCTCTCTCCATGTTCTTAAGGCTAAACACCGGGACAAAGTTGAAACCCACCGACATGCGCATTCAATTAGCCGATGGACGGATAACAAGGCCGGTGGGGATCGCCGAAGACATCCCGCTACAAGTCCCGGGGGGAATATGCTTGCCATGTGACTTCGTGATCATGGACGTTAAGGAGGAGGGAGATACTTCATTGATACTTGGACGCCCGTTCCTCGCCACCGCCGGAGTGATTGTCGACGTGTGCGAAGGTACCCTAACTTTAAATGTCGGCAACATCGAGGTGGAGCTTCACATTCCCAAGGCTATGAAGCACATGCCTTACCACGAGGAGCTTGATTACATGGACCTCCTTGACGAAGTAATTGAGGAGGCGATCCCCCACTCTATTGGCGCTCTATTCGATGAAGATTTCGAGGAAGGCCCGGATCTAGGCCAAAATGAGAAGAAAGATGATTCCCCCGACCTCTCCGCTGAAGATGATGAAGGCGACACTGATGTCGCAAGGATTCGAGAGCTCTGTAAGCTCTCGAAATTAAAGTCTCCAAAGAAAGCTCCTCCGTTACGGAAATCGGCATCACCGGTGAAGCCGTTGACCGGAGCAAATGCTAGCTTGGGGGAGCCTCCCCCCAACACTATTCGATATGGGAGACCACCGAGGGAGAACACGCCGCCACGTCCAAATCCAAGCGCGCTCCCCGGAAAGTTTGATGGGTGCATCTCATATGCACCAAACATCCCGCATTGATTGAAAATTATAGGGGGTCGAGCTCACGACCTTAAACGAGCGCTTGTCGGGTGGCAACCCGACGGTTTTCGCTTTATTTTCACTTTTACTTTATTTTCGTTTTAGAAATTTTTAGTGTTTTGAGTCGTTCGCCCAAAAATTTTGTGATAACGGGTCCTATTTTTCTTGACAGGAGAGGAGATAGGTACATCCATCATGAGGAGGATGAACGCGACGATGAGGAGCACCCCAAGAAGGCGCTCGACGCTTAGGAGGAAGATGGAATCAACTGGAGGAAGAAAGACGGAGTTTAGAGCCCAAACGAAGACAAACAGCAGAACACAAGGCTCACTCGGCCGAGTATACTAGTCACTCGGCCGAGCACATAAGTTCGCCCGGCCGAGCCGCTCACGAACGAGGGAAGTCTGCTGTACCCAACTCTCTGTTAATTTTCCTGATTTCAATATAACTGCTACTCGGCCGAGTATATATTCCCACTCGGCCGAGTAAAACGGATACGCTCCTAGGGCGAGTCTTGCCGAGTAGCTTGAGCCACTCGGCCGAATGGACTTACTCCACTCGGCCGAGGCTGGCAAGGCCACTCGGCCGATGCGTAAGCGGGGAGGAATTTCCATTGATTCCACTCGGCCGAGTGACCTAGTCACTCGGCCGAGTCGTAACTTCTGCTATATAAGGGGTCGAGGGGGACACGTTTTTCGAAACGCTGAAACCGATCGCGCCCCCCGACCTTTCAGCTTCCCTCGCTCGCTTGCACCCCTTACTCGCCCGACCGCCGTCGTCGCACCGTCGCTCGGCCAGCCATCGCCGGCCGACCCCCCGCCGTGACTCGCCCGAGTCGCCGCCGGCGGTCGCCGCCGGCGGCCGCCGCTCCGACCACCTCCGGTATCGCCTGATTTGCCTTTTTCTCCTCTTTTTGAGTATTTTTTGAGGATCCATGTGTTAAACGACCCCCAAACCCAAATCAATTCCTATATCTATCTATGATACCCCTAATGCTCCATACGTTTTGATTATTACCCGCTGATATCTCCATTTCACGCGCAGGTTGTTTTTGGGAGCTTAGGGGAGCCCAGGGGAGCTTCTCGGGACTGATTTGAGCTTCGTGGAGGCGCTGACTTCGCACGCTTCCATTGCTGAGCACTCGCGGCGTGTCTGGGTATACTCCTTCCACTAGTTTACACACACCGCACTTTTACACTTTCAGCGCACTCAGGGCCGATATGCCGCCCCGGACACGGCCGCGGTCGAAGAGAGCTTCCGCCAAGCGGAAGCGGTCGGATGATGCCGGCCCCTCCCACGAGTTGGAGGACTCGCCTCCACCGTCTCCCACACACGCCGTCCACCCAGCACAGCCTGCAGGCCCCGCACACCCCGCACAGCCTGCAGTGCACCCACAGCCCGCACAGCCTCTCCCTGCCGCTGCACAGCCACCACCTCCGGCTCCACTGGTCGGGCCGCTCGGGATTACGTTCCGAGACGACGCACACCACGCCGTCTTCGACCGTATCTCCCAGCGCTCGATCGTACCCTCCAGGTTTGCACACCTCGCTGACCTAGGACGCCTGGGGGTACTAGAGGGGATGCTCACGTTGTACGACAACGTGGGCTGGCGAGATTTCTTCCAGGTGTCGGCGGACACGTTCACCCGCCCGACACTTGAGGTTCTGAGTTCGATCGCCCGGACCGACGAGGGATGCTCGTTTCGGTTCATGGATCGAGAGTGCCAGGTCACTCTCGATATGATGAGAGCGTTTTTCTCGTGGCCCGCTGTCCCCGGTGCCGATCGCGGTTACGGCCCCACCCATATCCCCACATCTTCCTTCGACGCCGGTGCCTTCTGGGCCCGGATTACGGGTCTTCACGCTGCCTTTGACCCTAGTAGGGCCAAGGCCTCGGCCATTGTCCATCCCTGCCTCCGCATTGCTCAGCGCCTTATGGCGACGACCTTTTTGGCCAGATATGAGCCGGGCACGATGTCTACGCCAGAGCTCTACATGCTCTACACGATGACACGTCCCAGAGCTCTATCTAGGGATAGCGATGAGCTTGTCCCCGCCGTCGTGATCGATATCGCGGCTTGGTTTTTGGACCGCATCATCGTATCGGTGGGCGCTCGTTCACCGATATGCTGCGGCGGCCTGATCACCTTGCTTGCTCTTATGACCGGCGAGGACTTCCCCGACGACTTGCGACGCGTCCCGGGCCCCACTTCTCTGTCGATAGATGTTATGGCCCGGATGAAGATGCTTCGTCCGCACGGTGAGCGTCACTGGGTCTGGTTGCACGGCCCTTATGGGGCCGATTACATGATTCTCCCGAGCCCTGCTCGGACTCAGATTGCACCAGCCCACGTTGACTGGCTCCCTGCGATGGATGTTCTCATCCCCGCTGCTTACGTGCTCGAGGCCGAGGAGGCCGAGCAGGCCCACGCTGCCCCTGTAGACCCTGTTGCACACCCTGCCGAGCCTGCTGCCGAGCCTGTTGACCCAGTGGCCCCTCAGCCCATACCTGATGTTTCCACTGCTCCTGACGCCTCTGTCGGTGTCGAGAGAACCTCAGCTGAGCCCACTTCCACCACCTCCACCACTTCCAAGGCTGTCACCACCACTCCCACCACCACCACTGGCCCTCTGTCCGTCGAGCCTCTTTGCTCCGCACTCCCCGAGCGCCCGTCGACCTTTGTTGAGAGTGGAGAGCCCTCGTTTGTCGCGGTTGTGGAGACCTTGGCTAGCATGATCTCCGCTGGGGTTGTGCCTTTTGGTCCACACACTTCCACCCCAGCGGTAGTCACCTCTGTCTCCACCCCTGTTGTAGTTTCCGAGAGCGTCGTGACGTCTGTCCACACTTCTGTGCCACCGACCTCTCTGGCCGCCTCGCTGCCATTTTTGCACTCTTCTTTCGCTGCTGCTGCCTCCACTTCTCACCAGTCTGTGCCCCGGCCTCACACTGAGGCCAGGCCCACATTTGTGAGTGCAGCACCTTTCGTACCCTTCCCCACTGAGCCCGTCACATACGCGACCCGAGTACGCCAGCCACGCCCTGCACAGCCCCGCCCGGTGCGTCCCTCTGCACCACCCCCCTGACACTGTACTTCAGAGCATTCGTGCTCTAGAGGGGGCGGTGAGTGGCCTCAGAGGCGACCTTAGGACCATGTCCTCCACCGTCTCTGCGATGGCTGGCCGCTTCGAGCTGCTACCGCAGATTCATTACTGTCTCACCCAGGTTCTGGAGCGTCTCCCGCGCGTACCCCCACCCACCCAGCAGGTTCCCGCCCACACTTCCACACACACCCGACCTGCTACCACTTCCACACCCACACCCGCTCAGCGGCCTGTCCAGCCACCACCACCACCTCCGCCTCAGGACGGAGACGGTGCAGCACCACCTTCCTAGGCACCCTTGTTGCCATCGATTCCTTTTGCCGTTGTGCTGCCCGTTTCTGCTGGGTCCTGATGCCTTTTTGTCCACCCCCCTCCCCTCACTTATTTTGGGATTCTCTTTTTGATCATATCTTTATATATCTTTTTTGGGAGAGAGGGAGAGTTTTTGGTGCCACTTATATATCTGTATCACTCCTATCTGCGCATGCATCATGTCCGCATCTTATTTTCATTTCTTTATTTTTCTTTTTATTTTCATTTTTCATGCATGCATCCTCACTTGCCCCTCACATTTCTTGTCTCTCGGTGTGCCACACTTTGCACATTGAGGACACTGTGCCATTTAGCTTGGGGGAGTGAGTTCTCACGTTCTTTTTCGATTTGCCACCTTTATTTTTAGTTTTTCACACCATTCTTCGCTTTTGCACTTATCTTTTATCATTTTTCTTTCGTTTTGCCATGCATCACGTTTTTCTTATTTTTTTCTGTGTGCCGCATTATAAATAGTTCTTTTTTTCCCTTTATCTTTATTCCTTTTTCATCTCATGCTAGAGATGACTTTTCTGTGATGATGATGACGTTGGATTTAGCTCACTCTATATGCATGCTTTATTTGTCATGTCTTAGACTTTATTTCTGATATCATATGCTATGACTTGCTTTGCATCTAGAGATAGTAACCCACACTTTTGCCACGTGAAAATGGATGAAATTTTATTATTAGCTGAGTCTGAATATTCATATATATGCTATCACAGAAAACACACCAAGATTCACGCATTGAATGCTTATATCTGGAGTACTGATTTCTTTTTCCTATATCACTTCTATATGCATGAATTGTACACTTCACTTCAGGATGATTGAATGATGTTAGCTATGATAAATCTGGATTAGTTAGCTTTTTGTGATCAAAACTGAGTAGATTAGATTACCCTGCTGAAGTTGTCGTGCATGTCTTATAGAGTGAACCGAGAGTTATATCTATTTCTTTCTCCACAAATCTTGAACATCATTTCTCTACTTTTATAATCATTGGTGAATCTCCCCTTAGCGATTCTATTATATGGCATTTTACCCGCCACTAATTCCTAGCTCCAAATCTCTTATTCTCTAAAAAAAATATTAATAAAAGAGAGAAGAATATTCTTGTATATCATTATCTCTCTTTGAGTTGGGATCGTTGTGTATATATGCTATATGAAAAAAAAAAGCTAAAAAAAAGAGAAAAAGAGGAAAAATCCTCAATAAAAGATCCCATCTCACTTTCTTCCTTTCTTCTTTCTTCTTATTACATTTGGAGCTATATAAAAATGGGGATGTGAATATTTTTTATGCCACCACGCTTATAGATAAGCTTGGGGGAGGGGATCCATTGATGTGTGAGAGAGTGACTACTTGACGTTGCACGACAACCTAGGCTAAGTAATATTCTATACTCGGTGAGATTATTTCTAGCTTTACGAAATCCAGAAATCTAAGCCTAGCGTTCATTTCATGAAATCCATACTTTTCTATTCTCTCTATTCTATTGTGTGATACTCCTATACTCCTGATAGAAAGCATTCAATTGAAAAGTGTGTGATCTGTGATTTGTATACCGCTTTAAATGGTTCAGACGATGTTAATTTTAGAATTATTCCGTTTTTCATGATTATATCGTTGTTCGTGGGTTTTCCATTTCTGTTTGCACTATTATACTATGATATCAGAATAAAATCTTTTGACATGAGTTTTTCATTTGGTGCATGCTATATGAGTAAGTGAAACCCCCGTCCTGAGAAAATGATCTAGTAGCTTACCTCTTCGCTTCTTTCTCTCTTCTTTATTTTCATTTCGTTTTCCATTCTTCTCCGTTTTTCATTTTTCATTTTTTTCGCCATTTTCGTTTTCCAAATTCCACCGGGTTCGCCATTTACTTATCTTCCTCGAGGACGAGTAAGAGGCAAGCTTGGGGGATTTTGATCACTCCTTATTTTACACCTTTTTCCCGCATGTTTGCATGCCATTTAGATCGCCCAAATCATGTTTTTCACGATATATCGACGATATTGCGATGCTTTTCACGATTTGTTGTTTTTGTCGCATTTCAGGTGATTTGGCGCGATTTGGAGTGATCTCGAGATGCGCTTACTCCAGAGGGTCACCGACGACCTCCCCGAGGGGTATTTTGCTGTTGGAGAGGAGCGGAAGAAGAACGGACGTCGCAGGAGCGACGAGGAGGCCAAAATAAGCAGATTGGGCATGTTTAGTGTCCCACTCGGCCGAGTGGAGGAGCCACTCGGCCGACCGGCGAGACACCGCTCGGCCGACCAGATCAGACACGATTTACATGTGCACTCGGCCGAGCGACGGAGACCACATCGGCCGAGTGAAGACATCACGGCCACCCGAGTGGCGCCCAGACGAAGCCCTTCAAAAATCTCCAAGTTTCTGTTTTTCGGCTGCCTGAGCTTCAGAAGACCCACTCGGCCGAGTGGAGAATCCTGTCCGCCCGAGTACAATGAAGCCATCGGCCGAGTGACGACAACTCACTCGGCCGAGCCGCCCCCGAAGTAGAGACCCCTGAAGGCCCCGACTTACTGGAAAATTACAGGGTTTCTCACTCGGCCGAGCGACTTCTGTCACTCGGCCGAGTGCGACGCGCTGCCTGTAGCGAAAATTGCGGAAAACAGGCTGCGCATGGGTATTTTGGTCACAGTTTTTGGACGATTTTGGGGGCTATTTAACCCCTGTTTTTACCCTAGTTTTACAGAGCTTCTCCTTAGATTTTTTGCAGCTTTTTAGATTAGCTTTTTAATTTTATTCTTGAGATTGGAGAGGAGAAAAAGTTTGATTTTTGTTGGATTAATTGAAGAACTCCATTGGTTTGTCTTTCTCTTCTCTAAAAATTCTATTTTTATTGCATATCTCAATATTGTGATGAATTCTATTGCTTATTTCATTGATTATTTTTGTGATCTTGCTATGAATTGTGAGTAGTCGCCACGTCTTGGGGCGTGGGGATGAACCCTACAAGCCCAACTTCATATTTGTGATGAATTGGTAGAAATCTTGCTAGAATTGATATCTAGGGATTAGGTTGGGATCAATTTACTACGGTTAGCTAGGAGTTCATACCGATCGGGATTTGCAAGAGATTGGATCCCGATTCGATAGGAAACCCTAGAAATCCGAATTGGGTTGGAATCGAATTTCCGTAGTATCGGTTTGCAAGAGATTGGACCGATACTAGGGTTTCCGGTTGCAACTCCGTGCCAATACCCGTTTGCAAGAGATTGGACGGGTAGGAACTATCCCAATCTAGATCGCGAGCCGAGTTTGCAAGAGATTGGGCTCGGTGCACGATTGGACGATGATGTTGATCCTAATGCTAGCTTTCCTAGGCTAGGGTTTGCAAGAGATTGGACCCAAACCTAGGATAGCTATAGACCGGCAACAGCGCGAGAGCGTGAGCTTGGTTCTACATTCAGTTGCAACTAGTCCATCCAAAATCTCAATCTAGCAATTTTGAAACCGACGAACCACATTTATGAGATACGGTGAGTAGCAGGGATTCCCCATTCCCTAGACGTTCTTTATTTGATTTGATATTTCCGCACTTTGTCTGACGATTGTGACAGGATCGCCAAAGGCAAATCTTTCTTCTTGAAAAGCCAGGGTGATTGGAACAAGCACGGTCATTCGTCCTCCCTGTGTTCGATATCCCGCTCGCTGCTACACCGTGCACTTGCGGTAAAACTACAACCGTTCTTCCGGGTGTACGCCCGGGGTCGATCACCTGACGCTCCATGCCTGACACAACCTGCCAAAGGCGGGTTCGAATGACTTGACCTTGACAAGCCAGCTAACGGTGCCAACTCATCGCAGCAGCCTATCAGAAGCTATTAGCTCTTTCGATCTATAAATACTCCCCGCATTCCTTTGAAGGAGGAGAAAAAAGAAGGAGAGAGCGAGTAATCCTTAGGCCGCCTCCCATGAAGATTGAAAAGGGGTGAGATACCCCCACAATCAATCTCTCCTCACCAACCCGGGACGTCCGGGTCAGATTTGCCTTTAGACACCCCCCTCTCTCAAAAGCAGTCCACCGTTGGCCCGATCGTGGGAGAGGCCACCGGTCGACGATAAACCGCACCTCCCCGATAGGCTATTCATCTTACATACGGAGCGCCAATTCTCTATTTCTCTTACACGAGGGACGGCCAACCTTCCACTCCTCGACTTCCCTTGGACAACTTGCGACAGGGGAACTAGAGGACATGCGATGGACCGCTCCTCCCTTCCAGCACCCACTCCGCAACGACCCCAACCGGCGGGAAAAACAAAAGCCGCCCGTGCTGCGACGGTCGAAATCGCCAGTTACGGGGCCACCCTGCCAGATCACCCCACTGGGCATACCAGCCTCCACCGGCCCGCCCCAAACAGTCCGTCTTCCACTCCTCGACCTCCCGAGGAGGCTACGCCTCCTTCGCCGTCTCGTGCTCCTCCTCTCCCAGGGGTTTCCTTCGAGTCAGGGGAACTCTCTCAACAGATCAAGCAACCCATCATCGTCGAGGAGGTGAAAGAGGACGCAACGAGCGCTGACGGGGAAGGAATCCCACGCCTAAGACATGAGTTCGCCCATCCTGATGCAGTTTACAGTCAAGTAGAACTGCACATTAGCCCGTCCATGTAGGGCATCACGCTCGTCCAAAGCACTGTCAAGTGTCTTGTAAAAGTTAATAAGAAAGTCCTTCCTAGCAAGTGGTCAAATTCCATCTATGCGCACACTAACTTATGAACGATTTCCGTCAAACTCTGGGTGCGAGCTCACAGAGCTCCGCCACCTAAACCGGAGAGGAGTATGGGCTGAGCTACACGCTCACCCTCCCCCCGCGAGTGCGACTTGAGACCACTTACTGTAACTATGCTTTTACTTAAATTCTGCAAAGAAGACCCGTACACTGGATAGCAAAAAATTTCACCTATTTGAAGTCAAAGTTTTACAATCATAACCAGAACCGACCTTACAAAACGAGACCTCCCTCGGGTCGACCCCACCGCTCAGCCAAGACAAAACAAAAAAAGGGGGGGAGGGGGGTGAAACAAGACTATTCCTGTTAGCCACCGCCACTCGGGACGCCGTTACTCAGGACGCCGCTACTCGGTGTGCCGTCCCTCTCGTCGATCTCTGGGGAGTTGCCCTCGATGTCAACGACCGCGTCCTCATCGCCCCCGTCTCTTCATCATCATCGGAGGCCACCAGCTTGTCAAAGTCGACCTCGATCAGAGGACAGAGGCTTCCCGCTCTTGCCTTTACCTGGCTAAGACAGGCCTCCCAGACCTTAGCCCGGCCCTCCTCCAGGCCTTCTACTCGACCCTCATCCAGGCCTTCTGCTCGACCTTGCACCAGGCCGTCGCTCATCATCCCTGCAAGGGCGGGGAGGATGGTTGACTCATGATACCCCCAAAGTTCTTCGGTCTTCGAGGCCAGCTCGTCTTTCCCGGCCTTCACCTGCACCTCCAGGTCGACCGCCCGTGCCTTCTCCCGCTCCAGCGCGTCCTCCAGCTCCCTTATGCGATCAGCCGCAAAGGCGGCCTTCGTCTCGTGGTCCACCAGGAGCACCCCCATGTGCTGGACCTCCGATGTCAGCTTGCCGCACTTGTCCCTCTCCTCCGCCAGCTGCTCGTCGGTGCGCTTACTGAGCACGGCAAGCTCGGTCGCTATTTTGGCGACGGCAGCCTCGGCCTTGTTCAAGGCAGGCGTATGCCGCCTAGCGGCGATCATCATAGTTACGGCCTGCATGACAAATCAGAACGTGTCAGACTATTCCTTGGCCAAAACGCGTCTAATATACCTGATCCGATCCGGACTACCAACCTGCATGCCGTGCCAAACCGTGGAACCGCACAGCCGCTCTTGACCGACGACGGCCAAGCTCTCCCTATCTCGGGGCAGCATGCAGTTCTCCGCCAACCTCGCTGCTACCCCGTCATCATCGAAGATCGACTCACCAGCCCCTACTCGATAGGGCATCAGATGAAGGGCCTCCGGTGGGTAACCTTCGATCTCGACCTTCTTGGCCTTGAAGTTGACGAGCGAGGCTTCGCAGCTGGGATGGCCCGGCCTCTCCAAAACGAACCGCGGGCAGTCATAGGGCCAGCCGTCCCAACCTGACGACTTGGAACCGGGGCCCGACCCACTGGAACCCTCAGGGCGACCTGGTGTTCGGGTCTGGTCGGTAGCAGCTGTAACCCTCGGGCTCGACGGGCGGGCTTCGGGGTCCCTTCCCCTGGTTTAGTCATCCCTTCGCCCCTGCCCTCAAGATCGATAACCAGGGGGGTAGCATCATGTGCGGCCCTCTCTCCGGACCGACTGGAGTCCCTTTCCTTCCTAGGATCAGGAGCGGATGATTTCGCAGGCAGCTTCGCCCTCTTTGACCCCCGGGTGCCTTCCCCTTCCTCGCGCTTTCCTCCCCCCCGGTCTCTTCGTGCGTCCTTTTGTTGTCCGTCTTCTTTGCCTATTGGACCGCCTGCTCTGCGGCCCGCCTCCTGAGCTCCTCGAACGGCACGATCATTGTGCGACCTACAGAAGGAGAAAAGCTTAGAGTGAGCGCTTTAGATGCAGCAGCCAAAAAACTCGTGTTACCTGATCGACCCCGGATATACACCCAGAGAACGGTTGTAGTTTTACCGCAAGTGCACGGTGTAGCAGTGAGCGGGTTATCGAACACAGGGAGGACGAATGACCGTGCTTGTTCCAATCAACCTGGCTATTTAAGAAGAGAGAAATTTGCCTTTGGCGATCCTGTCACAATCGTCAGACAAAGTACGGAAATATCAAATCAAATAAAGAACGTCTAGGGAATGGGGAATTCCCGCTACTCACCGTCTTTCGTAAATGTGGTTCATCGGTATCAAAATTGCTAGAATAAGATTTTGGATGAACTAGTTGCAACTGAATGTAGAACCAAGCTCACGCTCTCGCGCTGTTGCCGGCCTATAGCTATCCTAGGTTCGGGCCCAATCTCTTGCAAACCCTAGCCTAGGGAAGCTAGCATTAGGATCAACATCATCGTTCAATCACGCACCGAGCCCAATCTCTTGCAAACTCGGCCCACGACCTAGTTTGGGATAGTTCCTACCCGTCCAATCTCTTGCAAACGGGTATTGGCGCGGAATTGGAACCGGAAACCCTAGTATCGGTCCAATCTCTTGCAAACCGATACTACGGAAATTTGATTCCAACCCAATTCGGATTTCTAGGGTTTCCTATCGAATTGGGATCCAATCTCTTGCAAATCCCAATCGGTATGAACTCCTAGCCATCCGTAGTAAATTGATCCCAATCTAATCCCTAATAGCAATTCTAGCAAAATTCCTGCCAATTCATCACAATCATGAAATAGGGCTTGTAGGGTTCATCCCCACGCCCCAAGACGTGGCGACTACTCACAATTCATAGCAAGATCACAAAAATAATCAATGAAATAGGCAATAGGATTCATCACAATATTGAGATATGCAATAAAAATAGAATTTTTTAGAGAAGAGAAAACACAAACCAATGGAGTTCTTCAAATAATTCTACAAAAATCAACTTTTGTCTCCTCTCCAATCTCAAGAATAAAGCTAAAAAGTTAATCTAAAAGGCTACAAAAAATCTAAGAGAAAGGCTCTCTAAACTAGGGTAAAAACATGGGTTAAATACCCCCCAAAATCGTCCAAAAACTGTGACCAAAATACCCCTGCGCAGCCTGTTTTCCGCAATTTTCGCTACAGGCAGCGCATCGCACTCGGCCGAGTGACAAAAGTCGCTCGGCCGAGTGAAAACCCTGTAAATATCCAGTAAGTCTCGATCTTCAGGGGTTTTCACTTCGGGGGTGGCTCGGCCGAGTGAGTTGTCGTCCTCGGCCGATGGCTTCTTGGTACTCGGGCGGTCGGGATTATCCACTCGGCCGAGTGGGTCTTCAGAAGCTCAGGCAGCCGAAAAACAGTAACATGGCGATTTTTGAATGGCTTCGTCTGGGCGCCACTCAGGCGGACGGGGTCTCGTCACTCGGCCGATGTGGTATCCGTTGCTCGGCCGAGTGCACGTATGAATCGTGTCTGATCTGGTCGGCCGAGTGGTGTCTCGCTGGTCGGCCGAGTGGCTCCTCCACTCGGCAGAGTGGGACACAAAACATGCCCAAACAGCTTGTTTTGGCCTCCTCGTCGCTCATGCGACGTCCGTTCTTCTTCCGCTCCTCTCCAACAGCAAAATACCCCTCGGGGAGGTCGTCGGTGACCGTCTGGAGTAAGCGCATCTTGAGATCACTCCAAATCGCGCCAAATCACCTGAAATGCGACAAAAACAACAAATCGTGAAAAGCATCGCAATATCGTCGATATATCGTGAAAAACATGATTTGGGCGATCTAAATGGCATGCAAACATGCGGGAAAAAGGTGTAAAATAAGGAGTGATCAAAATCCCCCAAGCTTACCTCTTACTCGTCCTCGAGGAAGATAAGTAAAAGGAGAACCCGGTGGATTCGGAAAACGAAAACGGCGAAAAAAATGAAAAATGAAAAACGGAGAAGAATGAAAAACGAAATAAAAATAAAGAAGAAAGAAAGAAGCGAAGAGGTAAGCCGCTAGATCATTTTCTCAGGACGTGGGTTCCGCTTACTCGTATAGTATGCACTGAATGAAAAACACATGTCAAAGAGTTTTATTTTGATATCATAGTATAATGGTGCAAATAGAAATAGAAAACCCACGAACAACAATATAATCATGAAAAACGGAATAATCTTATAATTAACATCGTCTGAATCATTTAAAGCGGTATACAAATCACAGATCACACACTTTTCAATTGAATGCTTTCTATCAGGAGTATAAGAGTATCACACAATAGAATAGAGAGAATAGAAAAGTATGGATTTCATGAAATGAGTGCTAGGCTTAGATTTCTGGATGTCGTAAAGCTAAAAATAATCTCACCGAGTATAGAATATTACTTAGCCAAGGTTGTCGTGCAACGTCAAGTAGTCACTCTCACACACATCAATGGATCCCCTCCCCCAAGCTTATCTATAAGCGTGGTGGCATAAAAAAAATATTTACATCCCCATTTTTATAAAGCTCCAAAAGTAATAAAAACGAACACGAAAAGAGAGAAGAAAGAAAGAAAGTGAGATGGGATCTTTTATTGAGGATTTTTCCTCTTTTCTTTTTCTTTTTTTTTCTCTCATTTTTTAATGCAATAGCATATATACACAACGATCCCAACTCAAAGAGAGATAATGATATACAAGAATATTTTCTCTTTTCTCTTTTTTTTTGAATAAGAAATTTGGAGCTAGGAATTAATAGCGGGGGAAATGCCATATAATAGAATCGCTAAGGGGAGATTCACCAATGATTTTAAAAGTAGAGAAATGATGTTCAAGATTTGTGGAGAAAGAAATGAATATATCTCTCGGTTCACTCTATAAGACATGCACGACAACTTCAGCAGGGTAATCTAATCTACTCAGTTTCGATCACAAAAAAGCTAACTAATCCAGATTTATCATAGCTAACATCATTTAATCATCCTGAAGTGAAATGTACAATTCATGCATATAGAAGTGATATAGGAAAAGAAATCAGTACTCCAGATATAGGCATTCAATGCGTGAATCTTGGTGTGTTTTCTGTGATAGCATACCTATGAATATTCAGACTCAGCTAATAATAAAATTTCATCCATTTTCATGTGGAAAAAGTGTGGGTTACTATCTCTAGATGCAAGGCAAGTCATAGCATATGATATCAGAAATAAAATCTAAGACATGACAAATAAAGCATGCATATAGAATAAGCTAACTCCACGTCATCATCATCACAGAAAAGTCATCTCTAGCATGAGATGAAAAAGAAAGAAATAAAGATAAAGGGAAAATAGAACTATTTACAATGCGGCACACAGAAAAATAAGAAAAACGTGATGCATGGCAAAATAAAAGAAAAATGATGAAAAATAAGTGCAAAAGTGAAGAATGGTGTGAAAAACTAAAACTAAAGGTGGCAAACCGAAAAAGAACGTGAGAACTCACTCCCCCAAGCTAAATGGCACAGTGTCCTCAATGTGCAAAGTGTGGCACACCGAGAGACAAGTAAAGGGAGGGGAAAGTGAGGGAGCATGCATGATGAGGAAAAAAAAGGAAAATAAACGAAAAATAAAGAAACGAAAAATATGATGCGCACATGATGCATGCAGGAATGGAGTGATACAGATATAAAGGTGGGGCACCAAAAACTCTCCCTCTCTCCCAAAAAAGATATATAAGGATACGATCTGAATGAGAAACCCAAAATAAGTGAGGGGAGGGGGGGTGGACAAAAATGCAACAGGACCCAGCAGAAACGTGCAGCACAACGGCAGGAATAATCGATGGCATCAGGGGTGCCTAAGAAGGTGGTGCTGCGCCGTCTCCGTCCTGAGGCGGAGGAGGAGGAGGTGGTGGTGCAGGCTGCTGAGCGGGTGTGGGTGTGGAAGTGGAAGCAGGCCGAGTGTGGGTGGAAGCAGGGGTGGGAACCTGCTGTGTGGGTACGGGGACGCGGGGGAGACGCTCCAGGACCTGGGTAAGACAGTAGTGAATCTGCGGGAGCAGGTCAAAGCGGCCAGCCATCGTAGAGACGGTGGAGGACAGGGTCCTAAGGTCGCCTCTGAGGCCACTCACCGCCCCCTCTAGAGCACGAATGCTCTGAAGTACAGTGTCGGGGGGAGGTGGTGCAGAGGGATGCACCGGTCGGGGCTGTGCAGGGCGGGGCTGGCGTACTCGGGTCGCGTATGTGACGGGCTCAGCGGGGAAGGGAACGAAAGGCGCTGCGCACGCAAATGTGGGCCTGGCCTCAGTGTGAGGCCGGGGCACCGGCTGGTAGGAAGTGGAGGCAGCAGCAGCGAAAGAAGAGTGCAAAAGTGGCAGCGAGGCGGCCAGAGAGGTCAGTGGCACAGAAGTGTGGACAGACGCCACGACACTCTCGGAAAATACAGCAGCAGTGGAGATAGAGGGCTCTCCGCACTCAACTACGGTCGGTGGGTGCTCGGGTGGGGCAAAAGAAACAGGCTCAGCAGACAGAGGGCCAGTGGTGGTGGTGACAGCCTCGGAAGCAGTGGAGGTGGGCTCAGCTAAGGTACTCCTGATCGCTCCAAAATGCAACCCTAGAGCACAACCTAGTCAAAGACTTGGTCGGCCCCGGATATACACCCGGAAAACGATTGTAGTCTTACCGCAAGCGCACGGCGTAGTGGCGAGCGGGTATCGAACACGAGGAGGTGGTGTTGGCTCCAATCTATCATAGGTTGGTTTGACTATGATGGTTTTATTGGTGGAGATGGTTATGGAATGATATAATGGAAATGGTGGTGGATGTCGGTGTCGATGATAAAGAAATCGGTCAAATATCGATTTAAATACAATATAATAAAAGAGGGAATTTGCCGTGCGGCCATCCTGTCACAATCGTCGGGCAAAGTATGGGGATATAAAATCAAATAAAGACGTCTGGGGCTAGGGAATCCCCACTACGGACCGTCATGCATCATTGTTAATAGTGAATCTCAATATTACTAGACTTGCGTTGAGGTGAACTAGTCGCAACTTAATGTAGAACCAAGCTCACGCTCTCGCGCTATTGCCGGTCTATAGCAAACCTAGGTTATGGCCCAATCTCTTGCAAACCCTAACCTAAGCCACTAGCATGAGGATCGACATCATCGTTCAATCGCCCCTCGAGCCCACTCTCGTGCAAACTCGAGTTACGATCTAGGTTGTGATAGTTCGTATTCGTCCAATCTCTTGCAAACGAATATGGGTATAGATTTACAATTAAAAATCCTAGCTTTGGTCCAATCTCTTGCAAACCAAATCTAGAGAAACCCAATTGTAAACCTAAATCGAATATCTAGGCCTTCCCATCGATTAGAATCCAATCTCTTGCAAACCCCAATCGATGGAAATCCCTAGCTATCCGTAGTAAATCAATCACAACCTAACCTCCTAGCAATTCTAGCAATTTAGAAATTCATTCATCACAAATCTGAAATTAGATCATATGGTTCATCCCCAAACCCTAGAACAACAAATCTACCCTAGCATAGCAACAACGATATAGGAATCAATAAAAACCATAGCTTGCATACAAAAAGATATCAAATCAAAGATTCAAATAGGAAGAACAATGATACTTAGCTTTGATGAAGAATTCCAATCCAAATACAAGCTTTTTGATCCAAGAGGGGGCCTAGGGCATGGCCTAACCTCTAAAAATAACTCTAAGAAAACATGTGGAGAACCCCCTCTAATGGTGGCTACAAACCCCTTAAATACTCCCCCAAAACCCTAGCAAAAAACCCTAGAAAACCCCTCAAATTCGTGCCCAAAAACAGCCCAAACCGTAACTTAAAATCTGGGCCCAGGCCGCACTCGGCCGAGTGGAATATGTGACCCGGCCGAGTGACACTGACATGCAAATTCCAGCACTGCAGCGTCAACTTGCAGAAATTCCCTAGATTTCATCTGACCTCCGATTTGCGCGTTCTTGGTGGCGTTGGAACCGTCATGAAGTCTACTATCCATAAAAAATATGAGAAAAATACTTTGATTGCTGGAATGATAGCAGATTTCAAAAGAGTGAGAGGCTGTCTGAAAATCTGGGCGCCGTGTGTCCTCGGCATCACTCGGTCGAGTGGCAAATGTCACTCGGCCGAGGGGCATTTGGTACTCGGGCGGACGGCTTTCGTCACTCGGCCGAGTCGGGCTTCTGGGGCAGACTGACGGATTACAGTAAGTTGGACATTTTGGCCTGCCGTCGTCTGGGTGCCACTCGGACGGACGGAGTCTCCTCACTCGGCCGAGTCGGCGTGCGATGCTCGGCCGAGTGCACGCCGATACATCTCTGTTGCGTGTCCGATCTGACCTGTCGAGCTGGGTCTCAATGCTCGGCCGAGTGACTCCTTCACTCGGCCGAGTGGCATGCTGAAAAATGCCCAATCTTCATCTTTTCGCTCCCCCGTCGCTCCTACGACGTTCTTTCTTCTTCCACTCCTCTTCCATTGCAGAATAACCCTCAAAAGGGCCATGGTTGACACTCCGGAGTGGGTGCAAATCCTTTAAGCTCATTTTGCTCCCGATCGCTCCATATTTCCTGAAATCCGACAAAAACAAGAAATAGTGAAAAGTAACACAATATCATCGAATAATCGTGAAAATCGCAATATGAGCAACCGAAATGGCATGCAAATATGTAGGAAAAAAGGTGTAAAATATGGACCGATCAAAATCCCCCAAGCTTACCTCTTACTCGTCCTCGAGGAAGACAAGTAGAAGGCGAACCCGAAAGGTAAAAATAAGGAAAAAGAATGAAAAAGAATACGAAGTGGAAGGGGTCGCTAGATTATTCTCTCAGATATCAAGCCATAAGTTTCACATCACGATAACTTGGGAAATACGAATCACATGCTATAAAGATTTCATATCTTACTTAAACATGGCACTTGCAAGCTTTTCAGATCAACAAAAGGGATTCTCTAAATTCATACAATCAATTCATATCCACATCATGCATTTCATAGAATTTAATATACAATTGTTGGCAATGCACTTTTCAATCAAAAGTTATAAATGAAGCATATAAGATACACACCAAGCATGCAATAGAGAATAGAATAAATCATGGCATTCACATATTTTTATTGATTCATAAGAAATCTCCACAACTAAAGTAATTCGCCAAGTCCCAGTATTATCAAACTTCCCCATTCGTGCACCTCTCCACTCTAATGTCGTACTCACTCATATGGTCAAATGAGTTCACCCCCCCCCAAGCTTAGCTTGAGGCATCGCATATAAAGGAATATGATAGTGGAAAGTGGGATTTTTGCCTTGGTTTTCCCAAGTATTTTGTGGCTCCAATAATGAGATAGAGAAACATTTTTTTTCTTCTTTTTTTTTTGAACTATTTGTTTCTCATTTTTCTCTTTGGATTTTTGTAGGAGCTATATGATTTGTATTTTTGGCTTTTGGCTCCTTTTTGGCTTTTTGGACTTTTGGAGCTAACTTTTTTCTTTTGTAGGGATTTTTGGGAAATAGATGCGATATAAGTAACTTTAGGAGGTGAACTCAAGTGACATATAGAGAATAAAAAGATATATGTGGAGAAAGAAATAATGTAACACTCGGTTCACTCTAAGATGTGCACGAACGGTTCAATAAAATAATACTTCAACTAAAACTAATATGTAAGCATGGATATTCTCAATCATCTCAATAAAAAGTGAAGTCAAGCGGTAAAGTTTACAACAATATCAGGCATGCAACAGAAGGTGAATAAGACACTAAAACTGATGCTTCAGATATACTAATGATGCGTGAATCTTGGTGCATTTCCAACAAAAGCATACTAAACACTAATCCATGCATTCAGTTTCAATTAATATCATGCATTCATATAGAGGAATCATCAAAAGAAATAGATTTGCAAGAACATGTGAATAGCAAGACTATGGAATACTCTAAGTAGCATGGCAAGGAATAATAAGCATCGTGATGGTTACTAAAGCAATAAGAGATATCATCATACGAAATTCATCTAGCGGAAGAAGAAAAAAGGAAAATAAAGAAATAAAAAAAAATAAAAGAGAGGAAAGAAAATAAAAACAAGCACACAACATGATGCATGAACACACATAAAAGGAAAATAAGATGGAAAAAATCAAAAAGATGATGCAAAAATTTGAAATTTTTTTGAAAAATTCTAAAAAAACCTAAAAATAAAGTAAAAGTGCAACTAGATGGCATGGAAATGCACTCCCCCAAGCTTAAACTTCACATTGTCCTCAATGCGATCATAAAAGGAAAAATATGAGCAACAACGATAAATATGAGGGAGGTGAATGAAAAATGATGACATGAATGACATGAGATCCTAATGCAACTACATGCACATACAATGATGCGTGAGAGCGCCTTCCCCCAAGCTTATACCAAACAATCCTATTCAAGTGACTCAATCAAAAATGTCATGGCTTTGCAAAGCGTGATCAAGTCAAATGAATAAGAAAGTGAGTATTCACTTGAAAGAAAAGCTCGATGGTGGTGAGCAAAAGGATGTGGCGTATCAAAATATGGAGAGGGGAATTAATATATATAATGGGTTTGGGGTGTAAAAGATTTTTGTTGCCATCATATGAGGTGATATTTATTCAAGCAAATCTATACGGTCCTCTCGCTGTCGAGAGAATTCGGGTTTATTAAAAGCATAAAAATTTCTACACTACTGGATTGATATCACCTATAGCAAAAGGCGGATCCAGTATCTTTGCTGGTGCAGGCAACTGCTCCAACTGCTCTTTCCGTGGCTCCGCCAGGCGCGAATGTCCACGGACTCCAACGAACTCCAGCAATGCATCCTCCAGCATTCCCACAAGGACTCCACCTGTACCCTGCAGAGAATAGGATGCATCAGTTCGCTGCAAAAAATTCACCCTCATAATAAAAGTATCCCAAAGAGGATCGTCTATAGAAATGTATGGAATAAATAATGGTGGACGATACTTCCCTGGAAATAATCCAATATCCTCACGTGCCGTGATAGCTGTCTCCACGGTGTCTTCTCTATGCTGCTCAGGTAAATCTAGATCATAGGTGTGGACCTCATCGAGATGCTCCTCATCATCGTCAGACTCATCCCAGTGCACCTCTTGATCATATTCATATGCGTCCATGGGTGCTAACTCCTTGCTCTCCTCCTCATATACGTCCCATCGTACCTCTTGATCGTATGTACATGAGTCCTGCAAAAGGCACGATGAATCATAAAAAACATCGTACACGGGAGGGAAATCAAAGATAAAGGGCGAGGGAGTAAAGAGATCTCCCTGAAGGGGAGCCATAAGCTCTGTGGGGTAGTCCTCTGCGTCAGTGGGAGGATGAGGTGGCTGCGGAAGCTCTGATGGAGGAGGATAGTGCTCGGGATCCTCACGAATGGCTATGTCCTCGTCCCGATGCATGACCTCCTCGGTGATAAGCTCTGGCTCTGTGTGTAAGGCCTCCTCAAAAGCATGCTCTGGCTCGATAGTGTGCTCATTTGCCTTCTCATCAACTATCAATGTAGGTTCTCCCTGGGATGGTGATGCTGGCTGCTCATGTGTGTCAGCTTGTGGGGATGTATCATGTGGAGGGGAATGCCCGCAAGAAATCCGAAAATATAGTCTATCCCCCTCAAGTCTGACATGGATGTCCTCCTCAATTGTTCCTGCAGCTGAAACACGGTTCATAACAAAATCTGCAAATCGTAGCTCAAATGCATCACCTGCCGTAATGCTCTCTGAACCGGTGAACCTCACTGACTCCAAGAGACCCTCCAATAATCTCTGAAATGCGTGCTCCTCTGGCTGCGCATATGACTCAGTTTCTGCTTCCTTCACTGCCTCTTCGTCCATCCACTCTTCATATGCAATAGATGTATCGTAGGAAGTGGGATCGACGACGGCACATTCTGGCTCTGGTAGTAAGTCTGGCGATGCTTCTTGCCCATAAAATGAAGAAGCAGAACTGATATCTTTGGAAATCCCTTCAGCCTTAAGCATGAGCATATTCATTTCAAGTTGCCTCTTCACCCGTTCCAATAGAAGGTTACCCTTTTCAAGCCCGGCTTGCACTTCAACCTGGTGTGCATGCATCTCATCAAAAAAGATCCTTTGTCTCTCATCAAGCTCGGGCCAGTGCACCTCCTCAAAAAGGTATTCGCCCATCTGAGCACTCTGATCAAAATAGTATTCTCCCATCTGAGCACTCTGATCATAATAGTATTCTCCCATCTGAGCACTCTGATCATAATAGTAATCTCCCGTCTGAGCATTCTGATCAAAATCTGTGGTCCACGTAGTATAATCCATAGCACCTGATCAACAAAGATAAATACCTGGAGAAAAGATATCAGTGGCACAAAAGAATATAGAAATGATAATAATGGTGGCAGGGGTGAAAATTTCCTTTTTATTTATTTATTTTTTTTTCGTAGTCTAATCAACCTAATTGTGACAAATTGGCATCAACGGAAACACCTCCCCGGCAACGGCGCCAAAAACTTGATCGCTCCAAAATGCAACCCTAGAGCACAACCTAGTCAAAGACTTGGTCGGCCCCGGATATACACCCGGAAAACGATTGTAGTCTTACCGCAAGCGCACGGCGTAGTGGCGAGCGGGTATCGAACACGAGGAGGTGGTGTTGGCTCCAATCTATCATAGGTTGGTTTGACTATGATGGTTTTATTGGTGGAGATGGTTATGGAATGATATAATGGAAATGGTGGTGGATGTCGGTGTCGATGATAAAGAAATCGGTCAAATATCGATTTAAATACAATATAATAAAAGAGGGAATTTGCCGTGCGGCGATCCTGTCACAATCGTCGGGCAAAGTATGGGGATATAAAATCAAATAAAGACGTCTGGGGCTAGGGAATCCCCACTACGGACCGTCATGCATCATTGTTAATAGTGAATCTCAATATTACTAGACTTGCGTTGAGGTGAACTAGTCGCAACTTAATGTAGAACCAAGCTCACGCTCTCGCGCTATTGCCGGTCTATAGCAAACCTAGGTTATGGCCCAATCTCTTGCAAACCCTAACCTAAGCCACTAGCATGAGGATCGACATCATCGTTCAATCGCCCCTCGAGCCCACTCTCGTGCAAACTCGAGTTACGATCTAGGTTGTGATAGTTCGTATTCGTCCAATCTCTTGCAAACGAATATGGGTATAGATTTACAATTAAAAATCCTAGCTTTGGTCCAATCTCTTGCAAACCAAATCTAGAGAAACCCAATTGTAAACCTAAATCGAATATCTAGGCCTTCCCATCGATTAGAATCCAATCTCTTGCAAACCCCAATCGATGGAAATCCCTAGCTATCCGTAGTAAATCAATCACAACCTAACCTCCTAGCAATTCTAGCAATTTAGAAATTCATTCATCACAAATCTGAAATTAGATCATAGGGTTCATCCCCAAACCCTAGAACAACAAATCTACCCTAGCATAGCAACAACGATATAGGAATCAATAAAAACCATAGCTTGCATACAAAAAGATATCAAATCAAAGATTCAAATAGGAAGAACAATGATACTTAGCTTTGATGAAGAATTCCAATCCAAATACAAGCTTTTTGATCCAAGAGGGGGCCTAGGGCATGGCCTAACCTCTAAAAATAACTCTAAGAAAACATGTGGAGAACCCCCTCTAATGGTGGCTACAAACCCCTTAAATACTCCCCCAAAACCCTAGCAAAAAACCCTAGAAAACCCCTCAAATTCGTGCCCAAAAACAGCCCAAACCGTAACTTAAAATCTGGGCCCAGGCCGCACTCGGCCGAGTGGAATATGTGACCCGGCCGAGTGACACTGACATGCAAATTCCAGCACTGCAGCGTCAACTTGCAGAAATTCCCTAGATTTCATCCGACCTCCGATTTGCGCGTTCTTGGTGGCGTTGGAACCGTCATGAAGTCTACTATCCATAAAAAATATGAGAAAAATACTTTGATTGCTGGAATGATAGCAGATTTCAAAAGAGTGAGAGGCTGTCTGAAAATCTGGGCGCCGTGTGTCCTCGGCATCACTCGGTCGAGTGGCAAATGTCACTCGGCCGAGGGGCATTTGGTACTCGGGCGGACGGCTTTCGTCACTCGGCCGAGTCGGGCTTCTGGGGCAGACTGACGGATTACAGTAAGTTGGACATTTTGGCCTGCCGTCGTCTGGGTGCCACTCGGACGGACGGAGTCTCCTCACTCGGCCGAGTCGGCGTGCGATGCTCGGCCGAGTGCACGCCGATACATCTCTGTTGCGTGTCCGATCTGACCTGTCGAGCTGGGTCTCAATGCTCGGCCGAGTGACTCCTTCACTCGGCCGAGTGGCATGCTGAAAAATGCCCAATCTTCATCTTTTCGCTCCCCCGTCGCTCCTACGACGTTCTTTCTTCTTCCACTCCTCTTCCATTGCAGAATAACCCTCAAAAGGGCCATGGTTGACACTCCGGAGTGGGTGCAAATCCTTTAAGCTCATTTTGCTCCCGATCGCTCCATATTTCCTGAAATCCGACAAAAACAAGAAATAGTGAAAAGTAACACAATATCATCGAATAATCGTGAAAATCGCAATATGAGCAACCGAAATGGCATGCAAATATGTAGGAAAAAAGGTGTAAAATATGGACCGATCAACTCCTGACACCGACAGAGGTGGGGACAGATGTGTCAGGAGCAGCGGAAACATCAGGTATAGGCTGAGGGGCCACGGGGTCAACAAGGGCAGTAGGCTCGGCAGGGGCGACAGGGTCTGCGGGGGCAGCGTGGGCAGCGTGGGCCTGCTCGGCCTCCTCGGCCTCGAGCACGTAAGCAGCGGGGATGAGAACATCCATCGCAGGGAGCCAGTCCACGTGGGCTGGTGCAATCTGAGTCCGAGCTGGGCTCGGAAGAATCATGTAATCGGCACCGTAAGGGCCGTGCAACCAGACCCAGTGACGCTCACCGTGCGGACGAAGCATCTTCATCCGGGCCATAACATCGATCGACAAAGAAGTGGGGCCCGGTGCTCGTCGCAGGTCGTCAGGGAAGTCCTCGCCGGTCATAAGGGCAAGCAAGGTGATCATGCCGCCGCAGCATATCGGTGAGCGAGCGCCCACCGATACAATGATGCGGTCCAAAAACCAAGCCGCGACATCAATCACGACGGCGGGGACAAGCTCATCGCCATCCCTAGATAGAGCTCTGGGACGTGTCATCGCGTAGAGCATGTAGAGCTCTGGCGTAGACATCGTGCCCGGCTCATATCTGGCCAAAAAGGTCGTCGCCATAAGGCGCTGAGCAATACGGAGGCAGGGATGGACAATGGCCAAGGCCTTGGCCCTACTAGGGTCAAAGGCAGCGCGGAGACCCGTAATCCGGGCCCAGAAGGCACCGGCGTCGAAGGAAGGTGGGGGGATATGGGTGGGGCCGTAACCGCGATCGGCTCCGGGGACATCGAGCCACGAGAAAAATGCTCTCATCATACCGAGAGTGACCTGGCACTCCCGGTCCATGAACCGAAACGAGCATCCCTCGTCGGTCCGGGTGATCGAACTAAGTACCTCAAGTGTCGGACGGATAAACGTGTCCGCCGACACCTGAAAGAAATCTCGCCAGCCCACGTTGTCGTACAACGTGAGCATCCCCTCTAGTACCCCCAGGCGTCCTAGGTCGGCAAGGTGTGCAAACCTGGAGGGTACGATCGAGCGCTGGGAGATACGCTCGAAAGCGACGCGGTGTGCGTCGTTTCGGAACGTGATCCCCAGCGGCCCGATCAGTGGAGCCGGAGGTGGTGGCTGTGGAGCGGCAGGGAGCGGCTGTGTGGGGTGTGCGGGCTGTGCGGGCGCTGCAGGCTGTGCGGGGTGTGCGGGGCCTGCCGGCTGTGCTGGGTGGATGGGGTGTGTGGGAGAAGGCGGAGGAGAGTCCTCCAACTCGTGGGAGGGGCCGGCGTCATCCGACCGCTTCCGCTTGGCGGAAGCTCTCTTCGACCGCGGCCGTGTCCGGGGCGGCATATCGGCCCCGAGCGCGCGTCGAAAAACGTGAAAAGTGCGGTGTGTGTAAAATAAAGGAAAGAGTATACCCCGACACGCCGCGAGTGCTAAGTAATGGAAGCGTGCGAAGACAGCACCTCCGCGAAGCCCAAATCAGTCCGTAGAAGCTCCCCTGGGCTCCCCTAAGCTCCCAGAAACAACCTGCGCATGAAATGGAGATATCAGCGAGTAATATTCAAAACGTATGGGGCATTAGGGGTATAATAGATAGATATAGAAATCAATTTGGGTTTGGGGTTCGTTTGACGCGTGGATCCTCGAAAAACACACAAAAAGAGGAGAAAAAGGCGAAATAGGCGATACCGGAGGTGGCCGGTGTGGTGGCCACCGGCGGCGACTCAGGCGAGGCACGGCGGAGCTCGGCCGGCGGTGGATGGCCGAGCGGCGGCGTGTGGTGGCCGGTCGGGCGAGTGGGAGGCGCGAGCGAGGGGAATCGGGCGAGGGAGCTGAACGGTCGGGGCGATTTGGGTTTTTTGCGTTTCGAAAAACGTGCCCCCCTCGGCCCCTTATATAATAAAAGTTACGACTCGGCCGAGTGACTAGATCACTCGGCCGAGTGGGATCAATGGAAAATCCTCCCCGCTTACGCTTCGGCCGAGTGGCTTTGCCAGCCTCGGTCGAGTGGAGTAAGTCCATTCGGCCGAGTGGCTCAAGCTACTCGGCAAGACTCGCCCTAGGAGCGTATCCGTTTTACTCGACCGAGTGAAAATATATACTCGACCGAGTAGCATTTATACTGAAATCAAGAAAATAAACAGAGAGTTGGGTACAGCAGACTTCCCTCGTTCGTGAGCGGCTCGGCCGGACGAACTTGTGTACTCGGCCGAGTGACTAGTATACTCGGCCGAGTGAGCCTTGTTTTCTGCTGTTTGTCTTCGTTTGGGATCTAAACTCCGTCTTTCTTCCTCCAGTCGATTTCATCTTACTCCTAAGCATCGAGCGTCTTCCTGGGGCGCTCCTCGTCGTCTCGTTCATCCTCCTCATGATGGATTTACCTATCTCCTCTCCTGTCAAGAAAAATAGGACCCGTTATCACAAATTTTTTGGGCGAACGACTCAAAACACTAAAAATTTCTAAAACAAAAATAAAGAAAAAGTAAAAATAAAGCAATAACCGTCGGGTTGCCTCCCGACAAGCGCTCGTTTAAGGTCGTGAGCTCCACCCCCTATGATTTTCAATTAATGCGGGATGTTTGGTGCATATGAGATGCACCCATCAAACTTTCCAGGGAGAACGCTTGGATTCGGAAGTTGCGGCGGCGTGTTCTCCCGCGGTGGTCTCTCGTCTCGAATTGTGTTGGGGGGAGGCTCCCCCCAAGCTAGCGTTTGCCCCGGTCGACGGCTTCACCGGTGACGCCGATTTCCGTATCGGCGGAGTTTTCTTTGGAGACTTTAATTTCGAGAGCTTGCAGAGCTCTCGAATCCTTGCGACATCAGCATCGCCTTCGTCATTTTCAGCGGAGAGGTCGGGGGAATCATCTATCTTCTCATCTCGGCCTAAATCCGGGCCTTCCTCGAAATCCTCATCGAAAAGAGCGCCAATCGAGTGGGGGATCGCCTCCTCAATTACCTCATCAAGGAGATCCATGTAGTCAAGCTCCTCGTGGTAAGGCATGTGTTTCATAGCCTTAGGAATGTGAAGCTCCACCTTGATGTTGCCGACATTTAAAGTTAGGGTACCTTCGCGCACGTCGACAATGACTCCGGCGGTGGCGAGGAACGGGCGTCCAAGTATCAATGAAGTATCTCCCTCCTCCTTAACGTCCATGATCACGAAGTCACATGGCAAGCATACTCCCCCCGGGACTTGTAGCGGGATGTCTTCGGCGATCCCTACCGGCCTTGTTATTCGCCCATCGGCCAATTGTATCCGCATGTCGGTAGGTTTCAACTTCGTCCCGGTGTTTAGCCTTAAGAACATGGAGAGAGGCATGAGGCTCACACTAGCCCCTAGATCTACCAACGCCTTTTGAAGAGGGACGCCGCCCAAGGTGCAAGGAATCCGAAAACTCCCCGGGTCTTTAAATTTGGCCGGCTCCTTCTCTCTCTTGGTGAACCAAGAGTCCTCCTCGACTAGCATAATCTTCTCCTTCCTCTTTCTCCCCGAAATCAAGTCCTTTAAGAATTTAGCATATGTGGGGATCTCCACGATGGCGTCGAGGAAGGAAATGTTGAGGCTAACTCCTCTCAGATACTCGAGAAACTTTGCTAGCCTTTTCTCCATTTTCGCTCTAGCAAGCCTTTGGGGAAATGGGACCGGTGGCATGAAGCGCCTTTCCTCAATCAATTGCTCCGCTCTAGATTTCTCCTTTTCTTGTGGCTCTTTCTCCTTATCAACTTCAACTACCGGCTCAATTGGCTCCAAACTTTCCTCCACGGGCTCCTCGGTAGGAATCATGGCGGGGGTGGTATCCTTCCCGCCTCTAGTAGTAACGGCAACTACGGCATTGATGTGGCCGGTGTTGCCCCGTGGGTTTTGCTCGGGTTGCGCCGGCAATCGTTGAGTGTTCCGATTGAGCAACGCCAATTGCTCCGATATTTGAGCCACAACGGTATTAAGGGAGTCTTGCCCCGCCTTCAAGGTAGCATTGACCTTATTTTGCTCGACCATAAACGCCTCCACTCTAGCTTCGAAGTCGGATTGTTGTTGAGCTTGTGGAGGGTTTTGATTTTGATTCCTCCACCCTTGATTGTATCCGGGTGGCCTATATGGTGGAACTTGTTGCTTCGGTTGGAAATTTTGTTGTGGAGGCCCCCTCGGCGGATAGTGTTGTTGTTGGGGTGGTGGTGGTCGAGCTTGTTGAGGTGGTTGTTGTGGCGGGTTCAAAGCTCCTTCATTGTTGGCGTAAGAGAATCCGGGATGATTTCTTGTGGCCGGATTGGCCCAATATCCTTGGTTCCCCGCGACATATTGTACTTGCTCTAAGGATCCTTCTCCTTGCTCTCCTCCCACATACATGGCTTGAGATTGGTCTTGCCAATCACTCATTTGGTTCGTTGGAGCGGAGGTGGAAGGGGTTCCTTGGGGCTCCGTGATAAACTTCTCCAGTCTCTCCACTACATTGTGGAGAGAATCAAACTTGCTTGTAAGCTCTGCTACGGCCTTCGCCTCATAGATACTAGTTGGCTTCAAGGAGGACGTGGAGTGTCCTCGCTCATCGCCCCATTGTTGGTTGTTTGAGGCCATCTCCTCAATTAGGGCAGTAGCTTCCTCGGGAGTCTTTGACAAGATAGCACCATTCGCCGCGGCATCAATAATTTGTTTGGTCCCCGGTTGGAGACCGTTGTAGAAGCTATGAACTAGCTCCCAATCTTCAATGCTATGGTGCGGGCATTGATGCTGTAGATCCTTAAAACGCTCCCAAGCCTCATAGAGCGTCTCTTGGGGTCCTTGCTTGAAGGACATGAGAGCGCTCCGGATCTTCACCGTCTTGGAGGGCGGATAGAACTTGTCAATGAATGCACTCGCCAACTCGTCCCAAGAGGTGAAGACTCCCTCAGCCTACGTCCTCAACCAATAGAGTGCCTTGTCCTTTAGCGTGAAGGGGAAGAGACGCAGTTTGCTGGCATCGATGGAGACCCCCGGCATTTGGAATGTGGCGCACTTCGACAAGAATAATTGGATGTGGTAGTGAGGATTTTCATGGGCATTCCCATGAAACGGATCCTGCTGCATCAGAACCACTAGTCCAGTCTTTAGCTCGAAGTTCTTGTCAGCCGCCAACTCCGGCATGGCAATGGATGAGGTCGTAGAAGAGGTCTTAGGCCGAAGCCTATCTCGAATAGAAATTATCCTCGCCATCCTTGCCGCTAATTGGTCCGCAGTTTCCGGGTTGGTCATAAACCTCCCTTCCGGATTTTGTCTCCTTTCCGCTCTAAGTCTCCGCGCGGTACGTTCGATCTCGGGATCAAATAATATAGCTTCAGGGTCCGCCGTAGATCTCGTGTACATGCACATGGAAAACAGAGTTTCAAAGAAATGATTAGTACCGTGGAAGGGTTAGGTAAAAATAAAGAAATGGAAATAATAATAATAATAATAAAAATATAGCTAGGGTGGTAAAATCAAACGCAATCGCCTCCCCGGCAACGGCGCCAAAAACTTGATCGACCCCGGATATACACCCAGAGAACGGTTGTAGTTTTACCGCAAGTGCACGGTGTAGCAGCGAGCGGGTTATCGAACACAGGGAGGACGAATGACCGTGCTTGTTCCAATCAACCTGGCTATTTAAGAAGAGAGAAATTTGCCTTTGGCGATCCTGTCACAATCGTCAGACAAAGTACGGAAATATCAAATCAAATAAAGAACGTCTAGGGAATGGGGAATTCCCGCTACTCACCGTCTTTCGTAAATGTGGTTCATCGGTATCAAAATTGCTAGAATAAGATTTTGGATGAACTAATTGCAACTGAATGTAGAACCAAGCTCACGCTCTCGCGCTGTTGCCGGCCTATAGCTATCCTAGGTTCGGGCCCAATCTCTTGCAAACCCTAGCCTAGGGAAGCTAGCATTAGGATCAACATCATCGTTCAATCGCGCACCGAGCCCAATCTCTTGCAAACTCGGCACACGACCTAGTTTGGGATAGTTCCTACCCGTCCAATCTCTTGCAAACGGGTATTGGCGCGGAATTGGAACCGGAAACCCTAGTATCGGTCCAATCTCTTGCAAACCGATACTACGGAAATTTGATTCCAACCCAATTCGGATTTCTAGGGTTTCCTATCGAATTGGGATCCAATGTCTTGCAAATCCCAATCGGTATGAACTCCTAGCCATCCGTAGTAAATTGATCCCAATCTAATCCCTAATAGCAATTCTAGCAAAATTCCTGCCAATTCATCACAATCATGAAATAGGGCTTGTAGGGTTCATCCCCACGCCCTAAGACGTGGCGACTACTCACAATTCATAGCAAGATCACAAAAATAATCAATGAAATAGGCAATAGGATTCATCACAATATTGAGATATGCAATAAAAATAGAATTTTTTTAGAGAAGAGAAAACACAAACCAATGGAGTTCTTCAAATAATTCTACAAAAATCAACTTTTGTCTCCTCTCCAATCTCAAGAATAAAGCTAAAAAGTTAATCTAAAAGGCTACAAAAAATCTAAGAGAAAGGCTCTCTAAACTAGGGTAAAAACATGGGTTAAATACCCCCCAAAATCGTCCAAAAACTGTGACCAAAATACCCCTGCGCAACCTGTTTTCCGCAATTTTCGCTACAGGCAGCACGTCGCACTCGGCCGAGTGACAAAAGTCGCTCGGCCGAGTGAAAACCCTGTAAATTTCCAGTAAGTCTCGATCTTCAGGGGTTTTCACTTCGGGGGCGGCTCGACCGAGTGAGTTGTCGTCACTCGGCCGATGGCTTCTTGGTACTCGGGCGGTCGGGATTATCCACTCGGCCGAGTGGGTCTTCTGAAGCTCAGGCAGCCGAAAAACAGTAACATGGCGATTTTTGAATGGCTTCGTCTGGGCGCCACTCGGGCGGACGGGGTCTCGTCACTCGGCCGATGTGGTATCCGTTGCTCGGCCGAGTGCACGTATGAATCGTGTCTGATCTGGTCGGCCGAGTGGTGCCTCGCTGGTCGGCCGAGTGGCTCCTCCACTCGGCCGAGTGGGACACAAAACATGCCCAAACAGCTTGTTTTGGCCTCCTCGTCGCTCCTGCGACGTCCGTTCTTCTTCCGCTCCTCTCCAACAGCAAAATACCCCTCGGGGAGGTCGTCGGTGACCGTCTAGAGTAAGCGCATCTCGAGATCACTCCAAATCGCGCCAAATCACCTGAAATGCGACAAAAACAACAAATCGTGAAAAGCATCGCAATATCGTCGATATATCGTGAAAAACATGATTTGGGCGATCTAAATGGCATGCAAACATGCGGGAAAAAGGTGTAAAATAAGGAGTGATCATTACCTTCGGGCCAAATGTGTTGGATTATCATATCCTTATCGGCGAGCATGCCATATTCCCGGCCCTCCTCTGGGATCACCATCAGGAATATGGCCCGCTCTTCCTCATCATCACTCAGCCTGACCCCCCTCTTCACCTCGGGGTTCAGCGTGCCCCAGTTTGATCTCAGCACCACATGATCGGGCATCGAGACGAACACGAATTACTGCCTCCACCCTTTTAATCTTGCCGGGCAAGCCTTGGATGAGGGGATGACTCTTCTTCGCGGACAGGTAATAGTATGACCTCAGCCTCTTCAGTGCGAAGAAGTGGCAGAAGAGGGACAGGGACGGGCAGACGCTGTTCCTCACGCACAGAACAAGGAATCCGACGATCACGATGATGGAGTTCGGCATCAGCTGGAACAACAGAAACTCCAAGAAATTCAAAATCTCGAGCACTAAGGGATGTAGGGGGAAGCGCAGCCCCTGTTGAAAGCAGGCCACGTATACCCCGACCTCGAAATCCCCCGCGAAACACACCCTCTTCGACGCGGTGGGTAGAGGTGTAGTGCCCTGTGAAGCTACTGCACATGTACTAGAGGGGGGTGAATAGTACTTTAAAATAATTAAGAACGTTATTCCTAACTATTGTGCAAAACACAAACGACAATGCGGAATAAACAACAATTGACAAGAATTAACAAACGCAAACAAAGCTTGTAACGGGTTCGGATCCACCCAAGTCTCCCCGACTTGTTCCCAGTGATCCTACGTCCCAACCACCCGGATCCCCTCCAGATACTTGAGTTAGAAACCACTAACCCAAGATTTTGCACTATGAAATTCTTGTGAAAAACCTTCACAAGACCAAATCATACACAAAGTAAATGTGACTCCCACAACCCGGGATCACACACTTCTCTCACAACCGAGAGAACAAATCAAATATTAAATGCGATGAAATAATGAAACACTTACCACAAAATCCTATGCCTTGAGTATACCTACCAAATTAGGACAAAGAGAGATTTTGAGGAAAAGATGTCACCAAACCCTAGCTCCAAGAAGTTGACCAGCAATAGAAGCCTAGGGTGGAGTTGGTGACCTTGATTCAAGCTCCTTGGCTTGGAAAGCTCACAATGGAGAGAATCTCGCTTGAGGAATTAGGGCTCAAGAAGTGAGGGAGAGATTCTTGGTGAGAATAGAGAGCTGTGAAATAGCTTGAGAAAACTCTTCTCTTAGGTCTGAAATAACTTGGATAATGGACCTCTTACCTTGCCTCAAACGAATCAGGTTTGTATTTATAGAGGCAAGAAAAATCGTGCTCAAAAGATTCCCAACGGTCATATTTCTGAAGCAGTTAGTCGGTCTAAGAAGGATCACTGACCACTAGATTGGCAACTAGTCGGTCGGTGATTCTTCATGAATCGACTAACAGGCTCACAGCCAAAAGAGAAAGTTCCAGGCAATATAAACTAGTCGGTCTAAGAAGACTTGCCAACCGATCGGTGAGTGTTCTTTGACCGACTAAGAGTTGAAATAGTATAGGCTGGATACAAATACAGCTAGTCGGTTTAAGAACAAGTTCCGACCGACTAGTTTCTCAACCAGTCGGTTTAAGAACAAGTTCCGATCGACTAGTTTCTCAACTAGTCGGTCGGTCGATGTGCTTTGACCGACTAACTGTAAACAGTAGCATAGGCTGTACAGAGGCAATGATAACTAGTCGGTCAGAGAAGGATTCCTAACCGACTAGATCGTCATCTAGTCGGTCGGTGACTCTTCTTTGACCGACTAATTGATCAATAGTGCCAGGCTGAAATGAGCAACGACATCTAGTCAGTTCAAGAGGAATTGCCGACCGACTAGATCGTCATCTAGTCAGTTGGTTCTTCTACTTGAACCAACTAAGATGCACTAGAAGCCAAGGGAAGAAGCGATAGGCTTCGGGAAAGTTTCTAATGGCTTCTAAGATAATCCTAGCTCTAAGATATGAGCGAAATGAAGATTATAATGTAAGGCCTACTCAAGGCTTAACATTCTATTCTATGAAGCTAGAAGACATTAAATAAACAAGACGAACCGTCTTCAAAGCTTCAATCTTCACTCTTGACTTCAATAAAACTCCTTGAGCTTCAACGAAGCTTCAGGCACACGATCACGCGTATTGAGAAGTCTTGAGACGTCGCTTTTGATGTACGTATTCTTTTGGCGACGATCTCCATAACTGCGCTCACAAAGAGTTAGTACGAGATATTTATGTTTGCTCGTCATCCAAAACCAAATCCGGGGAATCAATACTCAACATTCTCCCCCTTTTTGGTGATGACAAACCAACATAAATAATAATCAATAATAATAATTCAAATGAAATTTACTTACTTTCCCTGCATTGATGACACGTTAGTTCCGTATTAAACAATAATCATACGCATCAAGCAGGCGAGGGAAATATAAAATATGAATCCTATTATTGCAATTTAGGATCTAAATCCATTCTATATCTTAACTCCCCCTGAATCTAACATATCAAATTAGATTCACGGTAAATTACTTTGAATTATCAATTAGCACATTGTCATTATTAATTCTCTCCCCCTTTGGCATTAGCAAAAAGAGCGGGAGGAGATCAACGACAAGATTACAATGGCTAAGAAATTTAAGCATGAGAGTCTAAGAATACGACCACTGTCCAAATGACACCAATGTAAAATACCAAATGTAAAATACCGAAGAAAATCAAAGCGTGCCAATGTGACCATAGTCGAAGATCGAAAAACGAAATCATCAAACCATAGGCGAAAATCGAAAACCGAAATCACCAAACCATAGGCGAAAATCAAAAAACAAAATCTCCAAAGCTCAAATTAATTTCACTTATTGAGTTATTGAACACACTCTCCAATATCAACATTCTTAGTTAAATAGTGCATGTAAAACAATTCTATGTTTTCATAAAAGCAAATCTATTTAATTCATAAAATCGTCGAACGACGAAAGTCAATATCAGAGACAAATAAATCCAATGAGAAAAACCAAATGTAGCATGCAAAAGTGTTATGCCAAAAATAGATATTAACTTTGTTACGAGGTGGAACTCGCGTACAATGAATTTATATTATGGGGAACCAAGGGCACGATGGTTATGTGGAGAAGAAGGTGTAGGTAGGCTGTTTTACAAGTGATTGGTGGGGTGAAGAGGTTGGATCCGTTGCCGGTGGTGCTCACGGGGTCGTATCTCACCGGACGCAGCTGAGGAAGGTTGGACGGCGGGGGGCTGACGCTGACTTTGGTCTAGGGGTGAGCTCTACTGCAGCACGAACAACTCGTCAGAAGGGCGGGGTTGGGGTTCAACCCTTAGCCCCTCCGATGCCTAAGTCAGTAAAAGGGCTTAAAAGGGGGGCTAGACACGCCGGCCGGACTAACTGTGTGTCCGCCTCGCGTGACGAGCTATAGGTGGGAGAACAAAGATATGGAGGACCTTTGCTCTCGTGTGTGAATAATAGAATATAAGAGAGAATTTTCCAACCCCCTTCTCCGTAAGGGGAGAAGGGGTATTTATACCTGGCGGGTGATGACTAGGTGTGCTGAGCTGGCTTGGGTGTCAGCGGAAGCTTCGGATGAGGACGTCGGGAACAGGAGTTCCTGATCCGCTTCTGTCAGGCGGCGCAACGGCCGAGGGGTGCTTTTGTCGGGATGTCAGGGCCGAAAGCACTAACCGTCGGACGGGTCAGCCGCTTGGGGGGTGCTTTGTCAGGCGGTCGGGTGACGTATGTGTCAGTTGTGTCCTTACCCTAGGCTGTTTGTCGTTAGCGGCGAACTAAAGGTCTGGCTGTCATTCTGGGTGCCGCGGTTCGCGAGAGTTGGGCGGGCCGTTCCGATCGGGGGTTGTCCGGCCGTTACGGAAGGATACGTCTGCGCCCGTCAATAGGCCTGGCCTAGCTACCCAAGCGTCCCCAAGCGCGCTACCCCGGCGGGTCGGGCGGCGGCGGATGTTCGCCTAGGCCGGTTGCGATTGTTCGCCTCGGCCGGTTCGGGGAACGCTGCAAGGCGCGCCTGTCTTCACGATGCCCCGGATTTTCGGGGCGGCGGCCCTTTTGTGAAATGGTGAGTTAATGGGGTATGTTAGCGGATCCGGGCGGGAGTCGGGCTCCTACGATCTTTAGGTCGTAACAATTGCCCCCGGCATTCGAGTGCGAGGCGGAAGCCCGGTTCGTCTCGGATGGTGTAACGCTACCGCGACATTATCTTTCAACGTTACCCGGGCTTGGATTCAAGCTTAGGGGGGATGCTGGTCCTGCGGGGTGGGTCCCGCTATAACGAGGTGTCGTTGTTGGCGGTTACTGGGTCGGATTTAGAGGGAGCTCGATTTTTTGAGAACGCTAGGGTTCTCGTTGAGAGGCGTTCATCGGACGTGTTTGTAGTTTTCGCGGAGCTTCAGCCGGGGCGTGCCCGGTGAATCCTTCCGCTGATGTGCGCTTGGGCTTAGGGGGAGGAGTCCGAAAGGGGGAACATTATACACCAATCTTTATCGTAGGTCTAAGTGATATTACAATAATATTAGAAGATGTGGGTCAACCGGTGGTTGGGACGGAGGGATATCCTCATTGGTTGTTCGCTCCGTCGGGAGGAGCAGATCCCCGCGTCGTGGCGGTCTTCCCTTATGTCGTGAGGGTTTAGCCTTCGGGGGGGAGGACCCTCTTCCTTTCCCTTTCATCGCTTCCTCGCGCTCTGCCTCGCTGTCGTCGTTCTGGAGGGTCGTTCGGCCTTGCCGGGGACCAAGCGCTCCGAGGGGGAACCCCAGGGGGGCCGAGGACGAGGGGGCGGTGGCAGCGCCGCTGGGAGAGCAGTTGGGGGGTTTCCCCCCGACACCCTGTGGGGATCGCAGAAGGTGACGGCGTTAATTGGGGTGTTGCGGCACGCGCACGGCCGTCTGGACCCGCCTTTTGATACGGTAACAAGCAAGAGGCAAGCTGGCGGGCGGGGCTTTCCGTGTGTAAGGGGAATATCCTGTCGGAGGTGGCGGGGCTGTGACGCTCATCGTAGGGGGAAGTGAGGTCCGTCGGAGGCTGTCGGCTCTTTTCGTAGCTCGGTGGGGCGTTTAGGGCCGTTTTATGCCCGGAGTGAGGGGAGGGGAATCCTCAACGTCTCTTCCGCCTTTACGCTGACCTCTGGGGGGTATTTATAGCGAGATGATGTGGAAGGGGTTTTCTTGGGTAATGCGGGGGATTAGTGCCGTTAATAGGCTTCGCGGAATCCCGCGCTTTGGGAATTGCTTTTCCCTGGCGGTATCTGGCACTCTGGCCTCTCGGGGGGCGTGTTGTTGCTGATGGCGTGTAGTCCAATCGTCCTTTCACTGCATCGTGGCGCTGCTTTGATGGGACAGGGCTGCTGCTCTGTCTGGACTGGACGCCTATTTCGTGGCCTTTGCCTTGTGACCGGTCCGTGCCGGGTCACATGACTAGGCTTCTTGATGGAGTTACACAATTCCTAATTATGCCCCCAACATTCCCGTGTCCGGGATCGCTAGGTCTCGGGGAAGGGGATGTTGTCGGCTTGTGTTGCCTTTGGGCGGGGCGGGGGGTCGGCGAAGGGGTGCGGGGTGAGAGGGGCTGGTTTCCAATCGTAGCATCACGGGGTTCGAGCTGTGGACGTAGGTCTCCTAGAAGGCCTACGCCAGGTAGGCGGGGTAGCGAGTTGCTCGCTCGGCACGTGGCCGGGAGATAGCTACCTGCTATGGTTTTCTCCGTCAAAATCTGAGCGTATGAAGAAGAATGTTTTTATTTAAATATGTAAGAGCTGAGCTACAGCTTGTACATGAGTTCTTAGTTCATCGCCCGTTGTGGGGTCAGATCCGGCTCGGGGAGGGGCCTTATAGCTGTCCTCGCCCGGTCGTATGGGCCTAATGACCTCCGGATCTAGGAGTCACCGAGGGCCGTGCGGGCCCGTTTTGACTGGAGCCGATTTTGGCGCGGAGGCGATTGGTCGCCTTCTGTTCTGAAGTGTTGCGAGGTCTCTTTGGCGATCGGGCCGCCGTCCCCCCGTTGCTTCGTCATCTCCTGCCGCGGACAGGGTTTTCCTCGGTCCGGAAGAGGCGCTGAGAAGGGAAGCCGTCTTGCTGAGGCTTGCTCCTTGGGGAGGTTCTTGAGCATCGGGCCGCCTCCCGCCGCCCTGTGTCTCGCTGCTTCGGTTTGAGAGTGGGGTTCGGCGCCCGATGGTGCATGGGCGAGCTGACACGCCAGGACTCGCCGTTTGGGCTTGTCAGGGATGCAGCCTTTCCGAGGTCCTCGGCCGGAGGTCGAGGGCGGGGAGGTACTGGCCGGCCAGTGCTGGGGGCTCTCGCCTGCCCAGTCGGCTTTGAACGGATGCCATTATTTCACCGACTCGTCCTCGTTTAGGGGACGGAGGCGTGAAAGGTGGATTTCGCTTGTGTAAGCGGAATATCCGGTTGGCGATCCGTTTGTAAGTGGAATATCCTGTTGGCGGTGTTGGAGATGTAGGCACCGCCGCCCTGGACGGCGGGAACCATTGATGGCCGGTGACCTCTCTTTTGTTAGGGCGATTTATCTCGGCTCATTTTCCGGTGGGTGGGGGGATCAAATGGCGGGTTTTCATGTCTGCCGATTCTCCTACTTTCAGAAGGGGGAGTGGCGTGTTTATAGGGAGATCTCGCTGATGGTTTTTCCTTCTTTCAGAAGGGGGTGTGGCGTCTTTATAGGGAGATCTCGCTGACGGTTTCTCCCTATTTATTGCGCCGAGTTGGCATTATTAATGGGCTCCTCGAATTCGCGCCCGTGGGAAACCGCCTTTGCCAGGTGGCTCTCACGGGTCCTCTTTAAGAGCGCATTATTAATGGTAGCGTGTTTCTCGAGCGTCCGTTCGTTTCGTTGAGTCCCATCGGGGCCGCCGACTCGGGAACTGATGCCATTTCGTCCCGGTTCGTGTGCCCCTGTTCCCTTTTGACTTTCCGAGAGTCATGGGTACGTGGTCCCTTTCGGGTTAGCCCTGCCCCAGAGGGTTGTAGGGGGGGAGCGGGCGCGTAGCCCGGCCCGTGCCCTTCTCCGGTCTGGGTGGCTAGGGTTGGCCCTGCCCCAGAGGTCTTGAGGGGGGGAGCGGGCGCGTAGCCCTTCTCTGGTTTGGGTGGCTAGGGTTGGCCCTGCCCCAGAGGTCTTGAGGGGGGGAGCGGGTGCGTAGCCCGGCCCGTGCCCTTCTCTGGTTTGGGTGGCTAGGGTTGGCCCTGCCCCAGAGGTCTTGAGGGGGGGGGGGGAGCGGGCGCGTAGCCCGGCCCGTGCCCTTCTCTGGTTTGGGTGGCTAGGGTTGGCCCGGCCCCAGAGGAATGGAGGGGGGGGGGGAGCGGGCGCGTAGCCCGGCCCGTGCCCTTCTCTGGTTTAGGTGGCTAGGGTTGGCCCTGCCCCAGAGGTCTTGAGGGGGGGGAGCGGGTGCGTAGCCCGGCCCGTGCCCTTCTCTGGTTTGGGTGGCTAGGGTTGGCCCTGCCCCAGAGGTCTGGAGGGGGGGAGCGGGCGCGTAGCCCGGCCCGTGCCCTTCTCTGGTTTGGGTGGCTAGGGTTGGCCATGCCCCAGAGGTCTGGAGGGGGGGAGCGGGCGCGTAGCCCGGCCCGTGCCCTTCTCTGGTTTGGGTGGCTAGGGTTGGCCCTGCCCCAGAGGTCTGGAGGGGGGGAGCGGGCGCGTAGCCCGGCCCGTGCCCTTCTCTGGTTTGGGTGGCTAGGGTTGGCCCTGCCCAAGAGGTCTGGAGGGGGGAGCGGGCGCGTAGCCCGGCCCGTGCCCTTCTCTGGTTTGGGTGGCTAGGGTTGGCCCTGCCCCAGAGGTCTGGAGGGGGGGAGCGGGCGCGTAGCCCGGCCCGTGCCCTTCTCTGGTTTGGGTGGCTAGGGTTGGCCCTGCCCCAGAGGTCTGGAGGGGGGGGAGCGGGCGCGTAGCCCGGCCCGTGCCCTTCTCTGGTTTGGGTGGCTAGGGTTGGCCCTGCCCCAGAGGTCTGGAGTGGGGGAGCGGGCGCGTAGCCCGGCCCGTGCCCTTCTCTGGTTTGGGTGGCTAGGGTTGGCCCTGCCCCAGAGGTCTGGAGGGGGGGAGCGGGCGCGTAGCCCGGCCCGTGCCCTTCTCTGGTTTGGGTGGCTAGGGTTGGCCCGGCCCCAGAGGTCTGGAGGGGGGGAGCGGGCGCGTAGCCCGGCCCGTGCCCTTATCTGGTTTGGGTGGCTAGGGTTGGCCCTGCCCCAGAGGTCTGGAGGGGGGGGAGCGGGCGCGTAGCCCGGCCCGTGCCCTTCTCTGGTTTGGGTGGCTAGGGTTGGCCCTGCCCCAGAGGTCTGGAGGGGGGGAGCGGGCGCGTAGCCCGGCCCGTGCCCTTCTCTTGTTTGGGTGGCTAGGGTTGGCCCTGCCCCAGAGGTTTGGAGGGGGGGAGCGGGCGCGTAGCCCGGCCCGTGCCCTTCTCTGGTTTGGGTGGCTAGGGTTGGCCCTGCCCCAGAGGTCTGGAGGGGGGAGCGGGCGCGTAGCCCGGCCCGTGCCCTTCTCTGGTTTGGGTGGCTAGGGTTGGCCCTGCCCCAGAGGTCTGGAGGGGGGGGAGCGGGCGCGTAGCCCGGCCCGTGCCCTTCTCTGGTTTGGGTGGCTAGGGTTGGCCCTGCCCCAGAGGTCTGGAGGGGGGGAGCGGGCGCGTAGCCCGGCCCGTGCCCTTCTCTGGTTTGGGTGGCTAGGGTTGGCCCTGCCCCAGAGGTCTGGAGGGGGGGAGCGGGCGCGTAGCCCGGCCCGTGCCCTTCTCTGGTTTGGGTGGCTAGGGTTGGCCCTGCCCCAGAGGTCTGGAGGGGGGGAGCGGTCGCGTAGCCCGGCCCGTGCCCTTCTCTGGTTTGGGTGGCTAGGGTTGGCCCTGCCCCAGAGGTCTGGAGGGGGGGAGCGGGCCGTAGCCCGGCCCGTGCCCTTCTCTGGTTTGGGTGGCTAGGGTTGGCCCTGCCCCAGAGGTCTGGAGGGGGGGAGCGGGCGCGTAGCCCGGCCCGTGCCCTTCTCTGGTTTGGGTGGCTAGGGTTGGCCCTGCCCCAGAGGTCTGGAGGGGGGGAGCGGGCGCGTAGCCCGGCCCGTGCCCTTCTCTGGTTTGGGTGGCTAGGGTTGGCCCTGCCCCAGAGGTCTGGAGGGGGGGGAGCGGTCGCGTAGCCCACCCCGTGCCCTTCTCTGGTTTGGGTGGCTAGGGTTGGCCCTGCCCCAGAGGTCTGGAGTGGGGGAGCGGGCGCGTAGCCCGGCCCGTGCCCTTCTCTGGTTTGGGTGGCTAGGGTTGGCCCTGCCCCAGAGGTCTGGAGGGGGGGAGCGGGCGCGTAGCCCGGCCCGTGCCCTTCTCTGGTTTGGGTGGCTAGGGTTGGCCCTGCCCCAGAGGTCTGGAGGGGGGGAGCGGGCGCGTAGCCCGGCCCGTGCCCTTCTCTGGTTTGGGTGGCTAGGGTTGGCCCTGCCCCAGAGGTCTGGAGGGGGGAGCGGGCGCGTAGCCCGGCCCGTGCCCTTCTCTGGTTTGGGTGGCTAGGGTTGGCCCTGCCCCAGAGGTCTGGAGGGGGGGAGCGGGCGCGTAGCCCGGCCCGTGCCCTTCTCTGGTTTGGGTGGCTCGGGTTGGCCCTGCCCCAGAGGTCTGGAGGGGGGGAGCGGGCGCGTAGCCCGGCCCGTGCCCTTCTCTGGTTTGGGTGGCTAGGGTTGGCCCTGCCCCAGAGGTCTGGAGTGGGGGAGCGGGCGCGTAGCCCGGCCCGTGCCCTTCTCTGGTTTGGGTGGCTAGGGTTGGCCCTGCCCCAGAGGTCTGGAGGGGGGGAGCGGGCGCGTAGCCCGGCCCGTGCCCTTCTCTGGTTTGGGTGGCTAGGGTTGGCCCTGCCCCAGAGGTCTGGAGGGGGGGAGCGGGCGCGTAGCCCGGCCCGTGCCCTTCTCTGGTTTGGGTGGCTAGGGTTGGCCCTGCCCCAGAGGTCTGGAGGGGGGGGAGCGGGCGCGTAGCCCGGCCCGTGCCCTTCTCTGGTTTGGGTGGCTAGGGTTGGCCCTGCCCCAGAGGTCTGGAGTGGGGGAGCGGGCGCGTAGCCCGGCCCGTGCCCTTCTCTGGTTTGGGTGGCTAGGGTTGGCCCTGCCCCAGAGGTCTGGAGGGGGGGGAACGGGCGCGTAGCCCGGCCCGTGCCCTTCTCTGGTTTGGGTGGCTAGGGTTGGCCCTGCCCCAGAGGTCTGGAGTGGGGGAGCGGGCGCGTAGCCCGGCCCGTGCCCTTCTCTGGTTTGGGTGGCTAGGGTTGGCCCTGCCCCAGAGGTCTGGAGGGGGGGAGCGGGCGCGTAGCCTGGCCCGTGCCCTTCTCTGGTTTGGGTGGCTTGGGTTGGCCCTGCCCCAGAGGTCTGGAGGGGGGAGCGGGCGCGTAGCCCGGCCCGTGCCCTTCTCTGGTTTGGGTGGCTAGGGTTGGCCCTGCCCCAGAGGTCTGGAGGGGGGGAGCGGGCGCGTAGCCCGGCCCGTGCCCTTCTCTGGTTTGGGTGGCTAGGGTTGGCCCTGCCCCAGAGGTCTGGAGGGGGGGAGCGGGCGCGTAGCCCGGCCCGTGCCCTTCTCTGGTTTGGGTGGCTAGGGTTGGCCCTGCCCCAGAGGTCTGGAGGGGGGGAGCGGGCGCGTAGCCCGGCCCGTGCCCTTCTCTGGTTTGGGTGGCTAGGGTTGGCCCTGCCCCAGAGGTCTGGAGGGGGGGAGCGGGCGCGTAGCCCGGCCCGTGCCCTTCTCTGGTTTGGGTGGCTAGGGTTGGCCCTGCCCCAGAGGTCTGGAGGGGGGGAGCGGGCGCGTAACCCGGCCCGTGCCCTTCTCTGGTTTGGGTGGCTAGTGTTGGCCCTGCCCCAGAGGTCTGGAGGGGGGGAGCGGGCGCGTAGCCCGGCCCGTGCCCTTCTCTGGTTTGGGTGGCTAGGGTTGGCCCTGCCCCAGAGGTCTGGAGGGGGGGAGCGGGCGCGTAGCCCGGCCCGTGCCCTTCTCTGGTTTGGGTGGCTAGGGTTGGCCCTGCCCCAGAGGTCTGGAGGGGGGGAGCGGGCGCGTAGCCCGGCCCGTGCCCTTCTCTGGTTTGGGTGGCTAGGGTTGGCCCTGCCCCAGAGGTCTGGAGGGGGGAGCGGGCGCGTAGCCCGGCCCGTGCCCTTCTCTGGTTTGGGTGGCTAGGGTTGGCCCTGCCCCAGAGGTCTGGAGGGGGGAGCGGGCGCGTAGCCCGGCCCGTGCCCTTCTCTGGTTTGGGTGGCTAGGGTTGGCCCTGCCCCAGAGGTCTGGAGGGGGGGAGCGGGCGCGTAGCCCGGCCCGTGCCCTTCTCTGGTTTGGGTGGCTAGGGTTGGCCCTGCCCCAGAGGTCTGGAGGGGGGGAGCGGGCGCGTAGCCCGGCCCGTGCCCTTCTCTGGTTTGGGTGGCTAGGGTTGGCCCTGCCCCAGAGGTCTGGAGGGGGGAGCGGGCGCGTAGCCCGGCCCGTGCCCTTCTCTGGTTTGGGTGGCTAGGGTTGGCCCTGCCCCATAGGTCTGGAGGGGGGGAGCGGGCGCGTAGCCCGGCCCGTGCCCTTCTCTGGTTTGGGTGGCTAGGGTTGGCCCTGCCCCAGAGGTCTGGAGGGGGGGAGCGGGCGCGTAGCCCGGCCCGTGCCCTTCTCTGGTTTGGGTGGCTTGGGTTGGCCCTGCCCCAGAGGTCTGGAGGGGGGGAGCGGGCGCGTAGCCCGGCCCGTGCCCGTCTCTGGTTTGGGTGGCTAGGGTTGGCCCTGCCCCAGAGGTCTGGAGGGGGGGAGCGGGCGCGTAGCCCGGCCCGTGCCCTTCTCTGGTTTGGGTGGCTAGGGTTGGCCCTGCCCCAGAGGTCTGGATGGGGGAGCGGGCGCGTAGCCCGGCCCGTGCCCTTCTCTGGTTTGGGTGGCTAGGGTTGGCCCTGCCCCAGAGGTCTGGAGGGGGGGAGCGGGCGCGGAGCCCGGCCCGTGCCCTTCTCTGGTTTGGGTGGCTAGGGTTGGCCCTGCCCCAGAGGTCTGGAGGGGGGGAGCGGGCCATAGCCCGGCCCGTGCCCTTCTTTGGTTTGGGTGGCTAGGGTTGGCCCTGCCCCAGAGGTCTGGAGGGGGGAGCGGGCGCGTAGCCCGGCCCGTGCCCTTCTCTGGTTTGGGTGGCTAGGGTTGGCCCTGCCCCAGAGGTCTGGAGGGGGGGAGCGGGCGCGTAGCCCACCCCGTGCCCTTCTCTGGTTTGGGTGGCTAGGGTTGGCCCTGCCCCAGAGGTCTGGAGGGGGGGAGCGGGCGCGTAGCCCGGCCCGTGCCCTTCTCTGGTTTGGGTGGCTAGGGTTGGCCCTGCCCCAGAGGTCTGGAGGGGGGGGGAGCGGGCGCGTAGCCCGGCCCGTGCCCTTCTCTGGTTTGGGTGGCTAGGGTTGGCCCTGCCCCAGAGGTCTGGAGGGGGGGAGCGAGCGCGTAGCCCGGCCCGTGCCCTTCTCTGGTTTGGGTGGCTAGGGTTGGCCCTGCCCCAGAGGTCTGGAGGGGGGGAGCGGGCGCGTAGCCCGGCCCGTGCCCTTCTCAGGTTTGGGTGGGTAGGGTTGGCCCTGCCCCAGAGGTCTGGAGGGGGGGAGCGGGCGCGTAGCCCGGCCCGTGCCCTTCTCTGGTTTGGGTGGCTAGGGTTGGCCCTGCCCCAGTGGTCTGGAGGGGGGAGCGGGCGCGTAGCCCGTCCCGTGCCCTTCTCTGGTTTGGGTGGCTAGGGTTGGCCCTGCCCCAGAGGTCTGGAGGGGGGAGCGGGCACGTAGCCCGGCCCGTGCCCTTCTCTGGTTTGGGTGGCTAGGGTTGGCCCTGCCCCAGAGGTCTGGTGGGGGGGAGCGGGCGCGTAGCCCGGCCCGTGCCCTTCTCTGGTTTGGGTGGCTAGGGTTGGCCCTGCCCCAGAGGTCTGGAGGGGGGGAGCGGGTGCGTAGCCCGGCCCGTGCCCTTCTCTGGTTTGGGTGGCTAGGGTTGGCCCTGCCCCAGAGGTCTGGAGGGGGGAGCGGGCGCGTAGCCCGGCCCGTGCCTTTCTCTGGTTTGGGTGGCTAGGGTTGGCCCTGCCCCAGAGGTCTGGAGGGGGGGAGCGGGCGCGTAGCCCGGCCCGTGCCCTTCTCTGGTTTGGGTGGCTAGGGTTGGCCCTGCCCCAGAGGTCTGGAGGGGGGGAGCGGGCGCGTAGCCCAGCCCGTGCCCACCTCTGGTTTGGGTGGCTAGGGTTGGCCCTGCCCCAGAGGTCTGGAGGGGGGGAGCAGGCGCGTAGCCTGGCCCGTGCCCTTCTCTGGTTTGGGTGGCTAGGGTTGGCCCTGTTGGATATGGAAGACGTTTGTACACCCTTGTGGGGGATGTACGAGGGAATACGGACCTCGAACGTCGCGTACACGAAGTCGTGTACAGAGGGAATCTGTTCCCTTGCGGAGAGGATCTCTGGATGAGTGGGAAAGTCGCATTATATATGCATAAGTGCATGCGACATATGGCTAATAAAGGGGGAATATCTTAAGCTTATGTTGTACCATGCATATGGTACAACTTAAGCTTATAATGTGCCATGTATCATGGTACACCTTAATTAAGTTGTTCCAAAGGAACAACTTACCCTAAAATAACTACCTTGGGGGCTATAAATAAGACCCAAGGGTAAGCCATTTCTTACACTTTTTTGCATGAAATTCATGCATGCAACTTCATTCTAGCGAAGCTCTGCAGAAATCCTTTCTCTTCCTCTATCCAAGTTCTTAATCTAAAGTAGAGATTTAGATTGTGGATTTAGTAGCCTTACTCCGTTCGTGAGAAGACTCGATCCATCGTGGCGAATCTGAAGGCGAAGTTCGTAGACTACCGTGCCGCATACGCAAGCGTAAGTCTAAACTTCATATTATCGATCCTAACTCTGTTTTGGACAGGATCCGACAGGCCCTGCCCCAGAGTTCTTGAGGGGGGGAGCGGGCGCGTAGCCCGGCCCGTGCCCTTCTCTGGTTTGGGTGGCTAGGGTTGGCCCTGCCCCAGAGTTCTTGAGGGGGGGAGCGGGCGCGTAGCCCGGCCCGTGCCCTTCTTTGGTTTGGGTGGCTAGGGTTGGCCCTGCCCCAGAGGTCTGGAGGGGGGGGAGCGGGCGCGTAGCCCGGCCCGTGCCCTTCTCTGGTTTGGGTGGCTAGGGTCGGCCCTGCCCCAGAGGTTCGGAGTTTTTGCGAACTGCAAAACTTGTGTAGGAACAATAATGTTGGGGAAAAACGAGTGGATGTGTATATTGCGCGAAAAAAAAGAAAAACTCACAGCTATTGGTAGAATTTTAGCAGATGTTTCACGTTCCAAGGGTGGGCCAGTTTGTTCCCTTCGGGGGTAGCCAGGATGTACGTGGCCGGTCCGACAATATCGATGACCGTGTAGGGCCCCTCCCATTTGGCGGCCAGCTTTCCCCGCTGCGCGGTCTCGGGGCAGAAGGTGGCGTCCCGGAGGACCAAATCGCCGATCCTGAATGCCCGCGGTTTCACCCGGGAGTCGTAATACCGTGCCATCTTCTGGCTGTGTTTGACGAGGCTAGTCAGGGCCCGGTCTCGCACCTCGTCTATCAACTCAAGACTGAGGCCGAGCCCTTCTCCGTTCCTTTCTTCGTCGAAGAGCTTTAGCCGGAGTGTTTCCTCACCGATTTCCACAGGAACGACCGCCTCTTACCCGTATGCTAGCACGAAGGGGCTTTCCCCGGTCGAGGCCTTGTGGGTGGTACGATAAGACCATAGGATTCCCGGCAGCTCGTCGACCCAAGCCCCCAGAGCGGCGTCGACCTTCTTCTTCATTGGGTTCAAGATACATTTATTCGCGGCCTCCGCCATCCCGTTGCACTGTGGGTGGGCGACTGACGCGAATTGGAGTTTGATTCCCCAGCCCGAGCAGAGGTCACGGAAGCCCTCACAATCGAACTGCTTCCCATTATCCGTGACAATGGAGCGGGGGATCCCGAAGCGGCATATGACGGATTGCCAGATGAAGCCCTTCATGTCCGTCCACGTGATTTGTGCCAGCGGCTCTGCCTCGACCCATTTCGTGAAGTAGTCCACGGCGAAGACTAGATATTTCCTTCCCCGGAAGCCTTTGGGAACGGCCCCAGGATGTCGAGCCCCCACTTGGCGAAGGGGATCGGGCTCAAGATGGGCATCAGGTTGGCCGGAGGTGCAGTCGTCCGCCGGCAGAACTTCTGGCATGCCTCGCATTTCTTGACGTACTGTACCGCATCCCGGATCATCGTCGGCCAGTAGTATCCTTGGCGCATTACTTTGTGGGCGATGGTGCGCCCGCCATGGTGGTTTCCGCAGAAGCCTTCATGTACTTCGCGGATGACTTGCTCAGCCTGCTCCGGGCCCAAGCATTTCAGGTAGGGCAAGACGTCGAAATTGGCGCGACGGCGGCGGTACAACACTCCGTCAAGAAGTGTGAATGAAAGGGCCCGCCTTTCCACCTGTTTTGCCAGCATCCGTTCCTCGGGTAGCTCGCCCGTTTCTAGGTACTTCATAATGGGGGTCATCCATGACGTCCTCGTGTCCGCGCACATCAGCTCTCCTTCGTCGATGGTTGGCGTCATCAGGCTTTCCACGTAGATTGCCTTCCCGATCTCGGCCGCCGACGAGGTAGCCAGTTTAGACAGGGCATCCGTCCGGAGGTTGCTGGAGCGGGGTAGGTGTTGGACGTCCGCTTTCTTGAACTTACGGAGTTCGATCTGGATGCGATTTAGGTATCGCTTCATTGTTTCCTCTCGGGCTTCGAAGCCCCCCAGGATCTGCTGGATGACGAGGCGGGAGTCACTCAGGAGCAACACGTTCGTCGCCCCCACTGCCCTAGCGAGCTTCAACCCGTTAACCGCGGCTTCATATTCCGCGACATTGTTGGTGGCCGAGAAGCTGAAGCGCAGGGCGTACTCCAGCGAACATCCATCCGGGGTCTGAATGACTATACATGCTCCTGTCCCGGAGCCTGTTGCGGAGCCGTCGACGTGGATGGTCCATAATTCGCCCACTGTCGTCGGGGAGGGTGCTGAGGGTTCACCCACCTCGATCCTCCACGGGGACGTGGTCACCGATGGGAGCTCCGTCCGGTCCCCCGACGGGACTTCCGTTGTGCATTCCACCACGAAGTCGGCCAGCGCTTGGGCCTTGATTGCCGTCCGGGCTTTGTACGTTATGTCGAACTCGCTGAGCTCGACACTCCAATTGAGCATCCTCCCCGACCGCTCCAGCCTTTTCAGGTTCTTTTCGAGGGGCATGTCGGTGTGGACGATTATGGGGTGGGCCTGGAAGTAGGGTTGGAGCTTCCGGGCCGTGGTGACTAGGCAGTAGGCGGCTTTCTCGATAGGGCTGTAACGAGTCTCCGCCTCCCGGAGGATCCGGCTGGCATAGTAAACGGGGCGTTGCACTCCTCCTTCCTCCTTGATCAGGACGGAGCTAACGGCCCCCTCGGTGGTCGCCAGGTACAACCCCAGGGGTTCGCCCTCCTCCGGACGTGCGAGGAGCGGTGGGCTCTGTAGGTATGCTCTCAGCTCTGCGAACGCCCGGGCACAGTCGTCATCCCACGGGATCACCTTCCTTTGATCTTTAGCTTCGCCCAAGGCTATGCGCAAGACCCTGAAGAAAGGGAGCGATTTCTCCGCCGATTTCGACAGGAATCGCCCTAAAGCAGCGATCCGGCCGTTCAGTCGCTGCAAGTCCCGGATCGTCCGGGGCTCCGTCATACCGATGAGGGCCGTCACCTTGTCGGGGTTCACCTCGATTCCCCGCTTCGTTATCATGAAGCCCAAGAATTTTCCCGATTGCACGCCAAAGATACACTTCGCGGGGTTTAGCCTCAGGTTGTACCGGCGGACCCTCTGGAAGGTTTCCTGCAGGTCTGTGAGGTGGTCGGGGGCCCTTCCGCTCTTTACCAGCATGTCGTCGATGTAGACCTCCAGGTTTCGTCTCACCTGAGGGCCGAATATTCGGTCCACCATTCGTTGATAGGTCGCCCCGGCGTTCTTCAGTCCGAAGGGCATCTTGGTGTAACAGAAGGTGCCTTTATCAGTGACAAAAGATGTCTTCTCCTCATCTTCCTCCGCCATCGGTATCTGGTTGTACCCCGAGAAGGCGTCCATGAAGCTCAACAACTCATAGCCGGACGCCTGGTCCACCAAGTGGTCGATTCTGGGTAGAGGGAAGCTGTCCTTCGGGCATACCTTGTTGAGGTCGGTGAAGTCGACGCACATGCGCCACTTCACACTGGGCTTCTTCACCAGAACGACGTTGGCGAGCCAGTCGGGGTAGTCCACCGGCCGAACAAATTTGGCCTCGAGGAGTCGCTCTACTTCTTCCTCGGCCGCCCTCTTCTTTTCGCCCCCTGCACTTCTCTTCTTCTGTCGAACAGGTCGGGCTTCCGGGTCCGCATTCAACCTGTGGGAGATTACTCTCGGGTCCACCCCGGGCATGTCTGCGGGTGACCACGCGAATATGTCCGCGTTTTCTCGGAGCAAGGCAACGAGGGCCGTCCTCAATGCGGACGGGAGTTTCGTCCCGACGGAGACGGTTTTTTCCTCGTCCGAGGCCACTGGGACCTCCTCCACTTCCTCTGCCGGGGTCGGCCGCTGGTCGCAGAAGTCCTCCCTCTCGTCAGGGATGAGAGCCGTCAGGGGCCGCCTCGGGCTCCTGGGCAGGGATGGCGCCTGGTTGTGGTCTTCGGGCATCTCCCGTCCTCCCCGCACCTGTCCCACCCCCCGCGGGGTCCGGAACTTCATCGTCTGATGTTGCAGGCTGGGGAGCGCCTCGATGGCCGTCATATATGGACGCCCTATGATTCCGTTATACGTCGACGCGACGTCGACGATGACAAAAAGTGCTTCCTTGGTCACGACCCTCGGTTCTTCCCCCAGGGTCATGGGCAGGGTGATCGTTCCCTCAGTGGGGATCGCGTGGCCAGTGAAGCCAGCAACAGGGCCCACACAGGGCTCTAGGTCTGCACGCCCCCACCCCATCCTCTCGACCGTTGACAGGAACAAGATGTTGCAGGAGCTACCGGTGTCAATCAGGAGACGGTCGACGTCCATCGCCCCGATCCGAGCCTCGATGACGAGAGCTTCATTGTCCTGGCTCCGTGTCCCCAGCCAGTCCTCCTCGGTAAAGGTGATGGGGGGTCAGTGTGTCCTTCTTCGCTTCGGTCGGCGGCCGACGGCCGCCACCATCACCTGTCGGGCTCCGGGCCCCGGGATTGCGGGCGCCCGTCCCGCCGAGGAAGACCCTCCGGTTATCATCTCAATTCGCATGACCGCCCTTGGGGGGCGTGGCTCCTCCTTATCACGATCCGCCGGCGGTTCCCGTCCCCCCTCCTCCGGGGGGGCTCTATCTCCTGCTGCCACCCGCCTTCCCGCGACGAAGTTCCCCAGGTGACCCGCCTGGATCAGTCGCTCGATCTCTCTCTTGAGGGAGTAACAACGGTCGGTGTCGTGGCCGTGGTCCCGGTGATAACGGCAGTATCTCCGGGAGTCTCGCCTCGCCGGGTCCGTCATCATCTCCCGGGGAGGCTCCAGCAGTAACCCGGCCCTTGTCGCCGCGGCCAACACCTCCATCATGGGGGCATTGAGTCGCGTGTAAGGCGCCTGTAGGGGGCCTTCTTGTCTTGGGACGACTCCGGGGGGCCCCCGAGCCGGGGCGAGCCCGCGCACCGGGCCTAGGCGATCTTGTGGGCGAGGCTCGGGCGGCTCCTGCCGCGGTCGGGACATCTGACCACGGTCTCGGCCCCTCTCTTCCTGCCTCGGACGAGGGTGTGGCCGGGGTCCGTCTTGGGACAGTTTCGTCGGGGGGAATACGGCCTTTGCACCTAGAGTCTCTTCAGCCAACGCGTGCCTTTCCGTCATTGCCACCAATGCTTCATAGTCGGTCGGCGGATCCCGGAGCAGGGATTTGTGGAGGCTCCGAGTTCGCAACCCCGTCTTGAAGGCCAGCATAAGCACCTCATCGCCACATGTTACCACCGCCCGTCTTTCCTCCTGAAAGCGGTGGAGGTATCTACCCGTCGTCTCTCCCTCCCTTTGGACTACTGTGCTGAGATAGTCCAAGGGCTTCTTCTTCGTCCGCCCGGCTCGGAACTCTTGGCAGAACTTGTGGGACAGCTCGCCAAAGCTCCCAACGGATCTTGCGGGCAGGCCAAAATACCAATCCAGCGCGGTGTCCCTCAGGCTTTGGGAGAAATGTCGGCATAGGAACGCCTCGTCCACATCCTGCGCCTCCATCGCCCCCCGGTATTGTTGCACGTGCGTGAGGGGGTCGCCTCTCCCATTGTAGGTGTCCAAGTGAGGGGGCTTGAACCTTACGGGCCTTGGGGCGGACGTGATCCATCGTGCTAGCGGCGTGGCCTCCTCCGGATAGGTAGGGCGATCCGGCACATCCCCTCTCCGCCATTCGGGGGTCTGGCTCCGGTCGCGCCTCGGTCGCCGACGGTCCTCCGTCCCCGGGGAGTGGCTCCTTCCCCGGGTCGAGGATTCGACGGGTCGCGGGCTACGGTTCTCCCAGCACCAGCGCCTCTCGGCCCGCTCTCCTCGGGCCCCCATCCGTTCTTGATTCTCTCGGAGGAGCCTTTCGCGCTCGGTGGCGAGGAAGCATAGTTGTCGACAAATGGCTTCCTCGCGCAGGGTATCGGAGGGGTGGTGCTGGCGATGCGGGCTGCCTCCTCCGGGTGGAGACCTGTTTAGTAACGGGTCCCGCCCGTCCCCGAGCCGCCGGCCCACCGTCGTCTCGTCCAGGATTTCTTGGTTGCTCCGGTTCTCTCTCCTTAGCCTCTCTCGCTCCGCGACGATGAGGCGGAGGTGGCGGCGAGCGGCCTCTTCCTCCTGGTAGGCCCTTCGGGCGGTCTCGGCCGCTTCGTCCGAACGCCTCTACGCGGCGGCCGCCTCCCCCAGGCACCTCCATCGCTACTTAACTTCCATCTCCTCTTCCAGGAGTCGTTGCTGGGCCGCAATCTCCTCGGCGAGCCCCCCGTTTTCTCCCTCCTCCTCGAACTGAAGGCGGAGGTTCCGCCTTACATTCTGGGGCTCTGAGGGGCCGGGCGGAGGCTCCGTTCCAGTCGTCCGATTGCCCCCCTGGCCTGAGTAATGGCCTCAGGGCTCTTCAGGACGGTGTGGGCTGAAGCATGCTCAGTTTCGGCGCCCACCCCCAGAAGGGGATCGGACGCCTGGGTGATTTGTAGAGAGAGCGGTTCCTGACACAAGGGATCCTTGCCGTGGTCAGGGTTCCGCGGGATCGGCATGGAGTCTAACATGGGTGTGACCCTTCGTTCCCACAGACGGCGCCAATTGTTACGAGATGGAACTCGCGTACAATGAATTTATATTATGGGGAACCAAGGGCACGATGGTTATGTGGAGAAGAAGGTGTAGGTAGGCTGTTTTACAAGTGATTGGTGGGGTGAAGAGGTTGGATCCGTTGCCGGTGGTGCTCACGGGGTCGTATCTCACCGGACGCAGCTGAGGAAGGTTGGACGGCGGGGGGCTGACGCTGACTTTGATCTAGGGGTGAGCTCTCCTGCAGCACTAACAACTCGTCAGAAGGGCGGGGTTGGGGTTCAACCCTTAGCCCCTCCGATGCCTAAGTCAGTAAAAGGGCTTAAAAGGGGGGCTAGACACGCCGGCCAGACTAACTGTGTGTCCGCCTCGCGTGACGAGCTATAGGTGGGAGAACAAAGATATGGAGGACCTTTGCTCTCGTGTGTGAATAATAGAATATGAGAGAGAATTTTCCAACCCCCTTCTCCGTAAGGGGAGAAGGGGTATTTATACCTGGCGGGTGATGACTAGGTGTGCTGAGCTGGCTTGGGTGTCAGCGGAAGCTTCGGACGAGGACGTCGGGAACAGGAGTTCCTGATCCGCTTCTGTCAGGCGGCGCAACGGCCGAGGGGTGCTTTTGTCGGGATGTCAGGGCCGAAAGCACTAACCGTCGGACGGGTCAGCCGCTTGGGGGGTGCTTTGTCAGGCGGTCGGGTGACGTATGTGTCAGTTGTGTCCTTACCCTAGGCTGTTTGTCGTTAGCGGTGAACTAAAGGTCTGGCTGTCATTCTGGGTGCCGCGGTTCGCGAGAGTTGGGCGGGCCGTTCCGATCGGGGGTTGTCCGGCCGTTACGGAAGGATACGTCTGCGCCCGTCAATAGGCCTGGCCTAGCTACCCAAGTGTCCCCAAGCGCGCTACCCCGGCGGGTCGGGCAGCGGCGGATGTTCGCCTCGGCCGGTTCGGGGAACGCTGCAAGGCGCGCCTGTCTTCACGATGCCCCGGATTTTCGGGGCGGCGGCCCTTTTGTGAAATGGTGAGTTAATGGGGTATGTTAGCGGATCCGGGCGGGAGTCGGGCTCCTACGATCTTTAGGTCGTAACAAACTTCATAAAAACTTATGGCATACACAATTCTAGTACAAAATGACATCAATTGAAATATATTCTACCAATAGATGCATTCAACACACATGGATACCAAATGTATATCAAATGTAAGAATATACTTACAACATTAAGCTCCCCCTACTTTGGTGCATCTCTTAAGCACCATCAACTCCATTTGAATGAAAATCCTTTGCAAATCAAAGAGTTGGTAGGGTTGGTATCCCATGATGGATTGAACATAGAAAGCATCATTTGGTATCCAAAAATCCTTTTGGATCCTATGAGTTAGGCAACAAATTTAACAAACTAAATTCAAATTAACGTAACCCATATCCCAACTAAATTCAAATTCAATATGAATTTAAGTTTCAAACAATCATGCACATCCAAGACCAATATGCAAATAAAAAGAATAAACCAATTCTTACCACAATTGCTTTGGTACCCATAAAATGAAATTTAACTTATGGTAACAAGCAATGAAGGGTCAAAGGAAACTAACCCTTCGGAAACCAAGTCCACGAGGACCGTGATTTCCCAACATAATCATCATTCAAAATAATGGCATTAATATACGATTGCACATACATGTCCTTAGCATGCATGCTTGTGTTCTTCGGACCCCAAATAGTGTATGTCTTGGGAGTCCTAATCCTATTGGGAGCATGCATACGTTGTTGATGTCTATGTGATGCATGTTGTGGGTAAGCATATGGCATATGATGCAATGGTGCATGATGATACTTATTCATATGAGAATGTGAATGAACATATGCATGTGGTGGAACACGTGCATGAGTGTGTCTCACATGGTGTGCACGTGCTCGTGGATGCGGAGCATAAAAATCATCATACGTGCTTACATGTGGAGTAGGATGTGTGTTCCTACGTGGCATGATATACATGAAAGCATGACCCTTCTTTGGAGGTCCACCCAAAGTGGGTTTCTTTCCAAATGGGGGTGTGTACCTAGCGGAAGCACCATTGGTAGAATAACTACCCATGAAGTGTTTACTTCCACTAGTAGAAGCATCGGACGTTGGCCTAATAAAGGTGGCGGACGATTTGGATAAATCTCCCATCTTATACCCCAAGCCAATGTGATGATGGGCCGGAAGTAAGTCATTTAGGATATTATCCAAATGGCCCTTACCTTTATTGAATTCATTGATTCAGCCTAATGTGCATTCATATTTCTCGGTGAGAGAATGCATCGAATCATTCAAGGTGGACACTTGCGATGTGAGTGCACAAACACGTGATTTGAGATTTTTATTCTCAACACTCAAAGTTGAGTTTTGAGACGTCAAATCCGCTATCACATGTTCATCCGAGTCCTCGATATGAACATGCTCAAGTTGAGATTTGAGATTTACAATCTCATTTCTCAAACCTTCAACAACGGTGTCGTTGTTGACGATGATATGTTTAGGCGAGGTTTGAAGACTAGTTAGTTCATTTTTAGTCTTAATAAATCGATTAGCTAATTTAGAAAACTTACACCAAAGTTGTTCATTAGCTAATCTAAGTTCGTCCATTGTTACCTCACCGCCTTCATCCTCGCTTTCCTCGCTTTCATCGGAGGAAGTCTCTTGAACACGTCACGTTCTTCTCTTCCCATGAAGCACATGTGTGCTTTCTCCGCTTTTCATCGTCCGACTCTCCACTTGAGGAATCCTCGGAGTCGGTGAATGTCCCGATAAGTCCTTTCTTGTAATTTCTCGACTTGTCGTATTTGGATGCTTTCCACTTCTCCTTGTGTTTGTTTAGAGGACAATCCGGCTTGATGTGTCCTGGCTTGTTGCATTTATAACACACGGGAGAGGAGACATTAGTCGAAATAAATTTAGACTTATTCTTCAACTTACTTTTTTGGAAGAATCGGTTGAACTTCTTTGCCAAATAGTCCAAAGCTTCCATGTCCAATTCTTCTTCCGATTCTTCATCATCGGTAGATGGAGCGGCCTTGTAAGCAATCACATTTTTCTTTGGCTCGTCTTGCTTCAAGTACGACTTCATCTTTTCTTGCATCATGAGCTTACTGTCCTTGCGTACCTCATAAGACATCAAGGTACCCATTAGTTGTATGACAGTATACTTACTCATATCATTACCTTCCTCGATGGCGAAGTTACGCTTTTCCCAACAAGAAGGAAGTCCATCGATGATCTTTGAGACTTTCTCCTTTTGGGTGTAGGTTTTCCCAAGAGCCTCCAATTCGTTGGTAATGTCAATGAATCGAGCATAATACTCTTTCATCTTCTCACCCTGTTGCATATAAAATAATTCGAAATCTTTATTTACAACAACAAGTTTGGAGTCTCTTACCCTACTTGTTCCTTCATGCAAGATGAGGAGGGAGTTCCAGATTTGATATGCAATATTACATGTGCATATCTTATTGAAGTCTTCAGGCTCCAAAGCGCATTGCAAGGCATTCATTGCCTTGGCATTGCTTACCTCCGCGGTGACTTCCGCCGGAGTCCACTTAGCGAAATCTTCTTCGGCGGGCTCGACATACTCCGACATTGTGGCTCTCCATAGTGAAGCACTCCGGAGGAATGTTTCCATCCGGCATTTCCAGTACCCGTAATTGGTACCGTTGAAGAAGGGAGGCCTTGTTGAGGAGTGTCCTTCCATCACCGAAGAAGCTTCTTCACGGTTCCTGAAGGTGCTATAATCTGAAGGTGGACGAACGGTCTTGTTGTCGTTGGTAGACATAGCTATGAACTTGGCTCTGATACCAATTGTAGTGCCCTGTGAAGCTACTGCACATGTACTAGAGGGGGGCGAATAGTACTTTAAAATAATTAAGAACGTTATTCCTAACTATTGTGCAAAACACAAACGACAATGCGAAATAAACAACAATCAACAAGAATTAACAAACGCAAACAAAGCATGTAACGGGTTCAGATCCACCCAAGTCTCCCCGACTTGTTCCCGGTGATCCTACGTCCCAACCACCCGGATCCCCTCCGGATACTTGAGTTAGAAACCACTAACCCAAGATTTTGCACTATGAAATTCTTGTGAAAACCCTTCACAAGACCAAATCATACACAAAGTAAATGTGACTCCCACAACCCGGGATCACACACTTCTCTCACAACCGAGAGAACAAATCAAATATCAAATGCGATGGAATAATGAAACACTTACCACAAAATCCTATGCCTTGAGCATACTTACCAAATTAGGGCAAAGAGGGATTTTGAGGAAGAAGATGTCACCAAACCCTAGCTCCAAGAAGTTGACCAACAATGGAAGCCTAGGGTGGAGTTGGTGACCTTGATTCAAGCTCCTTGGCTTGGAAAGCTCACAATGGAGAGAGATAGAGAATCTCTCTTGAGGAATTAGGACTCAAGAAGTGAGGGAGAGATTCTTGGTGAGAATAGAGAGCTTTGAAATAGCTTGAGAAAACTCTTCTCTTATGTCTGAAATAACTTGGATAATGGACCTCTTACCTTGCCTCAAACGAATCAGTTTTGTATTTATAGAGGCAAGAAAAATCGTGCTCAAAAGATTCCCAACGGTCATATTTCTGAAGCAGTTAGTCGGTCTAAGAAGGATCACTGACCGACTAGATTGGCAACTAGTCGGTCGGTGATTCTTCATGAACCGACTAACAGGCTCACAGCCAAAAGAGAAAGTTCCAGGCAATATGAACTAGTCGGTCTAAGAAGACTTGCCAACCGACTAGTTGGCCAACTAGTCGGTCAGTGAGTGTTCTTTGACCGACTAAGAGTTGAAATAGTATAGGCTGGATACAAATACAACCAGTCGGTTTAAGAACAAGTTCCGACCGACTAGTTTCTCAACTAGTCAGTCGGTCGATGTGCTTTGACCGACTAACTGTAAACAGTAGCATAGGCTGTACAGAGGCAATGATAACTAGTCGGTCAGAGAAGGATTCCTAACCGACTAGATCGTCATCTAGTCGGTCGGTGACTCTTCTTTGTCTGACTAATTGATCAATAGTGCCAGGCTGAAATGAGCAACGACATCTAGTCGGTTCAAGAGGAATTGCTGACCGACTAGATCGTCATCTAGTCGGTTGGTTCTTCTATTTGAACCAACTAAGATGCACTAGAAGCCGAGGGAAGAAGCGATAGGCTTCGGGAAAGTTTCTAATGGATTCTAAGATAATCCTAGCTCTAAGATATGAGCGAAATGAAGATTATAATGTAAGGTCTACTCAAGGCTTAACATTCTATTCTATGAAGCTAGAAGACATTAAATAAATAAGACGAACCGTCTTCAAAGCTTCAATCTTCACTCTTGACTTCAATAAAACTCCTTGAGCTTCAACGAAGCTTCAGGCACACGATCACGCGTATTGAGAAGTCTTGAGATGTTGCTTTTGATGTACGTATTCTTTTGGCGACGATCTCCATAACTGCGCTCACAAAGAGTTAGTACGAGATATTTATGTTTGCTCATCATCCAAAACCAAATCCAGGGAATCAATACTCAACAAGAGGGACTAAGTAGGGCGGCCTAATGTACCACGTGCCGATGTCAGAGATGTGCATCTTCACCACCGACACCACACCCGAGATCTCGACAGGTACTTCTCCAGCCCTTGCAACTGTAACAGCGGCCTGGGCGACAAGCTTCAATGCCCGAGCTACTGGCCCCTTCCCCTTCCTTGGGTCCCTCTGAGCCTCCGAGGGCGAGCCCACTGATTGCTCACCGCCCGCGGTCCAACTTTGATTCTCCGATGACCTTTCCTTCGTGCTCTGCACCGGATCCGCGGTGGAGCTCTCTACCTCCGCATGGCTCCGAACCCACTCCTCCACCTCCCCCGACGCCAGCAAGCTGATAGAAGATGTCGACGAAGACATCGAGAAAGAAGAGATTCAATATTTGTACGATTGTGGCGGCTGCGACGACGGTTCAATCTCCGACAGCAACTTCAGCGGCGACAGTACAACCTCCGGCAAATGCAAGTACTCGGAAAATTTCGAAAGTGAGAAACCCTCACTCGTCTCCACCCAGACCTATTTATAAGACGCCCCGGACGATCTCGACCGCAGACGTCCCGCCACGCGTCGACGATCAGCACTGTCTGACGCTTCGGTCCATGCCTTCTGACACTTTGATTGATTACCACCGTCATATCCGTCACGTGTCACCCTCGGAGCGGTTGAGGCGCTTCGATTTCCCTTGCCTCCGATCCGAAAATATTGCGTCGGTTCGTGGAACGGCCATCGAGGCGCTTCGATTTCCTCCCTCTTTCGAGTCGAAATGATGGCGTCAAATCATGAAGCGAGCTTTTCAAAAAATATCTCTTGCCTCTTTCCACACTCAAGCCCAGGACTGGCCCCACCACCATTAATGTGACCCGAGAAACTTGGCATCCGACGGGCGAGGTCGAACTGCCGCACCGACCACACGTGAGCACATCGGGGCAGAATGCTGGGTAACATACCTCTGCTCACACCATCATGATGGCCTCTCGGGTCGTCCGAAGCTCGCCCTCATACCCGGGTCGAACAGACCATGTTTCAACATCCTCCTCCCCACGGCTCGGCGCTCGTCGGCAGAAGAATGTTGGGGGTATTCTGACCCTTGTAAGAACACCTTCCGCACAACCAACAAGGAGTAAGGGAAACAAAAAATATTTACTTCATTTATAAAATTCAAGCTTGGCCATTCACCAGCCGTACAAAATTACAAAATTCCACTACGCTAAGTACTCCTCAAATTCGTCGCCTCACCCTCGGCCGCCCCTCCCGGTGCCGGCCTCTCCACTAGCCGAGCCTTCATCTCCTCCATCCCTTGGAGAATGCATGCCTCCCTTGCCTCTTGCAGCATCGGAATGAGCTGCTCATCCTGGTAGCGACGGATAGCGGCGTCAATCATCCCCTGGTCAACCTTTCCCTTCTCCTCCAACTGCTTCTTCAGGATAGCCTTCTCCTTCTTCTCTGCCTCGATCGCTTGCTTCAGCCCAGTTATCTTCTCCTGCTGCACGTCGATCACCCGCTTCTTGCTAGCCATCTGCTCGACGTGCCTCTCCGTGATGTCCGCCCGCTTATGCTCTTCCTCAATGAGTTGACGCTCGAGTGTAGCCTTCACTGCATCGAACTATGCAGCCAGCGTCTTCTCAACCTCATAGGCTGTCGCGGCCTGCTCCAGCTCCACCTCCTTTTCTCACAGCTTTTCTCGGGCTTCACTAAGATCGGCCCTTGCCTTCTCCAGGTCCGCCTTGGTTACGACCACCAAGGTTTGGCGCTGCAGGGCCACCATAGCTGCGACTGCCTACAGAAGGATCCAACTCAATCATACGTGAGCAAGAAGCCCTTGAGGGCGAGGCGAGGAATTCAACCTACCTGCATGGTATGCCATACCGCGGAGTCGCACAACCACTCCGTGCCCACATGGATCAGGGACTCATGATCCCGCGACAGCATGCAGTACTCCGCCAGGCGGGCCGTCACCCTGGCATCCTCAAATATCGACTCATCCATGCTTATCCGGTAGGTCGGTCGGTGGAGATCCTCGCTTGGAAGGTCCTCAACCTCAGCCTTTGTCATCCTGAAACAGATAATCACTTTCTCGCAACTCGGGTGCGCCTCTCTTTCCATCTCCTGCATAGGAATTCCGTAAGGCCACTTCTGGACGGGGGTGCCTTGCGAGGCTTGTCCGCCGCCGGGATCCGCATAGGAACGGAGTCCCCACCAGCTCGTTGGGGAGGAGCATTCGATTCGGACGTCTGTCGCCTCCTGTTCGCCTCCTCCGCAGCCAGGACCTCGGCACTTCGTTTTCGAGCTACCGCCTTCGCCGGCCCCTCCTCATCCGTCGCTTTCTTACCCTTATCCCGAGGGTCGGCCTTCTCCGCAACCGGCACACCGGCAGCCCTCAGCACTTCCTTCTGCGAGAGCATCGCGTCTTCGCATGCGAAGGAGAGAGAGATCAGGGTAAGCCTACCTGAGAGCTCGCCAGATTCAAAGCAACTTGGGGCCAAAAATCCTGGGCGAGCCGATCGTTCTGTGTCAAGCTCGCCAGTCGGCGGTCCGCCTCGGGTAACTCCGCCAAAATCTGTGCCTTCGCCAGATCTTCACCCGTTAGCTTCACCCTCTCATTCACTAGAGGGTTCAAAGCCCCCCAGTTCAACATCAGCACCGCGTCGACCGGCATCATGACGAAGACAAAATCCTCATCCACCTACCCACATCGACTGGCACCCCGATGATGAGCTCCCGTCCACTCCTCGCACAGACGCAGTAGCACATCCCCCTCTTCTGAACTACGAAGAAGTACTGGAACAGTGCCAGGGACGGACTCAGGGGGCTGGCGAGGCATAGGGGGACAAACCCCACCAGCAAGCCCCAGGAACAGGGGACCAACGTGAAGATCGGCAGCTCCAGGAAATTCAATGGGTGGAGGAGATAAGGATGGACCGGGAAGCGGAGCCCCAACTCGAAGGACCGAGCATAGACCCCAACTTCATTATCCCCGGGCCAACATACCCTCTCCTCGGGCCCAGGGACCCGCACTTCATAGGGCGGACATGCGAACCGCACCTGAATCTCCCTAATATTAATCCTATCCGACCTACACCTGATGGCCTCAATCATCCTCGGCACATCTGTTTGCCACGTCCTCCGCCTCTGAGGCCTTCGCATCCATTGCAACCTTTCTTCTTCCACTGATTCTTCCTCCACTGCCCCACTACCGCCTCCGAACTCAAAACGAGAAGCCATTGGTCGAGAGGATCAAAAGATTACCTAGTAGAGAAGCCGAGCTAAAAAAAGCCAACCGGAAGCGGATCTCCGACGAAGGTGACGGTAGCAGTGTCGGCGAGCGACAGACAGAAGCTGGAAAGCGCGAAGGGAAGTTGAAATCGGGAGAAACTTTTGATCTATCATCTTCTTCACATACTTATAGCAAGCAGCGGGCCATCCTTACCGTCGATGCGTCACCACGCGGTGCCCATCGGAGCATCCCTGACGCCTCGACTGGCGTGACAGTCACCTCAGCCACGCGTCACAAGTTCAGCAGCAGAGACGCTTCGATTTCCCCCTGCCATTTCAAATCGCAATAATGGCCAGTCGGGCGGGAACTCCAAGACCGCCTCCGCCGCTTCCGAGCACAGAACGAAGTCCAAACCACCGTTTTCAGGTAGGGGAAGTGGTACGTCATCCGAGCCGAGTCGGGCTCCCACCTTGAACTCGAATGTCGAGGGCAATTGTTACGACCTAAAGATCATGATAGTTTGACCTTACATCGAAACTGTAACGACTGGTTTTCTTGTATCTGGATTTATTATATTATATTATATGTTTTGGTGAATTTTCTCCTTATGTGTGGTTTTCGTCTCCGTAGCTTTCATTTTCGATCGTTTCGTCGTATTTTCTAGCTTCTTCCTTAGAATCGTCGATTTTGGAGTAAGTCATTCGTGACGAGCTTCATATCAGTCATATCTTATTGTTAGATCAAGCCTAGGAGTCTTAGGAATCGATCCCGGAGTTTTGCGCTCCATTTCGGAACTTTTGGTGCTCATTAGCCGGTGTAAGAAGGGGCACCGACCGACTAGATGACGATCCAGTCGGTCGGAAAACCTTCTTGAACCGACTAGTTGGCTTTCTAAATTTCTCAGGAGTTACTGTTTATCGTTAGTCGGTCTAAGAACGTTGGTTGACCGACTAGGTTGCAAACTAGTCGGTCGGCAATGCTTCTTTAACCGACTAACTCAATAACTATTTTTGGTACCAGTTACTGTTCCTTCTTAGTCGGTCTAAGTTCATCTTTCGATCGACTAGTTGTTAAACTAGTCGGTTAAGTTTTGTACTCAGACCGACTAATTCTTGGTTCTTCTGTACAGTCGAGTACTGTTCACTTTTAGTCGGTCTAAGAACGTTCATCGACCGACTAGATGTAAAACTAGTCGGTCAGTAGTTGTTCTTTGACCGACTAAATCTAAACCCTATTTTGTACCGGGGTTACTATTTACACTTAGTCGGTCTGCGTTGGTCAACCGACCGACTAGTTCCCAAACTAGTCGGTCAGTGGTTGCTCTTTGACCGACTAAACAGTACAGGAAACCCTAGTTTTGCCCTAGCCGCCACCAAACTCTATAAATACCCCTCCAAACGTTTTCTTCTTCTTCCTCATGACCTAAAACCCTAGTTTCTCCCCCATTGAGCCCCCTACTACCTCAAACCCTTATTCCTTCATCCCAAGCTCATCCTCCATCATCCAAACCCTCCCTTAACACATTCTACCTCTCATCTTCCTCAAACCTTCATCAAATCCCCCAAATCCCCCAAAACCCCATTTCTCCAAACTTCTACATCCATTTCCAGATCTGAACCCTAGGTTCCCCGGAGCGTTTCTTCCGTTGCCGTGCTTGCTCGGCATCATTCTTCCGTTTCCGATACGGTAATAATCGACCTCTTAATGTTTTCATGACCCGTTGTGTTTTTGTGAAACCCTAATGAAATGAATATTGTTTTGGTGATGGTTTCTCCATAACAGCGACTTCCCCGTAGATGGCGTCCGTGGGACGAACCCTCGTTGATCGTCATCCTCGGTGCTAGGCAAGTGAAACTTGCCACTTAGGGTTTAGGCCATGTTTTAGGCCATTTGCTTGTTGTAGGCGTAAAAGAGACTAGGCGACGAAATGATACTCGCCTAGGCGCAAATTTAGGAACTAGCTTGATAACGAAGTTAGATCCGACATTTATCATGTTGCACAATTACCATGTCATATTTAATTTCCATTAACGGTACGCAAATTAATTGTCATGTCATTGCATTCGTTAAGTGTTTCCGTGATTGCATAGCTTCGCTACAATACTTGTGTTTCCTGGCTCGTGTTCCAGAAGTGGGCCATGTGTTGGTTGATAGCCAATGCCCGAACTACTTGTTTCCGGCTAGGTGCACCCCTACTCCAAATGCTTATGAGTCGTGAACTAGAATGCGAGCTCCTGTGCGGGGCAACCCTGGCTCATTTACTGAGCTCGTGTGCAGGGACCCTGGCTCGTTCACATGTGGGTATTGGGGGTAAGAGTTAAGCGGCCAATCAACTGGGAGTCTGCCCGAACAGCAACTGCAGTGGTAAGGCGTAAACTCTGGGTTCTGGGGTAGTGTTAAGCGGCCAATCAGCGTGAATGCCAAACTGTTCAGCTGTAAGGCGTAAACATCTACAAACAACTTGAAACGTGACTAGTGAAATGATTGAGATTGTTAGTAGCTTGGCTACTCTTGACTTGTCCCGATAATTGTTCTCTTGTACTTATTGTTTCACCATGTCTTGCTTGTGCACTCATGTTATAACTGCCATGTCATGCATACTATAACTGCTAGGTTGCTAGTTGCCTTCCTTTTCAGTTTCCTTGCCCAAGTCTTTTAGACTTGCTGACATGTGCCCCTTTACTCTTTTGGGTGACACATGTTAGATCCTGAGCCTGAGTACATTGTGGAGGACGAGGTGTTTGCTGACGCCGAGCCCGAGCTTGTGTTTGACGGGGAGTACGTGGACACTAGGGACCAGTCCTAGTGTCTTCGTTGAGATTTCCCTTTTGTTTAGACTGCTGTTTTGTTGTCGGTGTGTAGCACCTATACTTTGTTACGTTGTTGCTTTTGTTGGCCTTGTTCTGGGCCTTTAGACTCTTTCTTTTAGCCTGGTGGCTTTTCTGGATGTTGAACTTAATCTTCATGTTGGACAAATTATTAGATATGAGATTTTATTTCTGCCTATCCTTGTGTTATTATTGTTGTTCCGTTTGTGGTTACAGGGACCTGCTTATGTTTTATTGACGCTTATCGGGTTTGGGGCTTCACAGCTCCACTCTCGTGCGGACCTTTTCACGTCTCGCCTCCATTTTAGGGAAGCGGGGCGTGACAGGTTTTGTTGGTGGCCCATGCAGGTCTCTCTTCTATAACTGCGATTATCGGAATAACGATAATAATATTAGAACGTCCAATAAACTAAGTTCGACGTCCGAGTCATAAGCTATGAGTCTAATCTGCTTCGTTTTCTGTGTCATTAGATGGCAGGAAGGCGATTCACCCGTGGTGGAGGTAGTGGTGCGCCCCCTCATGATGAGGAGCCTGAGCAGGAACCCACCAATGGAGAGATGATGCGGATGATGCTTCAGATGATGCAAGTGCAGCAGGGCGTAATCCTGCAAGTCCAGAATGCTCCACTTGCTCGAGCTGCCCGGGCACTTCCGGATGCCCCTCGCTTCGAGCCGAGAGCGAAGCAATTTCGGGAGCTGGGTCCCGCATATTTTGATGGGTCTGAGGGTCCTCTGGCTGCCGATAAGTGGATTCGGAACATAGAGGATAACTTGAAGATGGCCAAGATCACCCCGGCTGGATGGGTTGATTTGGTGAAGAGGCAACTCAAGGATAATGCTCGGAACTGGTGGGATGCGGAAGAGAAGATGTTGGTGGAGCCGATAGCTTGGACTACCTTTAAGTCCAGGTTTGATGAGGAGTTCTTTCCGAAGGCTGCTAGGAAGGAGATGCTGCAGCGCTTTATTGACCTGAAGCAAGGGAGCTTGACGGTGGACCTGTACCACCAAGAGTTCATTAGGCTGAGTCGGTTCGCACCGAAGATGGTGCAGGATGCTGATGAAAGGGCTCAGAGGTTCCTGCAGGGACTTGCTTTGGAGCTTCAGAGTTTCGTGTCTTCCTCTGATCTGGACTCTTATCAGAAGGTTCTGGTCGCTGCGAGGAGGCAAGAGCTGAATCTGAGTCAGAGGAGAGGACATGTTTCCGGTGCTGGGAAGAGGCGTATGGAGCAGGCCAGGGCGGTGGTTAGGCCTGGTTTCAAGCCTAATCAGCCAGTTCAGTTCAAGAGGCCAGGAGGGCCTATTCAGAAGACTTGCCATTTTTGCGGCAAGCCTGGCCACATCAAGGATCAGTGTAGGAAGTTTCTGGGCCAGTGTTTGGTTTGTGGTGATGCTTCTCATGTCGCGAAGGATTGTCGGCATGCGAATCAGCTGCGGAGGGCACCTGTTGCAGCACAGCCGTTGCAGCAGCGAGCGTCTGTCCCTGCTGGACGTGGAGCAGCTCTTGTTCCACAGAGGCAGGCTTTTCAGCAGACTATTCTGCCGAGGAGGCAGGCTTTTCTGATGACCGATGTGGAGAGCGAGGCTGTGGATGAGGTTATCACAGGTAATCCTCAATCTAGCTGTTACTTTCCTAGCTGGTTTTGATTGTTAGATTGTGTTGTTTGCTTGAACATGATTGTTTCCTAGACTAGGGTTTGACTGTTAATTGCTTGTTAGGTGTGGTTTTGGTGTGCACATTCCCTGCACGAGTCCTCTTTGACTCTGGTGCATCGATGTGCATTATTTCTCGGAGCTTCGTGGAGAAGCATTCCTTGTCGACGTCCCCTCTTCCCAAGAGTTGGAATATCGTTACAGGGAATGGCATGGTCTCGGTGCATCTTGGTTGCAATTCTTGCTTGTTGGTGGTCTGTGGACATGAGCTTTACGCTGATTTCATTGTCCACGACATCATCAACTATGATGCAGTCCTTGGGATGGATTGGCTTGCGAGCTTTTATGCTACGATCGACTGTCGGAGGAAGAAGGTGGTGTTCGAGATTCCCGGGCATCCAGTATTTGAGTTCAGCCGTGGTAGCAGCTCGCTTGGTCCTGTCAGGTTTCGGGCCAGGCCGGTGGAGGTTGTGGCTATGCAGATGGAGTTGGAGAGGCCAGCGGTTGTGCGGGATTTTGATGACGTCTTCCCCGAGGAGATGTCTGGTTTGCCACCTGATCGAGCTCTAGAATTTTCTATTGATCTTGTTCCGGGAGCGCAGCCGATTTCGAAGGCGCCTTATCGTATGGCACCCGCTGAGTTGGAGGAATTGCGGAAGCAGCTGGATGAGCTCTTGCAGAAGGGTTATATCAACCTTAGTGTGTCTCCGTGGGGAGCACCGGTGCTGCTGGTGAAGAAGAAGGATGGTGCGCGACGCATGTGCGTGGACTATCGGGAGTTGAATGCGGTGACCGTCAAGAATAAATACCCGTTGCCTCGCATCGATGATATCTTTGATCAGCTTGGAGGTTCGAGGGTGTTTTCTAAATTGGATTTGAGGAGTGGTTACCATCAGTTGAAGGTGAAGAAGGGAGATGTTCCGAAGACAGCGTTCAGGACGAAGTATGGACACTACGAGTTTGTGGTTATGCCTTTCGGTGTAACCAATGCACCCGCAGTTTTCATGAATCTGATGAACCTGATTTTCTACGACTTTTTGGATAAGTTTTTCGTTATCTTTATTGATGACATTCTGATCTATTCAAAGTCGGCTGAGGAGCATGTCTCGCACTTGAGGACGGTATTGGAGATTTTGAGGAAGCATCGGTTGTATGCTAAATTTTCAAAGTGCGAGTTTTGGCTGGATAGAGTTGCTTTTCTGGGGCATGTGGTGACTGGAGATGGTATTTCAGTGGATCCCGAGAAGATTAGGGCCATCAGAGAGTGGCCTGTTCCGTCGTCTGCGTCTGAGATTCGGAGTTTCCTTGGACTTGCTGGTTACTATCAGCGCTTCATTAAGGACATTTCCCGTATTGCTGAGCTGATGACCAGGTTGACGCGGAAGGATGTACCTTTTGTTTGGTCGGGTGATTGTGTGAATGCTTTTGGTGTTCTGAGGGAGAGGTTGACGACTGCCCCTATTCTTGTTTTGCCTGATCGCAGCGGTGGATTTGAGATCTTTTGCGATGCTTCTGGCAAGGGTCTGGGTTGTGTGTTGCATCAGCACGGGCACGTTGTGGCGTATGCTTCTCGTCAGCTTAAGGTTCATGAGAAGAATTACCCGACGCATGATTTGGAGTTGGCTGCCGTTGTGTTTGCTCTTAAGATTTGGAGGCACTTCTTGCTGAGTGAGAAAGTGAAAATTTTCACTGATCACAAAAGCTTGAAGTATATTTTTACTCAGAAGGAGCTCAACATGCGACAGCGTCGATGGTTGGAGCTCATGGTGGATTATGAGATTGATTTGCAGTATCACCCTGCAAGGTGAATGTGGTTCCTGATGCGCTGAGTAGGCTTCCAGCGGTGATGATTTTGACTTCGCAGTGGAGATTACAGCAGGATTTTTGCGAGACTGGTGTGGAGATTGTCCTTCCTGGGAAGGCTTCTTCGTTGATGTGTATGCAGATACAGTCGACGATTGTGGATCGGATCAAGGCTGGCCAGGCTGAGGATTCGAAGCTGGTGAAGATTCGGGAGCAGGTGGAAGCCGGTCTGCGGACTGACTTTTTGATTCATGAGGATGGCTCGCTGAGGTTTGGAGCCAGGTTGTGTGTGCCAGCTGGAGATATTAGAGAGGAGTTGATGGTGGAGGCACACAGTACGCCGTATTCTGTGCATCCTGGTGGGACCAAGATGTACCAGGATCTTCGTCTAAACTATTGGTGGCATGGCATGAAGAGGAGTGTGGCTCGGAGTGTAGCCAAGTGCTTGGTTTGTCAACAAGTAAAGGCGGAGCATCAGCGTACGGCCGGGTTGCTACAACCGCTTCCGATTCCGGAGTGGAAATGGCAACACATCACTCTGGATTTCGTGACTGGACTACCTCGGAGTCCGAAGTAGAATGACGCGATTTGGGTGATCGTAGATCGATTGACCAAATCCGCGCACTTTATTCCGTTCCGAGTGGGATAGTCCACTGAGGCGCTAGCAAGGAGATATATGGAGGTAAATTCTTTTACTCTCCGTTTTTATTTCCTTTTCCTAGTTTAGATAGTGATGTAACGTGAATCGTGCAGGAGGTCGTACGACTTCACGGAGTCCCTGTGAGTATCGTGTCGGACAGAGACACGAGGTTCACATCTCAGTTCTGGCAGAGTTTGCAGAAGAGTTTGGGTACGCGTCTGAGTTTCAGCACGGCGTACCATCCGCAGACGGATGGCCAGTCCGAGAGGATGATTCAGATCTTGGAGGACATGCTGAGGGCATGCATGTTGGATTTCAAGGGTTCGTGGGAGGACCATCTACATCTGGTTGAGTTTTCTTACAACAACAGCTTCCAGGCGAGTATTGGCATGGCGCCTTTCGCCGCTCTTTATGGGAGGAAATGTCGATCGCCATTGAGTTGGGATGACGTTGGTGATCGTGAGCTGTTGGGACCTGAGATGATTGTGGAGGCCGTGGGTATTGTCAGGAACATTCGGGAGAGGTTGAGGATTGCTCAGGGCCGTTTTAAGCATTGGGCGGATGCTAAACGTCGTCCTTTGGAGTTTCAGCCGGGTGATCATGTGTTTCTGAGGATTTCCCCGAATCGTGGAGTGATTCATTTTGGGAAGCGAGCGAAGTTGAGCCCGCGATACATTGGACCGTTTGACATTCTGGAGAAAGTTGGCGAGGTAGCTTATCGCTTAGCCTTGCCGCCATCTTTGGAGGGAGTTCACAATGTTTTCCATGTGTCGCAGCTTCGTCCATACATTAGCGATCCATCTCATGCTGTGGATTTCTCGGAGATTACCGTTCGCCCCGATATGACGTATGACCAGCAGACAGTGCAGATTCTGGACAGGCGTCAGAAGTCGCTTCGAAACAAGGTTGTCAATCTTGTGAGGGTGATGTGGCGACACGGCTCGCCTGGAGAGTCTACTTGGGAGAATGAGGATGAGATGCGAGAGCGTTTCCCACTTTTGTTCCCGGACACGTGAGTGTTGGGAAATTCCGAGGACGGAATTTTTCTTAAGTTGGGGAGGATGTAACGACTGGTTTTCTTGTATCTGGATTTATTATATTATATTATATGTTTTGGTGAATTTTCTCCTTATGCGTGGTTTTCGTCTCCGTAGCTTTCATTTTCGATCGTTTCGTCGTATTTTCTAGCTTCTTCCTTAGAACCGTCGATTTTGGAGTAAGTCATTCGTGACGGGCTTCATATCAGTCATATCTTATTGTTAGATCAAGCCTAGGAGTCTTAGGAATCGATCCCGGAGCTTCGCGCTCCATTTCGGAACTTTTGGTGCTCATTAGCCGGTGTAAGAAGGGGCACCGACCGACTAGATGACGATCCAGTCGGTCGGAAAACCTTCTTGAACCGACTAGTTGGCTTTCTAAATTTCTCAGGAGTTACTGTTTATCGTTAGTCGGTCTAAGAACGTTGGTTGACCGACTAGGTTGCAAACTAGTCGGTCGGCAATGCTTCTTTAACCGACTAACTCAATAACTATTTTTGGTACCAGTTACCGTTCCTTCTTAGTCGGTCTAAGTTCATCTTTCGACCGACTAGTTGTTAAACTAGTCGGTTAAGTTTTGTACTCAGATCGACTAATTCTTGGTTCTTCTGTACAGTCGAGTACTGTTCACTTTTAGTCGGTCTAAGAACGTTCATGGACCGACAAGATGTAAAACTAGTCGGTCAGTAGTTGTTCTTTGACCGACTAAATCTAAACCCTATTTTGTACAGGGGTTACTGTTTACACTTAGTCGGTCTGCATTGGTCAACCGACCGACTAGTTCCCAAACTAGTCGGTCAGTGGTTACTCTTTGACCGACTAAACAGTACAGGAAACCCTAGTTTTGCCCTAGCCGCCACCAAACTCTATAAATACCCCTCCAAACGTTTTCTTCTTCTTCCTCATGACCTAAAACCCTAGTTTCTCCCACATTGAGCCCCCTACTACCTCAAACCCTTATTCCTTCATCCCAAGCTCATCCTCCATCATCCAAACCCTCCCTTAACACATTCTACCTCTCATCTTCCTCAAACCTTCATCAAATCCCCCAAATCCCCCAAAACCCCATTTCTCCAAACTTCTCCATCCATTTCCAGATCTGAACCCTAGGTTCCCCGGAGCGTTTCTTCCGTTGCCGTCCTTGTTCGGCATCATTCTTCCGTTTCCGATACGGTAATAATCAACCTCTTAATGTTTTCATGACCCGTTGTGTTTTTGTGAAACCCTAATGAAATGAATGTTGTTTTGGTGATGGTTTCTCCATAACAGCGACTTCCCCGTAGATTAGCGTCCGTGGGACGAACCCTCGTTGATCGTCATCCTCAGTGCTAGGCAAGTGAAACTTGCCACTTAGGGTTTAGGCCATGTTTTAGGCCATTTACTTGTTGTAGGCGTAAAAGAGACTAGGCGACGAAATGATACTCGCCTAGGCGCAAATTTAGTAACTAGCTTGACAACGAAGCTAGATCCGACATTTATCATGTTGCACAATTACCATGTCATGTTTAATTTCCATTAACGGTACACAAATTAATTGTCATGTCATTGCATTCGTTAAGTGTTTCCGTGATTGCGTAGCTTCGCTACAATACTTGTGTTTCCTGGCTCGTGTTCCAGAAGCGGGCCATGTGTTGGTTGATAGCCAATGCCCGAACTACTTGTTTCCGGCTAGGTGCACCCCTACTCCAAATGCTTATGAGTCATGAACTAGAATGCGAGCTCCTGTACGGGGCAACCCTGGCTCATTTACTGAGCTCGTGTGCAGGGACCCTGGCTCGTTCACATGTGGGTATTGGGGGTAAGAGTTAAGCGGCCAATCAACTGGGAGTCTGTCCGATCAGCAACTGCAGTGGTAAGGCGTAAACTCTAGGTTCTGGGGTAGTGTTAAGCGGCCAATCAGCGTGAATGCCAAACTGTTCAGCTGTAAGGCGTAAACATCTATAAACAACTTGAAACGTGACTAGTGAAATGATTGAGATTGTTAGTAGCTTGGCTACTCTTGACTTGTCCCGATAATTGTTCTCTTGTACTTATTGTTTCACCATGTCTTGCTTGTGCACTCATGTTATAACTGCCATGTCATGCATACTATAACTGCTAGGTTGCTAGTTGCATTCCTTTTCAGTTTCCTTGCCCAAGTCTTTTAGACTTGCTGATATGTGCCCCTTTACTCTTTTGGGTGTCACATGTTAGATTCTGAGCCTGAGTACATTGTGGAGGACGAGGTGTTTGCTGACGCCGAGCCCGAGCTTGTGTTTGACGGGGAGTATATGGACACTGGGGACCAGTCCTAGTGTCTTCGTTGAGCTTTTTTGTTGTCGGTGCGTAGCACCTATACTTTGTTACGTTGTTGCTTTTGTTGGCCTTGTTCTGGGCCTTTAGACTCTTTCTTTTAGCCTGGTGGCTTTTCTGGATGTTGAACTTAATTTTCATGTTGGACAAATTATCAGATATGAGATTGTATTTCTGTCTCTCCTTGTGTTATTATTGTTGTTTCGTTTGTGGTTACATGGACCTGCTTATGTTTTATTGACGCTTATCGGGTTTGGGGCTTCACAGCTCAACTCTCGTGCGGACCTTTTCACGTCTCGCCTCCATTTTAGGGAAGCGGGGCGTGACAGAAACCCGCCGGATACCTGGCCAGCTCGCCCCTCCTTCACGAAGCCTACTTAGACCAGCGGCAAGATGCTGCTCGCCCCGACTTCGTAGGCCGCTCACTCATTCCCCCAGGTCCGCTAGGCGTCCGGTGACCATAAGGCCCAATACGATTAGGGGAAGGGCGCACTCTGCCTAGACCTGGGGAGGGGCACACCCCGCCATGACCGGTGCGAAGGGTGCACTCCACCAAGGTCCTCGCCGGTTGCACGCTTGTTCCCCTCCGAGCTCGTCGGGCATAGCGAGTAAGGCTCGCGATCGATCGCTCGTCATCAGTCAGGAGCGACCTAGCGACTCATCTGCGGCCGCGATCCTCAAACGCACTCCGACGACTCTTCGTCACATCGAACACGACAAACAACCTAGTACAAGGACGCTTCTGACACTTCCGCCGCTCGACAACCTGACAAAGTGCCCCCTGGCCGCTGCACCCCCTAACACTTGGTGCTTTTGGCCCTGACACCCTGACAAAAGCACCCCTGGCCGTTGTGCCATCTGACAAAAGCATTGCTGACACCCCTGACCCTGATATCCTCGTCCGAAGCTTCCGCTGACAGATATGCCAGCTCAGCACGTCGAGTCAGCACGCCAAGTCAGCCTCACCTAACCGCCTCCATCAGGTATAAATACCCATTTCCCTCCATCGGGGAAAGGGGTTGGTAAATTAACTCTGAATCTTACTACTCACACACAAGAGCAAAGGTCTTCCATATCTTTGTTCTTCCTCATCCGATAGCTCGTCACGTACAGTTGACTCACTCTTAGTCCGACCTGCGTGTCTAGCCCCCGCTTTAAGTCCTATTACTAACTTAGGCATCGGAGAGGCTAAGGGTTGGACCCTAACCTGGCCTTTCTGACGAGCGCGATCCGTGACGACACAAGAGCAAAGGTCTTCCATATCTTTGTTCTTCCTTATGCAGGCAAGCCCGTCGTCACGGATCGCGCTCGGCTCCCACTTCTGGTAACGCGGTCGTTGAGCGAAGTCCTAGCGGAATCGATCCCGTGGTCAACCCTTGTAGTGCGCTCGGCCTCGACACTACACTCATTACCTGCTAAACAGCCTACCCTAATCACCTTCCAATCATAACCACAGTGCCCTTGGTTCCCCATACTACAAATTCATTGTAAGCGAGTTCTACCTGCAACAACTTCAATTTTCTGAGTGTTTTTATTCGTGTGTTCTCTTTTCTTTTCAACGCATCGGCGCGAGTGCGTCACTGATTTTTAAATTTTCACCATAGCTCAAATCATATACGTATTTATCATTAAATTATTTTTTACAAAACACCTTCACAAATTACAATTATCTTTAACCTATACCCTACAGTATTCCCCCCAACTTGCAAGTCACCACCACAACACAAGCATCTTCTTCAACATCCTCCAACGTCATCAGACATCTCTTCCACGTTTAAATCCTCCATGGATAAATTCATCTCTCCATCATTAATGAAAGCCTAATCCATCGACCTGCTCTTTTGACCAATGAAGCATATCCATCTACCATGTCCCCTGCCTCTTCCTTCTTCAAGGATAACCCAGCATCTCCCCCGCACACTCATCAGCTCCTTCATACATTTCATTCCCCTTCACAGACTCATCGTCATCCTCCCAGCAACTTCATCAATCATCAATCCCCTACCATCAACACACAATCATCATCAATTTCATACAGACCCCTTCAACCGAAAATCAAGCACCAAAATTCAAATTGAGAGAGGGAGAAACAGAAATCAGATCTGGAAATCAGATCTGAAAACATCAATAGACTTGTCATCCCCCTCTTCCACGTACACATCCCCCTCCTCCTGGCTGACGCGCCACCACCCAAAGCTGCAGATCTGTCGCCCACCGCCGCCCAGCAGTGTGCACCGCTACCGCCGCGCGTGCCTGGCCATCGCAGACTTGTTTCCTGCATGAGCCTCTATCGGAGCACCGCCTGGCTGCCAACCCGCACGCCCCCTAACCGCCTGCCTGATCTCCCCTAGGCTATGCCCTTCGTCTCCCCTCTCCTACAACAAAAAGAAAAAAAGAAAGAATGAAGAGTAGAGACAGAGAGAAGTGAGAAGAAAAGAGATGAGGGGTTATTAATAGGTTATAAGTAATTAAAAAGTGTGTGTGTGTGTGTTAAATATATGGGCCGAGCCCATTAAGCAAGTTGATAAGTTCTACCGGCTGTGCGAAGACGGCCCATGGCACATAGAGTTTGGGTTGAATAAGTCAACCCAACCCCCCCATAACCCATTACCAGTGGGAAGAATAAGTCAAATTTCCTCATGATGGCCCACTTCCCTAGCCTTAATTGGCGGAGTTAATGGCCAGATTAATGGGGGGGAGTTACACCCATGAATGAACAATTCAAGGGCCACTAATTGAGTAATTAGTGGCCACATTTGGTGGAGGGAGGTTATGAGCAAAGGAAGAGGATAAATATCACCAGAATAATGGAGGAGAGGGAAGGCCAGATTCTCCAACGAGAGAACCCCAAGAAAGGCTAAGTGACACACTAAATATACTCTCATCCCTCATTCTTATATATTCATCTTCATCTTGCTCTATAGTTGATCATCAAAAGGAGACTAACTTGAGCGTTGGAGGGAGATCAGTCGGGCCCCAACCCTGATCCCCTAACGATTTTCTCATGTTGCAGGATTATGGAGATATTGCAAAGCTAGGGAAACATCCATCTGTGGAGTCCAATCCTAGCATGCAACGACCCGGTCCCCGGGATACCGGATAAGTACGAATCCGTATCAGGTATTCCCGAAGAGGCGAGTGTTACGTAGAAAGAAAGAAAAGAAGAGAGTAGGAAGAACACTGCAGTTACTACGCACGTGCTGGGAAGTACAAGTAAAACTCCGTCACAGATAAAAACACTGAGAAAATAACAAAAGTACAATATTCCATTTTATTGATACATGGATACATCTTATACATACACCAACATCTTCATATTCACAACTCTAAGTATAAAGGTCCACCCGAAAAGAAACACCAAAAAGTACAAGTCTCTCATCATACCCCTCACTACCCAATACTACAACTGATCACCAACTCCGAAGCTCCAGCCGCTATCTCCAACCTCCAACTCACATGACCTGAAAGTCAACGGGGACACGTCAACGCGTGACCCAGTAGAAACTCCTAACACTCTAGCAGAACCCAGTTTAGAACTGGTCTTCCTAACTACAAACTAACTACAGGTGTCACATCTTCACATGTTTACACAGAAATTAAAAACAGAGTATAAGTGCTGAAAGTAAACAACAATGAACAAAACTGAAGTAATAAACGATTAAATTAAGTAAAATTAAATGTTGTTCTGTATTTGGAACCCGGATAAATCATAGGCTGCTAAGAGAGCGGACTTCACCCAGGGTGGGTGAAAAGTGGTACTACTCCAGCGACACGAGCACTGGAGGGGCCTCTCGTAACTCTCCGTACCCGAACGGAACAAGGTATGGGAGTGAGACAAACTCGGTTTTTCTGTCGGACAAACGGAGCAAACCATCAATTACCGTCATGATGCATTACGAGTACACCAGCGGCCTCTCCAACCCTTTCAACTCGCCATTCTGGGAGTGATACAGCGGGTGAGAATTCATATCATATGTCCGCTCCTTAACTCCTAAATTTTACCCGTTTTCCCCCAAACCCGTGTCACCCTCCTTTAGGAGGACTGATACATTCCTCATTCTCACTCTCAGTTTTCAAGATATTACTTCGTTTGTCAACGAATCATCTAGCGGACTTGAATACCTCTTTAACCAACTTTTAACAATATCATCATCATCATCATCATCATCATCTCAATTAAAGAATTGCATGGAATATCATCACAAACTCATCGTTATGAACATACTAATGTGAAAGCATAAACAAATTGAACTTAAATATTATTGACATAATGAATATTTCATGAACCATCTGCATAACTACATGTATCAAGAGCATGTCATTGAGAACATGATTAGCACAAACAAACTTAACTTCAAACAAAACTACACCATGATAAGTACTAAGCAAAATTAGCATATGAATCTGTCAAAACTGTTACAGCAGAAAGAATATCACTTTTAGCCTATCTACAGTCAGAATTGGTGTCTGGTCCCTTCACGAAAGTTGTAGATATGGGTGTTTTCCTTTCACTGACCAATTTTCATAAGCTCAGTTGACATATGTGATTTATGGTGGATTTTCTCCTAACAGGTATAATTTCAGCATTATGAACCAGAAACTGAGTTCATTTCAAGTCAATTTTTCTACAAGTTACAGACAGAATTAAAATCTAGAAAAATCACAGGTTGAAGATCTTGAAGTCAGCTTTCCAACGGCAGCAAGATCATAATGTTTTATAAAGTATGCATGGAGTTCTACTCGTTTTACTGAAAGGTGTCAAAACTGTCTAAAAACAGACCAGTTTTAGAAACTGAATTTTTACCCCAATTTTCAGTATGAATTTGCAAAACTTGTAAAAATGAAAGTTGTTAAGAACTTCAATATGAGAAACATATTTTTTTTTCAGGCAATTCCATGTAGTCAATTAGGTGCAGTAAGCTACCAAAGTTTCGTCCAATTCTGTGTAAATTTCAGCATGCTAACTTAAATTAAAATCCTAATCCTAAAACTAAATTCTACTAAGAATGATAGGAGCTCTACCTTAAAAAGTCCTCCAAAAATTTGTCTTGCCCTTCTTAATCCTTGATGACCCTAAGCTTTTCCCTCTTCAAGCTTCTTCTTCTTCTAATAATAATTGAGTATGACAATAGTTTTGGCCTAAGGGGGAGAAAGAGGAGAGATGAGAGAATGAAAACTTTTGTTTTTCTTTTCCTTTTTCCTTTTTGTTTTCTTTCTTTCCCCTTTTCTTATTTCCTAAATCCAAAAATCCAAGTATAAGCCATGTGTCCCATGACTTGTCAAAACATTGGCTTAGTGTTACATGAGGTGTCATCCTAGGATAATTAGGATTTAAGAAATAATAAATTATCATGAAAAAGGTTAAATGTCACTAATACCCTTCACCTACCCAAGAATACCATATATGTCCTAAACCCAACTTTACACAAAACACCTCCTTAATACTAATAATGACAATAATAAAACACATGCAATATGCACAATAATCTCTTTACTTAACATATTACAAAACTACTCTATACATACATACACTAAATATACTACACCATACATATTTATTCATATATACACAAACCAACATACACACCAAAACACTACACACATAAAATGCAACTATAAATATACAACTAGATTCCAAAGTAATACCAATAATCAACTATAATTATCATCCATCCAAACACACATACAAATTTAGCTAGGTATACACACAACCATACGTACAAATAGTCATACATATAATAAATCACAATATTATATAATGCATTTCAATACTACCTTCATACAATTATACATTACCATATACATCAATACATACAAGTATACACATTTGTACACTCAATTATTCAATATCTATATACACTACACACCAAGATACATCCAAATATTCATATAGCCATACATACATCTTAGTATGCATACACACCTATAAATACATACTTACTCTTAATTTATATCCTTAGTACACATGCATATAAGTAAAACATACGTACACATCACACACATGTACAAATATCACATATATGTACAGTAATACTCATATATTACTATCCATACTCAAACAAGTACAACAATATACACAATATAGTAGTTCAATTATAGGGGTATTACATAGCACCCCCGATCTGGAGACGCTCATTCACGAGTCTCATCTCTCAGCCGATGAAGGATCGATCCAACAGAAGCGTTCTCGTCGGCCTAACGACTGTATCGGTCATTTTTGGCCTTAACAGTTTGGCGCCGTCTGTGAAAAAAAGTTCAAAGTTAACATCCACGTCACTCTTGATACTGACAATGTCGGCTCGCCCCACCACTTTACCCAAAAGATCAATTCATTGCTGCCCATCTTGTTTTTTTTCTTCCACTGTCATCAGGGGCGTAACTAGAGTATCACTGCCCTGGGCAGCTGCCCTGGGCAAGAATAAATAAAAACTTTGTATATTCTACATCGAAGTGGATTACTTGGTTGGTTGGTTTGAGGCTTCATCGTGGTTACTTCCTCAACTTCGGAGTTGCAGGGTCAAGACCTGCCATTGCCATCATTTTTATTGCTTTTTTAAATGTAATTGTTTTGTAAATTTTTTCTTAAGTTAAAAATTCCTAAATTAAGTTTAGCTTAAAGAATCTTTTGTATAAATTCCTTCACAAAACATTCTAAGTTGGTTAAGCAATTTTTCGAGAGCAGTGGTGTAATATTAACATTGGTTAATAGTATAATTTTATAAACATTTCCATTTTCATTTCTTAATATTGTCATTGGTTAATGTTATCATTTTTAGTGTAGCCTCATGGGTATACTGATTATTTCCCTGAAAACAATTTCATAGCAATATCCAAAATAAGTATGATACATTGATTGATTTTTTAAAAATTTTCTCCAGTCATAAAATTCTAAATTAAGTATTGCTTAAAGAACCAATTGTATAAACTCATTTACAAAACATTCTAAGTTTGTTAAGCAATTTTTTCGAGTTGGGGCGTAATATTACCATTGGTAAATAGTATAATTTTATAAACTTTTTCGATTTCATTTCATCATATTGCTATTGGTTAATACTATCATTTTTAGTGTGGTTCATGAGTAAGCTAATTATTCCCCTAGAAAATTTCTAAAGCAATATCCAAAAAAGTATGACTATTATTTTTGATTAGTTACATAATTATCTAAAAGCACATTTTTAAATGTGATAAACTTTCATCATTACTGAAATTGCAACATAGTGATCTTTGTTTGAGATGAAGCGCATGAAATCAATAGTATTTTTAAATATTATTCTTTGTATCCTCTTTAGTTTCGCTCAGGGCAAAACTAAATCCTGGTTACGCCACTGACTGTCATCATCGGTAGTTGGTTTCTTCAAAGAAAGAATAGAGGGGCTAGACCCCATCATTGTACACCATCACTAAATACAAGATAAGAGTCACATTTCTGACCGAATGTCAGATCATCATCAAGCAGGGGTCTCTTCAAAGTTCAGATGAGTTAACATGAGCTAAATGAGACAAAAGCTAAGAGAAACCGAATCCTGCTTTAACCACGTATTGGCTTTTTCTTTACCCCCAAAGTCTTCAAGTCATCTTCGAGGAACAGGCAGCAATGTCGGAGATCTGATAACCCCCCTGCGGTCTGATTTGAACTCTCCTTATGAAGTATCGAGGAGTTGGCATGCTGGAATTGCTTCAATTTGCCACCGTACACATGTATATGGGGCCAGACTACATGTCGAGGTTCGAGACACCGTCAACTTTAATTGCGAGGTCTTCAAGAGTCCCAGCTTCTGCACAATGTCCAAACTGATCGAGCGATCCACCATTGACGTGGCTCTCAATATCATTTCTGATCGTGATTGACCTCACCCTCTCGCCGCTTAGCTCATGCGAAGTTGCGACACTGAGGAAGAGGCAACAAAGCTGTAGGAAAAGCTATGTTTACTGCCCCATTAAACAAATCGTTCTTTCTTTTCTTTCTACATCGCATGCAGAAATTCTTGCAGAGAAACTTCATCAAAAATTTTGCTTTCCTCCTTCAGGACCATTTCAAAGCTCTCAGAAAAGGCTCGGTCAGGACGGTTCTCCGTCGGAGGGTCCCATTCCAGATGCTCGGAGCTCGGCGAGGATGTCCCTACCTCCGAGCGTCGTCGAGTTCTGCTAGCTACATGGAAGAATTGAGCTTGGGTCCCATTGACTCACCGACTCCTGGGTTCTGAGGCATCGACCCATCGAGCTTGGGTTATGAGGCATCAACTCGTCGATCCTTGGAACCTGATAGATCGACCCATCGACTCCGCTAAGGCACCTCGAGCGATCAGGGCCAACGAAGGTCAACCCACAAGCTACCTCATCTCGACCGATCGTGTTACCACCCTTTGTAACACCCCGCTCTCCCGGATACCCGGGAAGTACGAATCCATCCCAAGTATTCTGCTAAGGCGAAAGGGCGGTGAAGAAAGGGAAGAAAATAGAGAGAAAGAAACAGAGGCATGCCACTGCGCACATGCTGAGATACTACCTGTAATGCTCCATATATATCAACAAGGATATCACATTCCACTTATGCAACATCACAAATAGTACATGCACAATTTCACATTAATACTATAACGACCAACACAATATCTGATACAAACGTGCATCAATAAATTTCAACCCAATTTACACCTTCAGGACAATATCAACTCCACGACACCAGAGTACAACTCAACTCCCTGAACTATCCCACACCCTCAGCTCCATGCTCATAAGTCTCCTAGGCTCTCCAACTATCTACTACCTGAAAAATAGGGAGGAGCACGTCAATGTGTGCCAAAGTAGGAAACAACTTGGATTTGGAACACTGTTTTAATGTTATCAACTACTAGGCAAGGCATGAGAAATGAGGCGTGTAAACTAAATAATATGATGGAAATAAATCAGCCAAGTAAGGGACCATACCTACGGTTCGGTGTCGAGCTACTACAAGAAAAGGGGTTAGCACGAATAATAATACAAGTGTTCACGCAAACATGATCTAAAAAGGTAATTACATGTGCCAGAAGTGTAACACAACATCACAAGCATAGCAGACAAGGGAAGAGGGAAGGGTTGCGAGAAGAAGAAGTAACATGTAAAACTCTTATTTATTAATTTAATTAGTTGGAAAATTGGGCAAACTATGTAATACAAGGACCTGGACCTCACCCCAAGGGTTAGGGTGGAAAACTGCACTCGACGCAGTGGACACGAGCACTGTACGTCGGGCCTATCACTCTGTCCCGTCAGGGGACCTGCCTCACAGGCCCTACCCCAAGATTGGGGTGAGTATGGCACACGGTGCAGTGGATACGGGCACTGTAAACCGGGCCTCTCCGCCTCCTCCCTAGACGGTAGCGAGAGTAAGGATCTCCACATACATCTCACCACACCCAAACCACATCATCACAAGCACCACGTAACCATAACTCTCTGTATAGGCGAGTGAGAATAATCTCCACATATCACATCATCTCCACCACACCTTCATTGTTCAGGCCTCATATCCACAATTTACTCAAATTCCCCCCAACCCAAGTTTTGGTAGTTCCTCCCTTTAGAGAGGATTGAGACATTCCCAAAACCACATTTAACATTATACTTAATACTGAAGGAGGCATTTTGCATAGTTTCCCAAACTCATCATTGTATCCTCATTTTCTGAAACACATCGTCTTTTCATAACAATTTGGGACATGCACTTAACTGAGATGCCCTTCATCATAGCCATATCAACTCTTCATCACATCACATATGTAACCATGTATGACATGCCCCCAACACCACAGGTTTATAACATATCTCACATCACAACCATAGAAATGGGTATTTCTAATATTTCTTGCATTTGCCTTCACTTAGGCATTTTCACAAACACATGGTATGCATCATGTACAACATCACAACCACATTAGCAATTTAATAGCATATCACACCAATCAAACTTCCTTCCATGTAATAACAACAATGATGGACAATTGAAGTATAATTGGCAACAATGCATAATTCAACATCCCATTGAAATGGTTCAGCTTGCTGGAAATTGCAAACAGTCACAACAAGTGGCCATATATCATCAGTTTTCATTGAAAATTTGACAAATTTCCTAAATGAAAGTTGTAGATCTGGTCGTGCTAGATTCACATATAAAATTTCATGCAAAGATATGAACTATATGATTTATGTTGAATTGTTTGGTGAGACCTGTCAAAACTGTTTTCTAGACAGATTCTGAGATCTGTGACAATTGCTAATTTAAGACATGTTGCAGTTAGAATCTCGAAACATACCCTAGGAGAAAGTTGTATAAAAAGTTGATAACTTTACAACGAGACCAAGAACACAAATTTATATGGAGTGTGCAGAGACTGAGCTCAATTTTTCTAAACTGTGTCCAGATTGGATGAAATACAGACATGTTGTAAAGATGGAATTTTTTACTCTTAATTACTGAATTGAACATATGTCAAATTTTACATGATTTTAGGGTAGAAGTTCAATATCTACAAGTATATAATTTTTTCGAAAACTCATTCAAGCCACAGTGACCAGAATTCAAGTAACAACTTACACCAGAATTTCAGATTTCCAAGGGGGATGGTTTTGCTAAGAGTTTCAAGGGGTAATTTGTGAAATTGAATCTGGCACATAAATTTGACTACCCCTACTACATATTGAATAAAACATGATAGCAAGATCCAATTAATAGAATTCCAAATCCAAGTAGATTCTTACCTCAAAAGCTTGTTTTCCTTCTCCCCTTCTCTTTCTTTCTTCTCCAACTTCTTCCCACTTGCAACAAACTTGTGATTCTTGATTTTAGGAGGGAGTAATTAGGGTTTTCATTTGAAGAAGGATGAGGAAAGGGGGGAGGGGTGGCCGGCCTAGGCTAGGAAGGGAGAGTGAAAGGGGTAGAGAGAGGAAAAGAGAAGAAAACTAAGGAAAGATCTACACTCCCCCTTAGCTTGTCCCATAAGCCAAACATAACTTAAAATGACTAAAATACCCCTCAACTTTTAGGTATTTACAAGTTTGCCATTACTTTATGCACACACTCATTTACTATACACACACCCCTCGTTTAGTCCAAATGACTATTTTGCCCCTCACCTTTCTAAATATTTATTAGCATGTCACTAACCCAACCCCTTTTCACACTAGTCCCCTCTTACACTAACCCAACCCCTTTTCACACTAGTCCCCTCTTACACTAACCCAACCCCTTTTCACACTAGTCCCCTCTTACACTAACACACTTCTCAGAAATTACAAACATGACATGACATTACGCACCCACCATTTCGCTATGCACACATCCACCACGTACCGCCAAATGACCAAAATGCCCTCACACCTTCCACATAATTACACGACTACCAATATCCACATATACATCCATATCACATCTTATCAACTCCAAACACACCATCTACTCATGTACAGAGGACTACACGTGTCAGTCGCGCCGTATACGACAAAACTGGCCATGACAACCTTCCACCGTCGAAGGCCTCGCCTTCCCTTTGTGCTCAGAGGACAAATCAACTAGATATGTCTGTGGATTCTTTGGCTTAATTAATTCAGTCGATCTCGACTCATTGATCCAAGCTTTCGATCGACGCCTAAGCTCGATCCAAATCTCCAAGGTCGAGCCTGAAGTTTCGATCGACGACCGGCATCGTCGATTCCTCTTACTATCGGAGCTTCCAAGCTCGATTATTTGGCGACCTCATCCGACCTAGCTTCGATGACCACCTCCAAGCTGTGATATGTCATTCAATTCACCACTATTTCCAATGACGCGGGCAATTGAATTCGACCTAGCAATGCAACTTCACTCAAGAAGGAAATATCTCCCAAAATCAACAGCCACTCCCTCCTGCGAGATTTTAAGGCTGTTCGAATTGGATCAATGTCGGGAGATCAATTTAAAGAGAACAAGCAGAAGGCAGTACATGTTGCAAGACGCAACAAGAGGAACGGTGATCGCTACGGTCGCCTCGGCGATGTCGGAGGCCGCCATCATCGAGGAGAAAGAAAGAGCGAAGGTTCAAGAGAATGATGCGGATCCCGAGTCATTAGCCGCTGATCTCAAGAGTGCTTCGTCGCTAGAGATTACGAATCGGCAAGCCTCATCCGAGCTTCGTACGAACGGGATCCAAGTTTTCCAGCTTTGTTCGAGCCTCTTGCGAGTCTCGTTCGAGGAGCTTAGTACGAACCCAACCATGGATATGTCAACCTCTGCTCGTGCCCTGTCTCTGGTCTAGCGGAAACTCGAACAGTAGGCAAAACAATGAACAGATGAGTCGATTCTGATTTTTCATTGCTTAAATCTTTATGAGTTTCCTTTTCGCCTCCCAATTATTTTGCTTCGAACAGCAGGAGATCATGTGGATCCACTCCCGTCGAATCTCGAAAGCTCTTCCGTCAATGGCAACGAGCCTCGACTCGAGTCGATCGACCCAATGAAATTCAATTTTCAGTAACATTCGACTAAGCGGGGTAACCGAACAAGGTTCATTCGACCGTTTCGAGTGCCAATTGAGCTGCTTAACCCTACGGTTGCTCCAATCCGAGCTTTGGAGCCGTACGGTGACCTATTTGAACTGGCATCCGTCGTCAGTTTCGACCGAAGAAATCCTCAAACAGAGGCAACCTTGGTGACCACGCCGGACAAGCCAGTCGACGAGGATGATTCGAATCAGACCAAGCTCACCTCAAAGCTGGGGTCTTTCTCCGATCGACCTAGCAGAGTATCGAATCCATCGACTCTCGAAAAAACAGAGCTTCGTCGGGGTACGTTTCTGACCCATCGACCCATTTGTTGCCACCCTTGCATGGAGTTCTCCGTTCGACCCCGGAAATCAAGCTCCGTCGGGGCTCAATCAGAGTCTTCGACCCAGGTCCGCCATCCTGAGGTGAGATTCGGCATTCGACCTCAACAAACGGGCTTCATCGGGGCTCGATCAGAGGCTTCGACCCAATTTTCGTCAATATGAGATGAAGGTCCGTGTTCAGCCCAATCATCGTTGGACTCAACTGATCGAATCGGTCATCAAATCGGTTGATCGATCATAAGCAAAGAGAGGGACTCCGACAAGCCACTTGCAAGGGGACGATTCCTCAGCCTTAGCACACCTCTGCCAAGTTGAAAGATCGCCTTTACGCAATCGAGCTAGCCTCGACCAAATGAGACTCGCACTCAACTGAGCAGCCAAAGCTCAAGGATACCCCTGAAATTCAGTACGCAAGCTTAAACAATAAACACACAGAAACAGTAGAGTAACCAAGATGACACAAAGAAATTGGTAACGCAGTTCAGTGCGCATACCTACATCTGCAGGGCCTCGCCCAGAAAATCAAATAACTCCACTAAGTATTAATGATTACAAAACACCAATACCACGTATTACTAAGAGGAACAATCTCACACTCAATACAAACCGTTAGGGATGATCTCAATCAATCCCCATGTAGAGAGATGTATGCCCTCGTGGCAATTTATCTTTGTAAACATCTTGTTCAATAAGTGAAAGTATGCTTTCTGGTAAAATATTGTCTAAGTAATTTCAATTTATTAATTGCTTAGATTATTTCCTTAGATTCAAAGTTAGGTCACACATGTTTCGCGATGTACATTGCGATTATGAGAAACGTCTGACCGATAGCAGCTTGAATCTAAAAAGCGTCGCGGTCAAAGATGTGTCGAGATAGGGATATCGGCACATCGGATAGACCATTGTGTCTTAGTCTAGTTGGTCTTATAACCATACGACTTGGCGAAGTCATAGACAAGGCGCAGGTGCTCATTAGAGAATGAGTCCACTGAACGACCCAAACAAGAGTTATTAAATGGTTAAACATTAACTAACTGTCATTAATAACTCTAAGTGTTGATAGGTAAGTTGGTCCTTAGGACTTGAGATCATTATACGAAGCTGTGCGTGAACGGTATCACTTATGTCTGAGATCTAGCTTCGAGGCAAGGCCTGCTGAAAGATCTTAGTCTTGATGACACTCGAAGCGTATGAGCTGAGTAGTGATCAATAGAGGATTCGTCTCTTCCGTTAATGGGAAGTTAGTATCGCAGGTCAGTACGGCTCTCGGTAAAACATTGGCCAAGGTATGTTGTAAGATGTACAACATGAATGTACTAGGCACCGACGTATACTGACCACTGCTAGCTAGTGGGGTTGACAGAGTTCCATACCCTGGGCTAGGCAAGTGACATAGTTGTGACGAAGGGACTAAAACTGCAGAAATCATCACGGTCACAGTCAGAGTGATCCCGTCGGCACTCTTGCCAACAAGTCAATCACGTAATCGATGATTCTGAAACAGAGACGACACCTGTTGTTAGTGGTTACTGTCGTCTAGAGACTTCGAGTCTCAACCTGTAGTAGGGTCAGGCTATAGAGTCTCACACCGAGTAATATTCACGTCTTAGTAATAAGAAGATCGTTAAAGAGGAATACATTCGATGCAATGGAATGATTAAACTCACAAGTCAGTTGTGAGATGAAAAGCTAAAGAGTTTATCATTTGGGACATATTAATACTTGGTATTATATTTACTTAGACGCATGGAAACGAAGGGGACTTCCTGAGAAATCCATAGAAAGAAACCGCGTCCAAATCGGAGCTCTAACGAGCCCAGAAACGCAAAAACAGCTCAGGATAGGCCCTTATTGGCCTTGCGGGTCTGACTCGCACCTGGCGGGTCAGACCGCCAGGAAATAGCATGTTTGTGCTGTTTTTTTGCGAAAACGAGATTTGGAGTCTATTTTCGACATTTGAGGGGTCAAATGATATCGGAATTGGATGCCTTTTTTCTATGCAATCGTTGTCTCGAGATCTTCGATTTGATAGGTTGATTAAAAGTCGAAACTCAGAAATAGATTATGGTTGATTTTAGAAGTTTAGACTTCTAGTGAAATCAATCCCTATTGCCCAATTTATTGTCCCACGTTGCTCGTAGCAAGAGAGGAGGGGCCGGCTCCCTATATAAATAGGGGGTAGCCCTCCTCATTGAAAAGTGCACCAAGTCTTTGATTAAGGATCTCCTAATTATTTGAGCAAACTTGATCAAGACTTAATTATTCTTTTCCTCTATTAATTTTTTCATGTCCTCCAACGGAGTCCTAGCAAGGCAGCGGGGAGGTCCGAATCTGATTCGGAAGTCTACGACGCGGGTTTACTCAAGTGAAACCTTCTACGGCTAGTGATGGGCTCGGAGGCAAGGTGCGGCTCGGGAGGTGGTCCAGTTCGCGACGCGGAGCGACACGATACGGTTCAGGATGTGGCTCAGATTTTGGAGCGCAGTGCAGAACATCTTGCCTGTTCCAAGGCAAGATTTCGGGTGAATCATATTTATTTATGCATTTCATTTCTGTAGTAGTTAGAACTTTCTCGAGTTGGTCAGACACAACTCGAGTCAGTAGATAATCCTGGCTAAGGGATTTTTCTTAGGGCAGTAATTATTAAATAGTTTAATAATTGGTTTTTTCCGCTGCTTATTTAAATTAAGATCATCCGACTTAGGACGAGATGTTTAAATTAGCCCTAAGGGACCTTGAAAATCCCTACAGTGGTATTAGAGCCAGATCTACTCTGTTCTTATATTGCTTCTATATGAACAGCATGTTTAATTATGTGATAACTAGTTTAATGGCATGTTCTTGTTTATATGATAACACAAGAGGAACTTGTTAGGTTAGCTATTAATGAATCCTCAAATTTTATAAGATAAATTTTGACACCATGCTATAATTTTAAATTGTTTAAAATTGCCTAATGGACGATTATGATAGCCATTATAAATTCCTTAAACTTTTATGAGATACTTTTTGAGACTCTGCTATGTTTTAAATTGTTTAAAAATGCCTATTGGACGATTAGGGTAGCAGCACATTTATTAAATCCTTATAGTTGATAAGGACCTAATAAAAATCTTCAAACGAATCCTTAAAATTCTTAATTTTAGGATCCACTAGTTGATAAGGATTAACTAGCATTAATAAAAGCTTTTAGTTGATAGTACGCTTATAAATGACAAGCAACCTTTAATGGACCATGATACAGGTCAATGTGCTTGGTTAAGTTTGCTGGATCACCCTATCTCGACTAGGGGTTAAGTGGTCCTGGCTTAGTCAATTCCCTGGCCGTGTCCGCTGGACCGCAAGGCCGCGAATCATTATTATGAAATGCTGTCAACTATATCTAGTCAAAAACGTTAATAAATCTTTTACTAGATAATTCGTAGCCCTCTTTGTTTTAGACGTTGGAATCTGTAGGATCCGTGTTACAGTTGTTGAGCTACACTCAAGATGTGACACGGCAACCTTACAGAAACCAATTTCTTCATACATATGTCTTAACCCAAACCGTCGCGTCGTGAATACACCGAGCACCGGCGTAAGTTAGGCCAACGATGTAGTCTAAGACTTGACACAAACCAACACGTCGTGAATACACCGAGCGCCGGGGCAAGTCAAGCTAGACACGAAAACAAGGGTCTGACTAGACTAGTTGTTATGATTTGGATGAGCACACTCATGGTCACAAATGACTAGGGGTAAAAATCAAATACGGAGTCATATTCGATATGATTGACAAAGAGTTCGTTTACCGACTGTCGAGTCGAACGACTTGTTGAGCTACACTCAAGATCGGGCAACTCAAAGTTGTTGGATTACTGCTCCCATTTAATAGTAATTATGTTTTGGCTTAAACGATCTTTAAATTAATGAGAGAGTATAATTGGATAAAAACCATTCTAATTATATTTAAAATATTTTGAACACGTGCTAATTATAGGAGTTCTAATCTTTGCAGCATGACGAGTAAGATAAATAATATCCGAGATTAGAACTTATTAACTGGTTATAATAAAAATAATAACTGGTCAAAGAAATCTATAACAGAAAGGGAACAAATGAAGGAAGGGCGAGTTTATGCCGTCACTTCTAAAATGCAAAGTGTAGTTCTTTCGGTTAATTCGAATGCATGGGTGTTAGACACCGGTGCAGGTTCTCGTATCTGTAATCAATTACAGGGAATGAGAATCATTAGAAAACTCGAAAAGAATGAAATCGTTCTCCAAGTCGACAACACAGCAAATGTTGATGTTGTAGCCGTGGGAGACCTTAAACACACATTAGCTTGTGGAGCTAACTTGCTTTTGAAGCAATGTTACTACATCCCAAACTTCCTGTGCGATATTATATCCGTCTCGGCTTTGGCTAAAGATGGTTATAATTTTACTATCAACGAAAATGTCATGAACATTTCTTTTGATGGTAAGTTGCTATGTTTTGGGACACTTAATAATGGTGTATACACTTTAAGCAATAAGGTTGTATTAAACGTTAATACAAGAAAATGTAAGGAGTCTAGTTTTAATGAAACCTATCGTTGGCATTGTAGACTAGGCCATATCGGAGAGAAGAGGCTCAACAAGTTACATAAAGAGGGGCTCTTGGGCCTCTCGAATTATGAGTCATTCGACACTTGCGAGTCTTGCCTCAAAGGTAAGATGGCCAAAACTCCTTTTGCAAGTCAAGGGGAGAGAGTTATCGAACCCTTGGGTCTAGTACATTCCGATGTATGTGGACCCATGGCTACATTAGCCAAAGGTAGATTTTCATATTTCGTCACGTTTACTGACGATCACTCAAGGTTTGGACATGTGTTCTTGATGAAACATAAGTCCGAAACCTTTGAGCGATTCAAAGAGTACCGTGCCGAAGTTGAAAACCAGACTAGGAAAAGTATTAAGATTCTTCGATCAGATCGAGGAGGAGAATACTTAAGCCATGAATTCCTTACTTACTTAAAAGAGAATGGGATTCTCTCTCAGGTCACACCTCCTTACACACCTCAACATAACGGTGTGTCAGAGAGGAGGAACCGCACCTTGTTAGACATGGTGCGGTCTATGGTAAGTGAAGCTGAGTTAACTACTTCCCTCTAGAGCTATGCCCTGGAAACTGCTATATACATTCTAAATAAAGTTTCGTCAAGATCTGTGCATATGACACCATATCAGATATGGACCGGCAAGAAACCTAGCCTTAATCACTTAAGGGTATGGGGTTGTCCTGCATATGTCAACAGGCAGAATCCAGACAAACTGGAAGACAGATCTATCCTGTGTAAGTTCATAGGGTACCCGAGACATTCATTAGGTTATGTCTTTTACCATCCAGAGCAACAAAAAATTGTTGTCTCTAGACATGCCACTTTTCTGGAAAAGGAATTCCTTGTAAAGGAATCAATTGGCAAGGTAATTGATCTGGACGAATTTTCGGAGGAAGTACTCATACAGGAAGAAGTGTCGGAACCAGTGGGAGAGTCAGAACTTAACATCTTCCAACCAGCCATTGGGAATTCAAATAGGGTTCCTTGAGTCCCCGAAAGGTACTACGGTTCGTAGACGGTGGGATTGAGGATGTCATCATATTAGATGATGACCATGTTAGCTTCCAGGAAGCCATATAGAGTATAGACTTTAACAAATAGCTAGATGCAATGAAGTCCGAAATAGATTCCATGCACGTGAATAAGGTATGGACCTTAAAAAACGTCCCCAAGGAAAATGTTCCCATAGGCTGCAAATGGATCTTCAAGAAGAAACTTGGTGCAAATGGAAAAATAGAAACGTACAAGGCTAGACTGGTTGCAAAAGGATATCGTCAGATTCTAGGAATAGATTATGACGAGACCTTCTCACCAGTAGCCATGCACAAGTCTATTCCGATCGTACTCGCTATTGCTGCTGTCACGCCCCGCTTCCCTAAAATGGAGGCGAGACGTGAGAATGTCCGCACGAGAGAGGAGCTATGAAGCCCCAAACCCGATAAGCGTCAATAAAACATAAGCAGGTCCCTGTAACCACAAACGGAACAACAATAATAACACAAGGAGAGACAGAAATAAAATCTCATATCTCATAATTTGTCCAACATGAAAATTAAGTTCAACATCCAGAAAAGCCACCAGGCTAAAAGAAAGAGTCTAAAAGCCCAGAACAAGGCCAACAAAAGGAACAACGTAACAAAGTATAGGTGCTACGCACCGACAACAAAATAGCAGTCTAAAACAAAAGGGAAAAGCTCAACGAAGACACTAGGACTGGTCCCCAGTGTCCACGTACTCCTCGCCAAACACAGGCTCGGGCTCGGCGTCAGTAAACACCTCGTCCTCAACAATGTACTCAGGCTCAGGATCTAACATGTGTCACCCAAAAGAGTAAAGGGGCACATGTCAGCAAGTCTAAAAGACTTGGACAAGGAAACTGAAAAGGAAGGCAACTAGCAACCTAGCAGTTATAGTATGTATGACATGGCAGTTATGGTATGAGTGCACAAGCAAGACATGGTGAAACAATAAGTACAAGAGAACAATTATCGGGACAAGTCAAGAGTAGCCAAGCTACTAACAATCTCAATCTTTTCACTAGTCACGTTTCAAGTTGTTTGTAGATGTTTACGCCTTACAGCTGAACGGTTTGGCATTCACGCTGATTGGCCGCTTAACACTACCCCAGAACCCAGAGTTTACGCCTTACCACTGCAGTTGCTGATCGGGCAGACTCCCAGTTGATTGGCCGCTTAACTCTTACCCCAATACCCACATGTGAATGAGCCAGGGTCCCTGCACACGAGCTCAGTAAATGAGCCAGGGTTGCCCCGCACAAGAGCTCGTTTCCTGGATCACAACCAGGAGCGTAATTCATTTGGCATAGGGGTGCACCTAGCCTCAATCATTTCACAAGATGTAGCGAAGCTACGCAATCACGGAAACACTTAAAGAATGCAATGACATGACAATTAATTTGCGTACCGTTAATGGAAATTAAACATGACATGGTAGTTGTGCAACATGATGAATGTCGGATCTAGCTTCGTTGTCAAGCTAGTTCCTAAAATCGCGCCTAGGCGAGTATCATTTCGTCGCCTAGTCTCTTTTACGCCTACGACAAGCAAATGGCCTAAGACGTGGCCCAAAACCCTAAGTGGCAAGTTTCACTTGCCTAGCACCGAAGATGACGATCAACGAGGCCGTCACACAAATGCTAACTACGGCGATGAGATCGCTGCCATGGCAAAACAATATTAGAACAACATCCAACCTAGTTTTATTAGGGTTTCACAAAAACACAACGGGTTATGAAAACATTAAGAGATCGATTTATTACCGTATAGGAGAGGAAGAATGATGCCGAGCAAGCACGGCAACGGAAGAAATGCTCCGGGGAACCTAGGGTTCAGATCTGGAATGGATGGGGAAAATCTGGAGAAATGGGGTTTTGGGGGATTTTGGGGGTTGGAGATGACCTAGGGCATGGTGGTAGGCCAAAATGGAGAGGGAAACTCCAAGGGAGGAAGGAATGGCTTGGGGAAATGTTGGAGAGTGATTTGGGGAAGAAAGAGGCTCAGGAGAATGAAAGAGGGGTGAAAGAAATCGTGGGTGGGGTTTAAATAGGGAGTGCTGGCGGCTGCCCAGAAATTAGGGTTTCGACACTGATTAGTCGGTCAAAGAGCAACCACTGACCGACTAGTTTGGGAACTAGTCGGTCGGTTGACCAACGCAGACCGACTAAGTCCAAACAGTAACTCCTGTACAAAAATAGGATTTAGATTTAGTCGGTCAAAGAACAACTACTGACCGACTAGTTTCTCATCTAGTCGGTCGATGAACATTCTTAGACCGACTAAGAATGAATAGTACTTGGTATCAAAAATGATCATAGAGCTAGTCGGTTAAAGAACGATTGCTGACCGACTAGTTTGCAACCTAGTCGGTCGACCAATGTTCTTAGACCGACTAACGATAAACAGTAACTCCTGAATAATTTGCAAAGCCCACTAGTCGGTCCATGAAGGTTTACCGACCGACTAAATCGTCATCTAGTCGGTCGGTTCCCCTTCTTACACCGGCTAACGTGCACAGAAAGTTCCGAAATGGAGCGCGAAGCTCCGGGATCGATTCCTAAGACTCCTAGGCTTGATCTAACAATAAGATATGACCGATATGAAGCCCGTCACGAATGACTTACTCCAAAATCGACGATTCTAAGGAAGAAGCTAGAAAATCACTACGAAACAATCGAAAACGAAAGCCACGGAGACGAAAACCACACACGAGGAGAAAATCCACCAAAACATATATATATAATATAATAATCCAGATACAAGAAAACCAGTCGTTACATCCTCCCCAACTTAAGAAAAATTCCGTCCTCGGAATTTCCCAACACTCACGTGTCCGGGAACAAAAGTGGGAAACGCTCTCGCATCTCATCCTCATTCTCCCAAGTAGACTCTCCAGGCGAGCTGTGTCGCCACATCACCCTCACAAGATTGACAACCTTGTTCCGAAGTGACTTCTGACGCATGTCCAGAATCTGCACTGGCTGCTGGTCATACGTCATATCAGGGCGAACGGTAATCTCTGAGAAATCCACAGCATGAGATGGATCGCTAATGTATCGACGAAGCTGCGACACATGGAAAACATTGTGAACTCCCTCCAAAGATGGCGGTAAGGCTAAGCGGTAGGCTACCTCGCCAACTCTCTCCAGAATATCAAACGGTCCAATGTATCGCGGGCTCAACTTCCCTCGCTTCCCAAAGCGAATCACACCACGATTCGGGGAAATCTTCAAGAACACATGGTCGCCCGGCTGAAACTCCAAAGGACGACGTTTAGCATCCGCCTAATGCTTAAAACGGTCCTGAGCAATCCTCAACCTCTCCCGAATGTTCCTGACAATATCCACGGCCACCACAATCATCTCAGGTCCCAACAGCTCACGATCACCAACGTCATCCCAACTCAATGGCGATCGACATTTCCTCCCATAAAGAGCGGCGAAAGGCACCATGCCAATACTCACCTGGAAGCTGTTGTTGTAAGAAAACTCTACCAGATGTAGATGGTCCTCCCACGAACCCTTGAAATCCAACATGCACGCCCTCAGCGTGTCCTCCAAGATCTGAATCGTCCTCTCGGACTGGCCATCCGTCTGCGGATGGTACGCCGTGCTGAAACTCAGACGCGTACCCAAACTTTTCTGCAAACTCTGCCAGAACTGAGATGTGAACCTCGTGTCTCTGTCCGACACGATACTCACGGGGACTCCGTGAAGTCGTACGATCTCCTGCACGATTCATGTTACATCACTATCTAAACTAGGAAAAGGACATAAAAACGGAGAGTAAAAGAATTTACCTCCATATATCTCCTCGCTAGCGCCTCAGTGGACTGTCCCACTCGGAACGGAATAAAGTGCGTGGATTTGGTCAATCGATCTACGATCACCCAAATCGTGTCATTCTGCTTCGGACTCCGAGGCAGTCCAGTCATGAAATCCATAGTGATGTGTTGCCACTTCCACTCCGGAATCGGAAGCGGTTGCAGCAACCCTGCCGTACGCTGATGCTCCGCCTTCACTTGCTGGCAAACCAAACACTTGGCTACACTCCGAGCCACACTCCTCTTCATGCCATGCCACCAATAGTTCAGACGAAGATCCTGGTACATCTTGGTCCCACCAGGATGCACAGAATACGGCGAACTGTGTGCCTCCACCATCAACTCCTCTCTAATATCCCCAGCTGGCACACACAACCTGGCTCCAAACCTCAGCGAGCCATCCTCATGAATCAAAAAGTCAGTCCACAGACCGGCTTCCACCTGCTCCCGAATTTTCACCAGCTTCGGATCCTCAGCCTGGCCAGCCTTGATCCGATCCACGATCGTCGACTGAATCTGCATACTCATCAACGAAGAAGCCTCCCCAAGAAGAACAATCTCCACACCAGACTCGCAAAAATCCTGCTGCAATCTCCACTGCGAGGTCAAAATCATCACCGTTGGAAGCCTACTCAGCGCATCCGGAACCACATTCACCTTGCCAGGGTGAAACTGCAAATCAATCTCATAATCCGCCATGAGCTCCAACCATCGACGCTGTCGCATGTTGAGCTCCTTCTGAGTAAAAATATACTTCAAGCTTTTGTGATCGGTGAAAATCTTCACTTTCTCACTCAGCAGGAAGTGCCTCCAAATCTTAAGAGCAAACACAACAGCAGCCAACTCCAAATCATGCGTCGGGTAATTCTTCTCATGAACCTTGAGCTGACGAGATGCATACGCCACAACATGCCCGTGCTGATGCAACACGCAACCGAGACCCTTGCCAGAAGCATCGCAAAAGATCTCAAATCCACCGCTATGATCAGGCACAACAAGAATAGGGGCAGTCGTCAATCTCTCAATCAGAACACCAAAAGCATTCTCACAATCACCCGACCAAACAAAAGGTACATCCTTCCGCGTCAATCTGGTCATCGGCTCAGCAATACGGGAAAAGTCCTTAATGAAGCGCCGATAGTAACCAGCAAGTCCAAGGAAACTCCGGATCTCAGACGCTGAATGCGGAACAGGCCACTCTCTGATGGCCCTAATCTTCTCGGGATCCACTGAAATACCATCTCCAGTCACCACATGCCCCAGAAAAGCAACTCTATCCAGCCAAAACTCGCACTTCGAAAACTTAGCATACAGCCGATGCTTCCTCAAAATCTCCAACACCGTCCTCAAGTGCGATGCATGCTCCTCCTCCGACTTTGAATAGATCAGAATGTCGTCAATAAAGATAACGACAAACTTATCTAAAAAGTCATAGAAGATCATGTTCATCAGATTCATGAAAACTGCGGGTGCATTGGTTACACCGAAAGGCATAACCACAAACTCGTAGTGTCCATACTTCGTCCTGAACGCTGTCTTCGGAACATCTCCCTTCTTCACCTTCAACTGATGGTAACCACTCCTCAGATCCAACTTCGAAAACACCCTCGAACCTCCAAGCTGATCAAAAATATCATCGATGCGAGGCAACGGGTATTTATTCTTGATGGTCACCGCATTCAACTCCCGATAGTCCACACACATGCGACGCGAACCATCCTTCTTCTTCACCAGCAGCACCGGTGCTCCCCACGGAGACACACTAGGATTGATATAACCCTTCTGCAAAAGCTCATCCAGCTGCTTCCGCAATTCCTCCAACTCAGCGGGTACCATACGATACGGCGCCTTCGAAATCGGCTGCGCTCCCGGAACAAGATCAATAGAAAATTCTAGAGCTCGATCTGGTGGCAAACCAGACATCTCCTCAGGGAAGACGTCATCAAAATCCTGCACCACAGCTGGCCTCTCCAACTCCATCTGCATAGCCACAACCTCCACCGGCCTGGCCCGAAACCTGACAGGACCAAGCGAGCTGCTACCACGGCTGAACTCAAATACTGGATGTCCGGGAATCTCGAACACCACCTTCTTCCTCCGACAGTCGATCGTAGCATAGAAGCTCACGAGCCAGTCCATCCCAAGAACTGCATCGTAGTTGATGATGTCGTGGACAATGAAATCCGCGTAAAGCTCATGTCCACAAACCAACAACGAGCAAGAATTGCAACCACGATGCACCGTGACCACGCCATTCCCTGTAACGATATTCCAACTCTTGGAAAGAGGGGACGTCGACAAGGAATGTTTCTCCACGAAGCTCCGAGAAATAATGCACATCGATGCACCTGAGTCAAAGAGGACTCGTGCAGGAAATGTGCACACCAAAACCACACCTAATAAGCAATTTAACAATCAAACCCTAGTCTAGCAAACAATCATGTTCAAGCAAACAACATAATCTAACAATCAAAACTAGCTAGGAAAGTAACAGTTAGATTGAGGATTACCTGCGATAACCTCATCCACAGCCTCGCTCTCCACAGCGGTCATCAGAAAAGCATGCCTCCTCGGCGGAATAGCCTGCTGAAAAGCCTGCCTCTGTGGAACAAGAGCTGATCCACGTCCAGCAGGAACAGACGCTCACTGCTGCAACGGCTGTGCTGCAACAGGTGCCCTCCGCAGCTGATTCGCATGTCGACAATCCTTCGCGACATGAGAAGCATCACCACAAACCAAACACTGGCCCAGAAACTTCCTACACTGATCCTTGATGTGGCCAGGCTTGCCGCAGAAATGGCAAGTCTTCTGAATAGGCCCTCCTGGCCTCTTGAACTGAGCTGGCTGATTAGGCTTGAAACCAGGCCTAACCACCGCCCTGGCCTGCTCCATAGGCCTCTTCCCAGCACCAGAAACATGTCCTCTCCTCTGACTCAGGTTCAGCTCCTGCCTCCTCGCAGCGACCAGAACCTTCTGATAAGAGTCCAGATCAGAGGAAGACACGAAACTCTGAAGCTCCAAAGCAAGTCCCTGCAGGAACCTCTGAGCCCTCTCATCAGCATCATGCACCATCTTCGGTGCGAACCGACTCAGCCTAGTGATCTCTTGGTGGTACAGGTCCACCGTCAAGCTCCCTTGCTTCAGATCAATAAAGCGCTACAGCATCTCCTTCCTAGCAGCCTTCGGAAAGAACTCCTCATCAAACCTGGACTTAAAGGTAGTCCAAGCTATCGGCTCCACCAGCATCTTCTCTTCCGCATCCCACCAGTTCCGAGCATTATCCTTGAGTTGCCTCTTCGCCAAATCAACCCATCCAGCCGGGGTGATCTTGGCCATCTTCAAGTTATCCTCAATGTTCCGAATCCACTCATCGGCAGCCAGAGGACCCTCAGACCCATCAAAATATGCGGGACCCAGCTCCCGAAATTGCTTCGCTCTCGGCTCGGAGCGAGGGGCATCCGAAAGTGCCCGGGCAGCTCGAGCAAGTGGAGCATTCTGGACTTGCAGGAGCACGCCCTGCTGCACCTGCATCATCTGAAGCATCATCCGCATCATCTCTCCATTGGTAGGTTCCCGCTCAGGCTCCTCATCATGAGGGGGCGCACCACTACCTCCACCATGGGTGAATCGCCTTCCTGCCATCTAATGACACAGAAAACGAAGCAGATTAGACTCATAGCTCATGACTCGGATGTCGAACTTAGTTTATTGGACATTCTAATATTATTATCGTTATTCCGATAATCGCAGTTACAGAAGAGGACCTGCATGGGCCACCAACAAAACCTGTCACGCCCCGCTTCCCTAAAATGGAGGCGAGACGTGAGAAGGTCCGCACGAGAGTGGAGCTGTGAAGCCCCAAACCCGATAAGCGTCAATAAAACATAAGCAGGACCCTGTAACCACAAACGGAACAACAATAATAACACAAGGAGAGACAGAAATAAAATCTCATATCTCATAATTTGTCCAACATGAAAATTAAGTTCAACATCCAGAAAAGCCACCAGGCTAAAAGAAAGAGTCTAAAGGCCCAGAACAAGGCCAACAAAAGGAACAACGTAACAAAGTATAGGTGCTACGCACCGACAACAAAATAGCAGTCTAAAACAAAAGGGAAAAGCTCAACGAAGACACTAGGACTGGTCCCCAGTGTCCACGTACTCCTCGCCAAACACAGGCTCGGGCTCGGCGTCAGCAAACACCTCGTCCTCAACAATGTACTCAGGCTCAGGATTTAACATGTGTCACCCAAAAGAGTAAAGGGGCACATGTCAGCAAGTCTAAAAGACTTGGGCAAGGAAACTGAAAAGGAAGGCAACTAGCAACCTAGCAATTATAGTATGCATGACATGTCAGTTATGGTATGAGTGCACAAGCAAGACATGGTGAAACAATAAGTACATGAGAACAATTATCGGGACAAGTCAAGAGTAGCCAAGCTACTAACAATCTCAATCTTTTCACTAGTCACGTTTCAAGTTGTTTGTAGATGTTTACGCCTTACAGCTGAACGGTTTGGCATTCACGCTGATTGGCCGCTTAACACTACCCCAGAACCCAGAGTTTACGCCTTACCACTGCAGTTGCTGATCGGGCAAACTCCCAGTTGATTGGCCGCTTAACTCTTACCCCAATACCCACATGTGAACGAGCCAGGGTCCCTGTACACGAGCTCAGTAAATGAGCCAGGGTTGTCCCGCACAAGAGCTCGTTTCCTGGATCACAACCAGGAGCATAATTCATTTGGCATAGGGGTGCACCTAGCCTCAATCATTTCACAAGATGTAGCGAAGCTACGCAATCACGGAAACACTTAAAGAATGTAATGACATGACAATTAATTTGCGTACCGTTAATGAAAATTAAACATGACATGGTAGTTGTGCAACATGATGAATGTCGGATCTAGCTTCGTTGTCAAGCTAGTTCCTAAAATCGCGCCTAGGCGAGTATCATTTCGTCGCCTAGTCTCTTTTACGCCTACGACAAGCAAATGGCCTAAGACGTGGCCCAAAACCCTAAGTGGCAAGTTTCACTTGCCTAGCACCGAAGATGACGATCAACGAGGCCGTCACACAAATGCTAACTACGGCGATGAGATCGCTGCCATGGCAAAACAATATTAGAACAACATCCAACCTAGTTTTATTTGGGTTTCACAAAAACACAACAGGTTATGAAAACATTAAGAGATCGATTTATTACCGTATAGGAGAGGAAGAATGATGCCGAGCAAGCACGGCAACGGAAGAAACGCTCCGGGGAACCTAGGGTTCAGATCTGGAATGGATGGGGAAAATCTGGAGAAATGGGGTTTTGGGGGATTTTGGGGGTTGGAGATGACCTAGGGCATGGTGGTAGGCCAAAATGGAGAGGGAAACTCCAAGGGAGGAAGGAATGGCTTGGGGAAATGTTGGAGAGTGATTTGGGGAAGAAAGAGGCTCAGGAGAATGAAAGAGGGGTGAAAGAAATCGTGGGTGGGGTTTAAATAGGGAGTGCTGGCGGCTGCCCAGAAATTAGGGTTTCGACACTGATTAGTCGGTCAAAGAGCAACCACTGACCGACTAGTTTGGGAACTAGTCGGTCGGTTGACCAACGCAGACCGACTAAGTCCAAACAGTAACTCCTGTACAAAAATAGGATTTAGATTTAGTCGGTCAAAGAACAACTACTGACCGACTAGTTTCTCATCTAGTCGGTCGATGAACGTTCTTAGACCGACTAAGAATGAATAGTACTTGGTATCAAAAATGATCATAGAGCTAGTCGGTTAAAGAACGATTGCTGACCGACTAGTTTGCAACCTAGTCGGTCGACCAATGTTCTTAGACCGCGTAACGATAAACAGTAACTCCTGAATAATTTACAAAGCCCACTAGTCGGTCCATGAAGGTTTGCCGACCGACTAAATCGTCATCTAGTCGGTTGGTTTCCCTTCTTACACCGGCTAACGTGCACAGAAAGTTCCGAAATGGAGCGCGAAGCTCCGGGATCGATTCCTAAGACTCCTAGGTTTGATCTAACAATAAGATATGACCGATATGAAGCCCGTCACGAATGACTTACTCCAAAATCAACGATTCTAAGGAAGAAGCTAGAAAATCACTACGAAACGATCGAAAACGAAAGCCACGGAGACGAAAACCACACACGAGGAGAAAATCCACCAAAACATATATATAATATAATAATCCAGATACAAGAAAACCAGTCGTTACAGCTGCCAACTACGACTACGAAATCTGGCAAATGGATGTGAAGACTGCTATTTTAAACGGTGATTTAGAAGAGCAAATTTACATGACTCAGCCAGAAGGTTTCGAAGTCAGTGGGAGTGAAGGAAAAGCGTGTAGGCTGCATAGGTCCATCTATGGGCTTAAGCAAGCTTCAAGGAGTTGGAACATCCGCTTCGACAAAATAGTCAAAGAGTTTTGTTTTGTCAGAAACGAGGATGATCCATGCATCTACAAAAGGACCAGTAATAATAATTCTTTAGTTATCCTCGTTCTATACGTGGATGACATTCTGATAATAGGCAACAACATAGAGATGTTGAAGTCTGTTAAAAGATGGCTATCAACCAACTTCTCCATGAAAGACTTGGGAGAAGCATCCTACATATTAGGTGTGAAGATCTATAGAGATAGATCTAAAATGATGCTAGGACTCTCCCAAACCAGGTACATTGACACCATGCTAAAATGTTTTGGCATGGAAAACAGGAAGGGTGGTTTAATACCAGCCAATCATGGAATAACCCTTTCCAAGAAGATGTCTCCATAGACTGACTTGGAAAAGGAACAAATGACCAAGATCCCATATGCTTCTGCTGTGGGATCTATCATGTATTCCATGATCTGTACCAGACCCGATGTCACTTATGCACTAGGTGTAGTAAGTCGATATCAGTCTAACCCTGGAGAGGAGCACTGGAAAGCGGTCAATACAATTCTTAAGTACTTAAGAAGGACTAAAGACTTGATCTTGGTTTATGGAAGTGAAGACCTGAAAGTTGAAGGCTTCACAGATTCCATCTTTCAGAGTGATGTGGATGATAGAAAATCGATCTCTGGATATGTTTTCACTCTCAACGGAGGAGCAGTCAGTTGGAGGAGTTCCAAACAAGTCACTGTTGCAGACTCCACGATGGAAGCCGAATACATAGCGGCCAACGATGCAGCAATATAAGTGGTCTGGATGAGGAAGTTCATCAACCAGCGATGTAGATTGCGATTATGAGAAATGTCTGACCGATAGCAGCTTGAATCTAAAAAGCGTTCGTGGTCATAGATGTGTCGAGATAGGGATATCGGCACATCGGACTGACCATTGTGTCTTAGTCTAGTTGGTCTCATAACCATACGACTTGGCGAAGTCAGAGACAAGGCGCAGGTGCTTATTAGATAATGAGTCCACTGAACGACCCAAACAAGAGTTATTAAATGGTTAAACATTAACTAACTGTTATTAATAACTCTAAGTGTTGATAGGTAAGTTGGTCCTTAGGATTTGAGATCATTATACGAAGCTTTGCGTAAACGATATCGCTTAGGTCTAAGATCTAGCTTCGAGGCAAGGCCTGCTGAAAGATCTTAGGCTGGATGACACTCGAAGCGTACGAGCTGAGTAGTGATCAATAGAGGATTCGTCTCTTCCGTTAATGGGAAGTTAGTATCGCAGATCAGTACGGCTCTCGGTTAAACATTGGCCAAGGTATGTTGTAAGATGTACAACATGAATGTATTAGACACCGACGTATACTGACCACTGCTAGCTAGTGGGGTTGACAGAGTTCCATACCCTGGGCTAGGCAAGTGACATAGTTGTGACGAAGGGACTAAACCTGCAGAAATCATCACGGTCACAGTTAGAGTGATCTCGTCGGCACTCTTGCCAACAAGTCAATCACGTAATCGATGATTCTGAAACAGAGACGACACCTGCTGTTAGTGGTTCCTGTCGTCTAGAGACTTCTAGTCTCAACCTGTAGTAGGGTCAGGCTATAGAGTCTCACACCGAGTAATATTCACGTCTTAGTAATAAGAAGATCGTTAAAGAGGAATGCATTCGATGCAATGGAATGATTAAACTCACAAGTCAGTTGTGAGATGAAAAGCTAAAGAGTTTATCATTTGGGACATATTAATACTTGATATTATATTGACTTAGACGCATGGAAACGTTGGGGACTTCCTGAGAAATCCATAGGAAGAAACCGCGTCCAAATCGGAGCTCTAACGAGCCCAGAAACGCAAAAACAGCTCAGGATAGGCCCTTATTGGCCTTGCTGGTCTGACTCGCACCTGGCGGGTCAGACCCGTCAGGAAATAGCATGTTTGTGCTGTTTTTTGCGAAAACGAGATTTGGAGTCTATTTTCGACATTTGAGGGGTCAAATGATATCGGAATTAGATGCCTTTTTTCTATGCAATCGTTGTCTCAAGATCTTCGATTTGATAGGTTGATTGAAAGTCGAAACTCAGAAATAGATTTATGGTTGATTTTAGAAGTTTAGACTTCTAGTGAAATCAATCCCTATTGCCCAATTTATTGTCCCACATTGCTCATAGCAAGAGAGGAGGGGCCGGCTCCCTATATAAATAGGAGGTAGCCCTCCTCCTTGAAAAGTGCACCAAGTCTTTGATTAAGGAGCTCCTAATTATTTGAGCAAACTTGATCAAGTCTTAAAATTATTCTTTTCCTCTATTAATTTTTTCATGTCCTCCAACCGAGTCCTAGCAAGGCAACGGGAAGGTCCGAATCTGATTCGGAAGTCTACGACACGTGTTTACTTAAGTGAAACCTTCTACGGCTAGTGATAGGCTCGGAGGCAAGGTGCGGCTCGGGAGGTGATCCAGTTCACGACGCGGAGCGATGCGATGCGGCTCAGATTTTGGAGCGCAAGATGGTGCAGAACATCTTGCTTGTTCCAAGGCAAGATTCCGGATGAGTCATATTTATTTATGCATTTCATTTCTATAGTAGTTAGAACTTTCTCGAGTTGGTCAGACCCAACTCGAGTCAGTAAATAATCCTGGCTAAGGGATTTTTTCTTAGGGCAGTAATTATTAAATAGTTTAATAATTGGTTTTTTCCGCTGCTTATTTAAATTAAGATCGTCCGACTTAGGACGAGATGTTTAAATTAGCCCTAAGGGACCTTGAAAATCCCTACATCCCCGTGGAGTAATTTGCGCAAGATCCCCTTGCGTGCAAGATCCCCTTGCTCAACTGACAAAGATCAATTCACTTGATCTCCTACCACTGTAGTAGTCATCCTCCTCCCGGAGCTCCTTGCAGCTTTCGCAAAAGCTATTGTCCAAGTTGTAACCCTAGCTGCCAATCTCTGTTTACCTTTTAAACGAACTCACCTCCTCAATTATGGAGCCGTTAAAGGAAGTACATGCAATCGAATCTGGGAAGATTGGCAGTCCGCAATTAACGAAGCCTAGCTAGAAAATTTGTTTTTCGCCTCAACTGCCAAAAACAGCAATAACCATAAATGAGAAAAAACCAACCTCTCTCTGCAACCGCCTCAATCAAAGCGAGAGATACTCGATCCCAACGGAATCTGCAACAATTCTTTAGTTGATGAAAACCCACCCAAGACTTAGAAGGCAATAGCCAGCAACCAGACAGCCTCCCATCTACAATACGATACAATACGACCAGCCTCATACAACATCACAAAAACCTGATCTCGTATGTTGGACATTATGTTCAACATAATGTATGATACATTATCCAACATTCTCCATACACATACTGAGAACATGCATATGAACCCATTGTGCCACTAACGACAACAAAGTCATATACGTATGACATAACAATCTCTCCCTTTGGCTTTTAGTGGCACAATCAAGAATAAACACAGTTGAGATCAAGATGAAAGACATACTGGAGAATAGCACATTAAAGTAGATGATGAAGACAATCATACAGATGATATAGCAAAGAGACAGCATACACCACACCAAGAGAACAACCCAGCGCATCACCACCATAAGGTTTCAAGGTCACAACAACCACAACAACCACAACCACTCCCCCTTTGGGCCACAAAAAAGACAAAGGACACACCTTACTGGGTACCACTTCCTGGAGATAGTTTGGATTTAAGATGTGAAAGTCTGTCCTGAGGTAAAAGCTTGTGAGATTCTAGTAATACCTTTTGACTTTGAAGAAGGAGCAACTGATCATCCACATTCTTCACTGCCTTTTCGAGCACTAGAATGTCCTCCAGGATAACAGACTGTCCATCCATGGATTCAGACGAAGATGAAGGCACTTTGACAGCAGAAGAAGATGCAGATGGGGGGAAACATGAGAGGTAGGCACACTTCTGAGGAGATGAGGAGACAACAGATATATCATCGATTTTATCTGCCACAGACTTGGTAGTAAAGCTGATCCCTTCACAAGTCAAAGCAAGCTCAGATGAGTCAGGGACAATCCGCTGAGAGAAGAGCACCATGGATATAAGAGAGGCATGAGGAAGTGAAGAGGATGGTGGTGAGGACTCTGATAGAGATAGAATGGATTCGAAGATGATTCGTCCCAGATTGAAGGGCTTCTTAGTCCCAGCCGCATAAATCAGCTTGCACATGGCCTTGGTTACTATAGACATATTAGTGGTGGGTAGCTAGTTTCGAGTAGCAATCCGATAAAGCAAGAAGTATTTAGCTGTCAGAGCAGAAGATGGAAAGGAAAAAGATTTGGGCCAACATTTGTACTTTCCCCTGTGACAGTCTTAACAAAAAGATCAAAGTCATCACCAACAGAGATTCTATAAGCAGGCAGAGTCTGAGAGCAGGGCAACTTCAGAAATTTGTTAATCAAGGGTGGAGAAAAGGGGACCACTTTGCCCCTAATATAGGTCCTGAAAGCCCATCTAGATGAAGAATCCCCTGAGGATTTGGACAGATTGCAATAAAATTCCCGAACTAAGGCAGGATAAAACGTCTTAAAGCAACTTGCTGCATGAAGTAGATCGATCTCCTTGAGGAAGGATACGAACCGTGTCTTTGCAAAAAAGGACAGGGCTAGAGATTTTTTTGCCTAGAATGGACCTCTTAGAGTATGCAGACCATCTCTTTTTGCAGGATAGGTCAAAGAATGTCTTGGATAAGGCATCAGATGCAGAAAATGGAGATAGATGAGGAGAACCTGAAAGGCCATCCACCTTGGACTTCTTAGATGGAGATGGAGTATTCAATCTGGAAGCCGCTGCACACTTACAAGAGCCAGATCTTGGTTTGCGAGAGTGCGGGGTATCAGATCCTCAGTAGGAGAGGCAGCTAATGAGTCTCCTTCTACTAGCACATCAGTCTTCTCTTCAGCAGCAGATGTATTAACATTTGGTGCAACAGTAACACTGGGATCAACATTGACTTTGGGATCAACATCTGATAAGGGAACCTCATCTGGCATATCTATAGTGCCATCTCCTTGGATCGTACTTGGAACATCAACCGGAACATCAACTGGGACAGTTCCTTCATCTCCAACCTGAGTACCTTCTATCATATCATCAGTTACCTCATCTTCTACACCCACATCAGTCATGACGTTCTGTCATGTTTCAGCAGCCAACTCTTCCATATCAGATTTTTCAGCCACAACTGGGATAATAGGATCAACAATCTTTTCTACAGACACTTGAGGTTGGTCCTTGTCAAGACAGACACCAATGTCATGACGATTATAATTCTCAATGGACAGGCCTTCAGCAACACCCTCCATAAAACTAGAATTAACACCATCATCAACATCCGGATGGGGCTTTTCTGTAGACACGGATGACTCAGAATCAGAGATCTTCACTACTACTATTTCTGAAATTTTGACAGAAGATCTTCTTGGATTCCAGGTATGAAGAATGATTTTGTCATCTTCAGGCACTTCCACACTGATCAACTTGCCACGAACCTTTTTATGAATAAGCTGGTCAACACGAACTTTAGAAAGATCTAGCCACGAGAGATCCAATCTTCGCCCCATCCTTCGAAGGTGCCAAAACCAATCTTGAACAGTTACATGATGAGAAAACTGTTCATCTTCATCAAACTCCGACAAGGAGGGTTTGGCCGAAAGAAGAGGAATATCAAGAATTGGGAAAAATACTAATACAGCCGAATTCGATGAGGAGCAAGAATGCATGTAATCACGAGACATTGTGGATGAAATGAGAGGAGAATTACCAACTGGCGAAACCCTAGGGGCACAAGGCACCGTCCCCTTTCGTTTAACTCGAGAAGACGAAGACGAAGATGAAGTTCTCTGAGATGATGCAGCCTGACGAGAAGAGCGACGAGGGGTTGGAGAGGATTTCTGACTCTGAGCGCGCCCCATTTGATGAAGGGAGACAATGAATTTCTTTACCAGAGAAAAATCAAGAACCCTAAGAGCACTTTGGAACCTTTGAAATAAACTTGAGAAGCGAAGAGCATCGAGAGAGGAAAACCCAAGATAATAAATGCTGGGCAGGTAAAGAAAAACAGTACCTACCACAAAAACATACTCAAAACCCCCTTTATGTTGCAGCATAACGTGCAACATTATGTACGACATAATGTGCAACATTAAATACGACACAGCCCAAGAGCTTGTCGCAATTCTTCAAATCTGTTGGAGTCCAAGGGTTTAGTAAAGATGTCAGCTAATTGACTGGTAGTTGCAACAGACTCCATGACAAGAACCTTCTTTTCAACCAGTTCTCGGATGAAATGATGTCGGATGTCTATATGCTTGGTCCTGTAATATTGAACGGGATTCTTGGATATATTGATGGCGCTCTGGTTGTCACACAAAATAGTCAAGACATCTTGCTCCACACCATAATCTGTCAGCATCTGTTTCATCCATAGGAGTTGTGTACAACAACTTCCTGTCGCAATATATTCGGCCTCGGCAGTGGATAGGGAGATAGAGTTATGCATCTTGCTGTACCAGGAAACAAGATTATTTCCCACATAGAAACACCCTCCTGTGGTAATTTTTTTGTCATCTGCATTTCCTGCCCAATCAGCATCATTGTAGCCTGAGAGTAAGGTATTAGTGTCCTTAGAATACCAAATACCATAATCAGATGTCCCACTGATATATCTTATTATACGTTTCACATCAGTAATATGAGATTCTTTAGGATAAGCTTGGTAGCGTGCATATACCCCAACACTAAAACCGATGTCTGGCCTACTAGCTGTCAGATACAGTAAACTTCCTATCATACTTCTGTATAATGTGACCTCTATTGATTTCCCACCATCATCCTTAGACAGCTTTTCAGTTGTGGACATAGGGGTGCAAACTTACCGAGCATTTTCCAGACCAAACATCTTAACAAGATTTTTAGCGTACTTACTTTGAGAGATGAACAACCCATCACTAGATTACTTTATTTGAAGTCCAAGAAACATGTTTAATTCACCAACCATGCTCATCTCGAACTCTTTCTGCATGAGGACAATGAATTCACGCACCAGCTGTTGTGAAGTGGAGCTGAATTCTATATCATCCACATAAATCTGAGCAACAATAACAGCTGACCTGGCTCTTTGAACAAATAATGTCTTATCAGCTCCCCTTCGTTCATAGCCTTTTTGGAGAAGATATTTGGTCAACCAATCGTACCAAGCTCTTGGTGCTTGTTTCAGACCATAGAGAGCCTTCTTCACGGTAGACATGGTTTGGTAGAAATGGATCTTCAAACCCCTTCGGTTGTTCGACATACACCTCTTCATTCAGTATCCCATTCAGAAACGCACTCTTCACATCCATCTGATGAAGCTTGAAGTTGAAACTACATGCCACTTCCAGAAGTAGTCTGATAGATTCGAGTCGAGCAACAGGCGCAAACGTCTCATCAAAATCAATACCCTCAATCTGAGTGTAGCCTTGGCCACCAGACGAGCCTTTTTACGCGTGAAATTGTCCTTCTCATCAGTTTTATTCTTGAATATCCACTTTGTCACAATGACATTTAACCCTTGCGGTCTCTCTACTAGACACCAGACATCATTACGCTGAAATTGATTCAGCTCTTCTTGCATGGCTAACACCCAGAAATCATCAAGAAGTGCTTTCCTCACATTCTTTGGTTCAACAATAGAAAGAAAGCAAACGTACCCGGCAAGATCACGATAGTTGACTTGACTGGTACCTCTTGTTCGAAGACCACTTGAACATCACCAATAACAAGTTCAAGAGGATGGTTTTGTATGACTTTAGTGATCCCTCTTGAGGAGTGAATATCATTTCCCTCCGACAGTGGTTCCTTTACGGATGTTGAACCCTGTGTTACAACATTTTGTTCAACATTAACTTGTGTTGTATCGCATGTCGTAACATTTTATTCAACACAGTCTTCTTCATCTGCGCCTTCCTCTTGAGGAGTTGTCCCTTCACCTATAACAGCTTCTCCCTGATCAAAGTCATCGACAACAACATTAATTGACTCCATCATGACATTTGTACGATGATTTAGCACCCTGAATGCACGACTAGTAGTAGAATATCCCAGGATTATCCCTCTGTCGCTCTTAGCATCAAGCTTTCCCTTAGGGGTCCGCTCCTGTAAGATGTAACATTTGCTTCCGAATATATAACAGCTTGAATGCACGACTTCCTCAGTGCCTTCCTCCTGAGGAGTTGTCCCTTCACCTATAACAGCTTCTCCCTGATCAAAGTCGTCGACAACAACATTAATTGACTCCATCATGACATTTGTACGATGATTAAGCACCCTGAATGCACGACTAGTAGTAGAATATCCCAGGAATATTCCTTTGTCGCTCTTAGCGTCAAACTTTCCCTTAGGGGTCCGATCCTGTAAGATGTAACATTTGCTTCCGAAGATATAACAGCTTGAATGCACGGCTTCCTCAGCGCCTTCCTCCTGAGGAGTTGTCCCTTCACCTATAACAGCTTCTCCCTGATCAAAGTCGTCAACAACAACATTAATTGACTCCATCATGACATTTGTACGATGATTTAGCACCCTGAATGCATGACTAGTAGTATAATATCCCAGAAATATCCCTCTGTCGCTCTTAGCATCAAACTTTCCCTTAGGGGTCCGATCCTGTAAGATGTAACATTTGCTTCCGAAGATATGAAAGTAAGATACATCAGGTTTTTTACCTTTCCAGATCTCATATGGAGTTTTCTCCGTTCTGGGTCTTGGATACACTCTATTTATGGTGTAGTATGCAGTGTTGACAGCCTCTGCCCACCATCTAGCACTGAACTCCCTGGCATTCAGCATCATATGCGCCATTTCTTGTCAAGTACTATTTTTCCTTTCAACCACTCCATTCTGTTGAGGGGTCTTAGGAGCTGAAAACACATGAGCAATTCCATGTGCTTCACAAAAGTCAGCAGAAGAGTGATTCTCGAACTCCTTGCCATGGTCACTTCGAATCCTGACAATCTTCCCAATGATGTCTCCTTTCTCAGTCTGAAGACGGGTGCATAGCTTCTTGAAAGCGTCAAATGTGTCTGACTTCTCCTTGAGAAAATCTACCCAAGTAAACCGTGAGAAATCGTCAACACAAACATAGATGTATTTCTTACATCCCATGCTAACTTCTGTTGTGGGTCCGATCAGATCCATGTGTAGCAGCTCCATGTTCTTGGACGTGGTGATAGTCTGAAGTTGTCTATGGCTAGTATTCTTTTTTTTCCTAGTTGACAAGGACCACATACACCTTCTATTCTCTTGTTTATGGCCAGTATCCCACGAACAGCTCCCACTTTGGATATCTTCATCAAGGTCTTGTAGTTGAGATGCCCTAACTTTTGGTGCCACTACTCAGAGACATCAACACTTACACTGAGGCAACTGTTAGCTTCCTGAAGTAAATAGCAATTATCAACAGATATTTTCCCAGTCAGAATGCAAGTTCTGCCTTCATTGAGAACCACACACTTGTTTTTGGTAAACTCAACGAAGAGACCTTGGTCGCACAATTGGCTTATGCTAATAAGATTAGCCTTCAAGTCTTCTACATGCATCACATCCTTTAAAGTAATAGATCTCGTCATCTTTAGCTCTCCCTTCCCAATGACTTTGCTCCTTTGACCGTCACCAAAAGTAACATGACCTTTGTTGCCAGTTGTATATTCAGTAAGAAGACTTCGATTACCAGTCATGTGCCGGGAGCATCCACTGTCGAAGTACCACATGTTTTCTGAAAAAGCAATCATTGAGGTGTAAGCAACCAAACTGAGCAGTTCAGATTTCCTAACCCATTTTTTCATGAGCCTTTTGCCAGGATGTCCATTGTTTATTCCTTCACACTGATGCTTCATACGACTAAAACAATTCCTGTCTGTGTGCCCTACAAACTGACAGTAATTACACACGGGACGCCTGGATGTTGCACTCCTTTTCTGCTTCAACTTCTGATCACCTTGCTCGAAGTGCCTCATCTTTTTTCGACCTTTAGTAGCAGGAACATGTCTTTCCTTGGGTGCATGAAGATAACCTTCTCTATTGTACCCACACCTGTACGCTCTCCTGAGACTTTCCCCATGTTCAGAATGTCGTCGAGCTTTGCCTTCCCAGAGTTCCACTTGTTGAGGATGTTTTCTACCTTCTCGGCTCTGAGTAGCCTTCTCCTGAGTTGGCTTTCGAGATTCCTGAGATTGAGCTCAGTCTTCAATAGTTGAGCCCTAACCTCATCCTTTTCACCTTTCAGTCTGACATTTTCTTTCTTTAAGGATTTGGTGATCTCACAAATCGTCATCCAATTAGTGAACATAGTTTGATAAGTAGACCGAATATCATCTTCATCAACCTCCTCATCACCACCTACTTCTGAACCAGAGTCACTGTCAGATGTTGTACTATATGTTATATCATTCTTTCTGACATTCCCAAGTTTATTCTCCAATGTTGTACAAGTTGTGACAACACTTGGTCCAACATAACTAGAGTTGTCACAATCGGATTGGTCATCCAGAATGGCTGTAAATGCAACATAATTACTGATGATGTCCTCATCTCCAGCACTTCCTTCGGACTCATCATCACTCCAGGTACTGGCTAACGATTTTCCTTTTTGTTTCTTGAGAGTATTAGCACATTTGGCTTGTATATGACCAAATCCCTCACTCTCCCTGCACTGTATTCCCTTGCCTTTGCTCTTTGGTTCATACTTCTGAACTGGACGACGGATACCCTTTCCTGTAGTGTAGAGATTCGGTCGCATTTCCTTGTTGACATATCTGAAATTCTGGCCCCTGTTGCTGATCTTCCTCATCATCCTGCTAAAGTTCTTAGTTAACAAGGCGATGTAATCTTCAAGTTCCGATTCATTTTCTGACTTTGGTGCTTCACTAGCTTCCGCCTTTAGAGCCACTCCTTTGTCTCTTTTATTTTGCTTCAAATTCATTTCGTAAGTCTGAATAGACCCCATTAGTTCATCCAATCTCATAGTAGATGTGTTCCTCACCTCTTCAATAGTTGCAATCTTTGCAGAGAACTTGTCAGGTAGAGATCTCAGAGTTCTCAACCAACTTCTTTTGGGAATACTTCTTCCCCAATTGGAATGCCTGATTTGTTATACACGTAGTCTTCAATTGAATTCAGCCACAGTTTCATCATCATTCATTCTGAGATTTTTAAATTGAGAGGCAAGCATTTGAAGTTTAGAGGCTCTTACTGTACTAGTCCCTTTATGAATATTCTGAAGAATGTCCCACACTTCCTTTGCGTACTCACATGTAGAAATTAACTTGAACTACTCTTCATCCACTGCAGTAAAGATAGCATTCACGGCCTTGGAATTTCCCAGAGCCGCTCGTTCTTCTTCGGGACTCTAGTCTTTAGCCGGTTTGAAGTGTTCCTTTCCTTCTTTGTCATCTTGAACTGGAGGAGTCCATCCTTCTATCGTTGCCACCCAAGCCTTCTCATCGAGAGACTTAATAAACGCGTGCATCCGAGACTTCCAGTAAGTGTAGTTAGTACCATCGAGTGGCGGAGGCTGAGTCACAGATGCACCTTCCTTCGTATTCATGGATGGCATACTAAAACACAGGATCACACCCACGTTGACAACACAAAGTAGCACGGATGACCCTCTCTGATACCAATTGAAATTTAGTACGCAAGCTCAAACAATAAACACACAGGAACAATATAGTACCCAAGATGACACAAAGAAATTGGTAACGCAGTTCGGTGCGCACACCTATATCTGCGGGGCCTCGCCCAGAAAATCAAATAACTCCACTAAGTATTAATGATAACAAAACACCAATACCACGTATTACTAAGGGGAACAATCTCCCCCTCAATACAAACCGTTAGGGATGATCTCAATCAATCCCTGTGGAGTAATTTGCACAAGCTCCCCTTGCATGCAAGATTCCCTTGCTCAACTGACAAAGATCAACTCCCTTGATCTCCTACCTCTGTAGTAGTCAGCCTCCTCCCGGAGCTCCTTGCAGCTTTCGCAAAATCTATTGTCCAAGTCGTAACCCTAGCCGCCAATCTCCGTTTACCTTTTAAACGAACTCACCTCCTCAATTATGGAGCCGTTAAAGGAAGTACATGCAATCGAATCTGGGAAGATTGGCAGTCCGCAATTAACGAAGCCTAGCTAGGAAATTTGTTTTTCGCCTCAACTGCTAAAAACAGCAATAACCATAAATGAGAGAAAACCAACCTCTCTCTGCAACCGCCTCAATCAAAGCGAGAGATACTCGATCCCAACGGAATCTTCAACAATTCTTTAGTTGATGGAAAACCACCCAAGCCTTAGAAGGCAATAGCCAGCAACCAGACAGCCTCCCATCTACAATATGATACAATACGACTAGCCTCATACAACATCGCAAAAACCAGATCTCGTATGTTGGACATTATGTTCAACATAATGTACGACACATTATCCAACATTCTCCATACACACACTGAGGACATGCATATGAACCCATTGTGCCACTAACGACAACAAAGTCATATACGTATGACCTAACACCCCCGAATGAATTGCTGAATACCTCGCCTCCGAAGACTTTTGTAGTCCCCCTTTGTCGATGCTATTTCGAGGAAGAGACGGAATCAATATTGTTACCCTATGATAACATGTGCAACATGAGTAGTCTCGATGCTTGCTACCAAAGTCTCGTTGAAGCTCGATTTTCGCTACCTGAGCCCAGTCGGAGCTAGACCTTCGCCTCGGGGCTTCGTCGAAGATCAACCCAAGCTTCTGATCTTCGACAAAGCTCGATCTGAGCCCCCTCTAAATTCCATTTTCTTTTCTGAACATTAATCTCGATTTAGGTTTGATTATTGAGTTTGCTCAAAAGGTTATGGACCTTTCTGAATAGGGCAATTTTTAGGTTTAGAAAAAAAATTAAAAATATTTACAGATTTGGACCGAAAAAAATTATTTACAGAATTTGACCAACTCTGGCCACGTCCGCGGTAAGGCGCGTGGCCTCGCTGTTGACTGGGCTAGTTTGGACAATGCCGCACTTGGCAAGTGCGGCATTTTTGGCCGCACTTGGCAAATGCGGCATTTTTGACCGCACTTGACAAGTTCGTCCAAAATGGCAGCACCTGACAGAGCCCAGTTAATTAGGAAAGCTCATTGAGTTAATTAGCAGAGCCGAGTTAATTAGCAGAGCCCACTCAAATTACACGTTTTTTTCTCTTTCACTGTCTCATCTCATTCATTATTGAACACCTACTAGAGAGCCTGTTTGTGCCATTGTTAGCATCTTAATCACAATCATTTCAAGCATGCAGGAACATGAAACCTGATTGCATAATATGACCTGTAATCATGAAATGACACTTCACTGCACTTCACTGCACTTGCATGACACTTCACTTCACTGCACTGATGAAGGCTGGGGCGACTGTGACCCTGCGCAATGCAAAGATCGATATGTTCAAGGGGTCGATGAGGCTGGCACTTGGCAAACTGGCCGCACTTGGTAAGTGCGGCTAGGTTAGAGGCCGGTGACTTAAGTCATAGGTGGCCTTTTGGAGCGGACCAAACGAACCCACATAATGGCCGTACTTGGCAAGTGCGTCCAAAAATGCCGCACTTGCCAAGTGCAACATTGTCCAAACTAGCCCAGTCAGCGGGGAGGCCACATGCCTCGCCACTGACGTGGCCAGAGTTGGTCGAAATCTGTAATTATTTTTTGGTCGAAATCTGTAATTATTTTTAACTTTTTTCCTAAATCTGAAAATTTCCCTTCTGAATACTGGAAGAAGCTAAATGCCCAACTTCTACTCTTCAGATACTTGGAGTAAAGAAGGCCCCCTTTCAGGAAAAATAAGGGCTTGCCAAGATGCGCCTTGACAAGTTAGCCCAGCTGCTTACTCCGTTACCAAGAATGGCTTCTCCATTGAAGCACCATTATATCGAGCCACTACTCGAGCTCCAAACTTGGAAGGGGCCAACACCTCCTCCTCCCCCGATTTTTCGAATTCGAAACTTTTATCCAAGCTTCGAGCACTGAGCTAGCTCGCCGAGTTCTTTCAAAAGCCAATGATGCTAGTCATATTTATCCATGGAAAATATGAAACCACTACAATGGGATAAATTTTTCAACTCAGGGTAACATGGATGATGCTTCACGTGTCAAACGCAGTTCCCTGCTATCAGTCACATCTATGTCCTTGCTAGAGCCACATCAACCTTGGACGTTGCCATGGAAATGAGCGATCACAAGGTGAGGATGACCTACACAGGACGAGAATGAGCAACCCTGAGGCAAGAATGACCCTGGGCGGATGTCACCAAGGTCGAGGTGCACGAGGTTGATCGGTTAGAAGGCATTTCGACCCACTGAAAAGAAGCATGCCGAGTTGGGATCCTCCAGGACTCTGCCCCCTCGATGCTCAGGTAGCACATTATTAATTTTCTTCATCGTCACCTAAGTATGGCTCCTCCGTTGAAGCACCACTAGACCGAGCCGCATCTCGAGCTCCAAGCTCTGGGGGCCAACATCCGTCCCGACATCAAAAATTTGTCTGAGACTTATCAAAGCTTCGAGCTCTGAATTAGCTTGGCAAGTTCCCTTCAAAACTAAGGATGCTAGTCATCTTCATCCATGAAAGATGAGAAACCACTGCAGGTCGTTTCTTACCATCCCAAACTTCGATTTCAATTTTAAATTTCTGGTAAAATCCTTGCTTTAAAAACATTTTCTTCCCCACTGGAGAGATGAATTTTGTATTTAGGGTCTCCGTAACAGATGCTTAGCGGGACAAATGCGATTTCCATGAGTGCAGCCTCCCATGGATCCTTGCGTGTCCTCCTTGCCAAGTCCAGCTCTGCCTTGATTTTTGGGCATCAACATCCACATCATCAGTTGGAAACAAACCCGATGTGGAGATGATTTACCCCAGGCGAGGACGAGCTAGGCGAAGAGGACGAGAACGACCACATTCGTCATCAGCCATAAGTCGAGGGGCCAACCCCTCTCTACTGAACGACGCAACTTAGTCGTCGGCCATAAGCCGAAGGGACAATGTCTCTCGCAACCAAACGACATTAGTCGTCAGCCATAAGCCGAGGGGGCAACCCTCGTCGTCGAATGACTAACGCTTGTCGTCAGCCGTAAGCCGGGAGGCCAACCCCTCGCCACTGAACGACGCAACTTAGTCATCGGTCGTAAGCCGAATGGACCATGTCCCTCGCAACCAAACGACATTCGTCATTAGCCATAAGCCGAGGGGGAAACCCCTCGCCACTGAATGACCGCATTCGTCGTCAGCCGTAAGCCGAGGGGCCAACCCCTCGCGACTGAACGACCCAACTCCGTCGTTGGCCGTAAGCCGATGGACCATGTCCCTCGCAACCAAACGACCCTCTTTATTTGTCAATCGTAAGCCGAAGGGGATGCACCCTTGTAACTGAACGAACCTACTTGGTTGTCGGCCCTAAGCCGAAGGGGCCTCGCCCCTCGCAACTGAACAATATTCGTCGTCAGCCGCAAGCCGTGGGGCCAACCCCTCGCCACTGAACGACGCAACTTCTGTCGTCAGCCGTAAGCCAAAGGGACCATGTCCCGCCAACTGACCGACACCCGTAGTCAGCCGCAAGCCGAGGGGCCAACCCCGCGCCACTGAGCGACTCAACTTCTGTCGTCATTTGTAAGCTGAAGGGACCATATCCTTTACAACCGACCGACACCCGTAGCTAGCCGCAAGCTAAAGGGACAACCCCTCGCCACTGAGCAACTCAACTTCCGTCGTCGGTCGTAAGCCGAAAGGGACCATGTCCCGTGTAACCGACCGACACCCATAGTCAGCCGTAAGCCGAGGGGCCAACCCCTCGCCACTGAGCGACTCAACTTCCGTCGTCGGTCGTAAGCCGAAAGGACCATGTACCTCGCAACAGACCGACGTCCGCCGTCGGTCGTAAGCCAAAGGGACCATGTCCCTCTCAACCGAACGACATTCCTTTTTCGCTACCCGAATGATCGACCAGAGTTTATTCTCACTCTCGATTAAGCACATCACCCGACCTCAACCTTCACAATCGGTTGAACTCGGGTGATGGGGGCCATTGTTAATTACATGGGCCCAGCCCATAAGCAAGTGGATAAGTTTTACCGGCTGGACGAAGACGGCCAATGTCCCATAGAGTTTGGGTTGAATAAGTCACCCCAACCTCCCTCATAACCCATTACCTTGGGAAGAATAAGTCAAATTTCCTCATGATGGCCCACTTCCCTATGATGGAAATTGAATTCCACCCAAGTGATTTTGATGATGAGCACACCAAATGAAGCTTAGTGTACTAACTACACTACAATTAAGTGTGTAGGATATGCGACAAATGAAAAGCTTTGTGCATACTCAAAGAAGCGCAATCTACGCTCAAAGATAAGGACGAACGATCAATGATGAAGCTCAAAGCTCAAAAAGAACAAAGAAGCTCAAGTGAAGCTCACATCCACTTCATCGGTTGATCAAGCTTGAAGACGTGTCCTAGTCTATAGTGAGTGTGTTGTGTCTTTCTTAGGGTATTGTTAAAGCCAAATCGTATAGACAATCACACACACACAAATGATTTCAAAAACATTTTAAATATCTTTTAAATCATTTTCAAAAAGATATTGAGAGCTTTCTCTAGTCGTTTTATATTTCCGTAGTGAAACTCCACTACACACTGGAGTTAACTACTTGATTGACTAGCTATGGTTCAGTAGAAACTCTTCTGGGAGTCGACTACCAAAGGTAGGGAGTCGACTACCAGCTGAGAATCGATTTCTCCTGAAACATAATGGGAGTCGACTACCACTCCTAGGGAGTCGACTACCAGCTGTCGAAGTTTGACGTTTTGACTTGAATTTTGAAATATCTTTGAGTGATTTTCTCCCATGATTTTCGGGACAAAAGTCAAAGTAATTTGAATTTCGAATTCTCGGATTTCTCCTATAAATAGAGGACATTTTCATTGAGAAATAACAACATCTATTTGAATTCAAATTCTCTCGTGCAAATGCTCTAAAGTTCTAAAAGCTCGCATTCTCTCTTTAGCCAAATCTGTTTTACTCTTGATCTTGTAATTCTGTTATTATTTTCTGAAGATCATAATCTCGTTTTATTTGGCTAACTGTTTTTCAAATCCATATTATTTGTTCTTGAATTTTTTATTTAAAGATTTTTGAAAAACATTAGATCTAGATCACAAAGACTTCATTCGTATCTTTGTGTGATCTAGAATCTTATTCTATCAAGCCACTACACGTAATTTTGTCTATTTCTATTTGGCTATAGAATCTGTGTGTAAATACGATCTTCACCAATTTATTGTGGTGAATTGGATATTGATTTTATTTTGTGATTACCCCTCGGTGTAAGGGTGTTGTTGTTGGAACCCTAGACAAGTCTAGGTGGTGCGGTTGGAAATCCTGGTCAAGACTAGGTCTTTGGAAATCCTACCGAGTGGAGTTAGGTATTTGTATTTGCCAAGGCAGATAGTAGGGGTGTCAAATGGGTCGGGTTCGGTTCGGGTCGGGTTTGACCCGACCCGAATAGCAGTAAACATGTACCCGACCCGAATTGAATTCGGGTCAGAGTTGCGAAACCCGTACCCGACCCGGGTATTGAAGGGTTTTCGAGGTCCAAGGGCTCTCTTTCAACTAGTGCATTGTCCGTCCTTCGCCCTACTTGAGAGCGAAGGCCGGACAACCTTGCACAAAATAACGCAGCGGAAGCGAAAATAAAGAGGAAAAATTTATATAGACATTTTATATAAACTAGCCCTATCAGCATAAAACCCAAGCCAAGAAAATGCTACTATACCGGGGTTGGGTCCAGACCAACCCCTGAGGATACTACTATCTAATTAACACTGTAGCTACTGTAATTAAAATAATGCACATTAATTAAAACTACGGTTGAGAAAACTCAACATACCCATAACTCTTGCCTTGCAGCAAAAGTGTTACCGAAGGCAATCAATTGCCCTTCCCGCATTAGCCGCTACGATCCCAGCAACCGCTTGCGCCGATCCCATCAACTTCTGGTCGCCGAGCCAACCACTTGCTCCAGAAAGTTTCACGCGAGTGAAACCTCCGCCTAGATTTCAGATCTGAATCCGAACTCCTTTGTGGCTTTGCTAGAGCCCTCAGGAGCAAGGCAGAAATTTATAGGGAGAGGAGAAATATTAATTTAAGCCTAGATCCGAGCGTGCTCCAACATTTACGAGAGCCGCTCAGATCTAGAGCTTGGGATGAGTTATAAGGAAGGGGGAGGGCCTCTATTTATAGAGGCGGCTGACTCTCCCCTTTTCTCCACAACCGAGGTGGGACTATTAATTTGGGATTAATTAAATCAAGTTAGTTTGCCTTTCACAAAGGGCAAACTTCCTTGAATTTTAACTCCCTCAACGTTGAGCTTCAATGTTGGTACAACCTACCAAATCGAAGAGGGTTCAACGGTGAACGCGTAAGAAAAAACGGCTCGTCAATCCGAGTCTGTTTGACCCTTCAAACAATTGTCCAAAGTTAGCCAAACGTCATGCTTCTCTTAGAAACGTAGCCGTCAAGAAAATCCCAGGTTTCGAAAAACCCTAACCAGAAAATTCGGGCTTGGTGGGCCTCCATTTTTGCTGGTTTCAGCCCAACAGTTTGGGCTGACTTGTTTTGGCTATAACTTGTGCATTTGGACTCCGTTTTTGACGCGGTTTGAACCTGCGTTTAGAGCGGGACGATCACGTCATCTAGGTAACCTTTTCAACATGTTTATTTAATTAAATATAGTCTTAAACAATTTAAGACACATTTAATCTCTTTTGCATCATATGCAAATTAGTCCCTATCTAGGCTTAAATTTTCATTTGCATCAAATAGAAATGATCTGAGGGCATATTCCTCTACAGGTATTACCCGGGTCAACCCGACCCGACCCGGAATTTTAAAAATTTTCAGTTAAAATATATTTCCAAGGGAAACTGTTCTTGTCTAGCCTCGATACCGTGACCTACAACGGCAATATCCAACGCACTAACCAATTAGCCGATGTGTGCCTTGTGTTTATTTGAGCATTTTAATTATTAAATAGAGTTACTAATTTCTATTACTAAAAGTAAATCACAAGAATTGATTGCAGGATCCCGGAATCGAACCCGTGACCCCTTCTTTATGTACCCAACTCCTCCATCCGACTAACCACAGCGCCAAGGCTCTGCTTGGTTTCCATTTTGTTATATAAGTATATATATAAATATTATGTTAAACGGGTTGAAAACGGGTTAAACGGGTTGACTGGTCAAACCTGAACCCGACTCGAATTTTATCCGGGTCGGCCGGGTCGACCCGAATTCGACCCGACCCGGATAGGCCTCTACCCATACCCGGCTAAGGAGACCGGGTTCGGGTCGGGTCGGGTCGGGTGCATTTTGCCACCCCTAGCAGATAGTGGAAATCTCGTACCGGATTGGTCGGGGACTGGACGTACCCAAAAGTTGTGGGGAACCAGGATAAAAATCCTTGTGTCTGCGATTGCTTATCTGTGTTTGTTTATCTTTGCTCGTACTTTATTATTTGCTAATTGTTGTTCATCTATTGCAAAGATTAACTTTCTTTTATCCGCTGTAAATAAAGATATAATATTTGTATTACTTGCAATTTTATTTGTGCTTATAAATTCTCTGGGAGTCGACTGCTGATCATAGGGAGTTGACTACCTGCTGTGAAATTTCTCTGTGATTATTAGATTACTTTGTTGATTAAGAACCAAGGGTAGATCGCTCTACTTGGTTTCTTAGGCAACATTAGAAGGATTTGTTTTTGTGTTAATTCGTAAAGAAAGAAAAAGTTTTATCTCTATACAACACTATTCAACCCCCCCTTCTAGTCTTGTTTGCCATCCACGTGATCCAACACCCTACCCTTAATTGGGGGAGTTAATGGCCAGAATAATGGGGGAAGTTACACCCTTGAATGACCAATTCAATGGCCATTAATTGAGTAATTAGTGGCCACATTTGGTGGAGGGAGGTTATGAGCAAAGGAGGAGGATAAATATCACCAGAATAATGGAGGAAAGGGGAGGCCAGATTCTCCAACGAGAGAACCCCAAGAAAGGCTAAGTGACACACTAAATATACTCTCATCCCTCACTCTTATATATTTCTCTTTATCTTGCTCTATAGTTGATCATCAAAAGGAGACTAACTTGAGCATCGGAGGGGATCGGTCGGGCCCCAACCCCGATCCCCTAACGATTTTCTCAGGTTGCATGATTATGAAGATATCGCGAATATAGGGAAACATCCATCCATGGAGTCCAATCCTAGCACCCCCGACTCAGAGATGCTCGTTCATGGGTCCCATCTCTCAGCCGACGAAGGATCGATCCAACAGAAGCGTCCTCGTCGGCCCAAAAACTGCATCGGTCATTTTTGGCCTTAACAATATATATATAAGTTTTAAGTTTTAATTTATAAATTAGTTATAAAGGTTTTAGTTTAAGCTAATATATATAAAGTTAGTTTTATATTTTTATTATAAATTATTTTAAGTTAATGTTAGCTAGGTATAAGTATATTAGTATTAATATATGAGTTGTCTTTATAAGTTTGTGTAACTAACTCATTTTGTAACACATGTGAACCCGGTATCACTACCGCGGATCGAACCGTGCCTTTCACGACACTGCGTATCGATAACTCGTTGTACCCTAGCTATGGATTAAAAACTATAATAAATGCATGTTAAACTAGTTTCATTTCTTTTTCAAAGTGTTTCATTAGAATAGTTAGCTAAGATTGATAAACTGCACCATATCATAAAAGAATCGCTCAGACCATGTGTCATACTTGACTGTAAAAATTTTAATCTAGAAAATGACTCGTAAATTACAAATATGGTAACATCACAAACACTTAAGGTTTTTGGGATAACTTATAATAGCGAATGTGTGGGAGCGACCAGTTTAGGCTTTGTTGTTATTGTCCCGCTCGTCGGTGACAAATTCAGAGACATGAATCACAGATTATTGAACAGTATCGTATTTGTTGCACAATTTTGTTTTAACCCAGGTACGCGCACCTGTGGTATGAGTTTGACTCTTGGTTGCTCACTGTACTACACTTTATAAGTCACGATCTAGGTTCGTCACAGTTATACTCTCGTAACCTTGTCATCTTTAATAATGTTTTTTAATTGCTGATAAATTGTGAAAGTCATAAATTTACAACACTATATTTCTACTCTATTTCCATAACATTATTGTATGCTCTTTTACTTCTAGTCTCTGATAGTTTGCCATGCTTGTACATTGTTTTGAATTCCATGTTAGAGACACTTTGAGTTACGTCTGATCCTGGCGACCCTTCTTTTTGTGGTGGACCCGCCAGATAATCCACAGGTTGAAGAGGTGATACCTGAGTTGACAAATGCTGAGCTTGCAGTTGAGTTTGACCAGGAGGATCCTGGGTACTGAGAGTGAGAGTGAGTGTGTTACATTATTTTATGTTTCTCAGGGTGTGGCTTGGTGTGTATTTGTATTCGGGTTGTATTTTCTTTTATGTACGCTGCTGGTTTGTAATAATGTTGTATTTCATTTTCATGTATGAGTGTTTTGGCATATTTCTGCAACAGAGCCTGTATTGATTTCATTGGTGCCTAGCCGGACTTGCGCATGTTCAAAACAGTAACGAGCCCCGGGAGTGGGTCGTTACATCACTGATTTTATGATTATAATACACTAATCCCAAATCACTTATATATATTAGATTACAATGGCAAAATTTCTATGCATGCACACTAATTAATCGCTAATTACTGATTATTTATTATTAAAACACTAAACACTAATCACTGATATATGATTGCTTAGAAATAAATCATCACTGAGAACTGCTTAATCACAAAGCAATTATATTAACATTTACCAAAAGTGCTCAAAGCGCACAACGTGCAAAATTTTTGCCCGGTGTGCGCGTTGAGCAATTTATTTACCACATATACAAATTGCTCAATGTGCACAACGTGGAAAATTATGTCCCATTGTGCGCGTTGAGTAATTTTTTTAACATAAATATAATTGCTCAACGAGCACAACTGGCCACAATTTTGCTCGGTGTGCGCTGTAACGCCCCGCTCTCCAGAATACACGGGAAGTACGAATCCATCCTAGGTAATCCCAGAGTAGCGAGTGTTACTAAGAAAGAGAAGGAAAATGGAAAAGAAGTGCAAAAGAAACAACAGGCCACTACGTACGTGCTGGGAAGTACAAGTAAAGCTCCACCACAAAAATAACACAGAGAGTTAAATAAAGTACAAAGTCCAAACTTCTTTTATTAATACAAAAGTACATCTTTATTTATACCATCTCAACACCATGTACAAACATGGAAAACAGAAGAAAATCCCAGAAACCCCACAAAGGACAAAGATGTCCATTTCCAGTATAACTCACTCCCTAGACTATCCCCTGAGAACCAAATGAACAAGGTCATCCTCCGAGGGTTCCATCTCTGAGTAATTTCCTGATCAAATCCATCTCAGTTTGCCCTGCTCCTAAACCTGAAAAGTAAATGTAACACGTCAATGCGTGACCCAGTAGGATAATCTAACTACGCTATGTAGTGTCGGTTTCAGAACTGCTGTACATAGTAAGGTTCGGTCACTGACTGTAAGCAATTCTACAGCAACTCATGAGGAAGTAGGTACTCAAACGAATACCACGAGGAGAGTCTACTAAATTAACGTACAAGAAAAGTAAACAACATCACATGCAGGTATGGATAGTCAGAGCTACAGAGTTAGATAGACATGAAGTAAGGCATCTCATGCAGTGATGGAAAGAAAGGACTACAGAATGGAAATGCATAAACTAAAGGAAAAAGACTGGTGAGTATTAAAGAAGCATAAATAAAAGCAGATCATGATTTTAATGAATGTGCATTAATCTTCATAATTTTATTTTTATAATGAATAATTGGAAACACCGTGTAATTGAAGGACATTAGAAACTGAACCTCATCCAAGGTGGGTGGAAAAATGGTACCCCGCAAGTGGACACGAGCACTGTAAATGTGGCCTCTTATAACTTCAACTGTCGGAAGTGAGACAATTCTCGGGTTTTTTGGTAAAACGGATGAAACCATGAGTTACCTAATGGTGCATCACAAATACAACACCGGCCTCTCCACCTCTGCCCAACTCCCTGTGACGGAAGTGCGAGGGAGATACATATCTTCACTAGTCCAGTTCTCGTGCCTACACATTACTCAGGTTTTCCCCCAAACCAGTATCTGGAATCTCACCCATTTTGAATGGACCGAGAATCCCATGTATTTATTAACTATCGTCTCACTCTTAATTCATCAATTCACAAGCTTTCGTCTTTGACGGTCTCAATTACCACATTCATACACATTTCCAATTACATTCTTATTCATGAACATTTATTTATGTTTATCCATTTATTCGAATTGCATATGGCCAATTCCACATGAAGTTTTGCATGTAACATGAATTCCTTTCCGTGCATATGAAACACAATATCATTTAAAAGAGCGACATCATGGCATGGCTTAGATTACATGATCAATGGCATGTTGGCAAAACATGAGTATGTTAATATGAAAAAAGAACTTAATAGAATAACAATTAATCGTCGTGATGTTCTTTTCTAAGTCTTAGAAAAGCATGGTTACAACATGGAGATCATGTCATATGTAATTAACATGGGTCTTTGAACCACTCATGGTGATAGCCAGTAACACTTATATTCTTAGACATGATGCACAAAGTTATTCTATCGTTTACCACATTGTAATCAGATTCAAAATGAAATTTACAAGCAGGACACAAACCACACAACTGTATGGAACGCTGAGATCAACATACAAATCCAACCCACACGATCGTTTGGATAAGTCCACACGACCGTGTGGGGTACCATGTTCAGTTCAACAACACATGACCACACAGTCGTGTGGGGCCTTCACATGCTTATGTGGAGTAATACTCATTATAATAGAAGACGGTGGCCACAAGGTCATTTAGCTATGCCACATGACCGCGTGGGGGTGATTCTCTCCACAAACTGACACGGTCATTTGTTTTGACGACATGACCGTGTTGGGTCGTGGGAAGTTGCTTAGTCTCGTCTACGTCAACGTGACGGTATAGCTAGGCGGGTCGGCACGAGCATGTCTAAGCTGACACGGCCGTGTGGGTCAAGAACACTACGTAGACAGCCACTCAGTTGTGGAATGACCATGTGATGCAGCCGATGGTCAAACGACCACAACATGGTCCTGACACGACTGTGTCAACTACAACACGACAGAGACACGGTCATTTTGTCGAATATTTTTGTCGATTTTCTATCCAATTCCTACATCTAATTCTACGCAATTCTGAGAATAAACCTATCTAGTATAGTTAGATCTCCTACCTTGTTAAGTCATCCATTCTAGGGTCTTTGGCCCTTCTTCTCCGTGAAGACCCAATCAATTCTTCAACCTTTCCCCCATGGTGATGGGCCGATAAGGTTTTGTGATTCTAGTGGAGGAGATGGTGGCTGCACTAGTGGAGGAGGAGGAGGGGTTGATGGAAGTTGTTGTGGATTCGGCTAGAGGGGAGGAGCAAGTGGTGATGGTGGGGGTTGCGTGTGTGAGGAAGGAAAACGGGTGCTGCTGGGTTCCTTGCGTGAGAATGTGAAAGAGGATAGGGTTTTCTCTTTTTCTTTTCATTTTCCACTTTTTTCTTTTCATTTTTTTTCTTTCCTATTTAAGCTAACCATCATCCTCATCATCGCAACCTATTCTTTTAATTGGGCCATGTAAGTGGGAGGTGGCATGGTGCAGTTGAATGGGTTAACATGACACATGTAGCATTAGGTGTATCTTTAAGATTTTCTAAATATTGGAATAACTCGATAATACCATATACTCCCACATGATACTATGGATTCCCCTTTAATACTTCATTCAACATAATTCAAATGAAGTTTAAAATTATTTTAAAATAGTTGTTGGCTTTATAAAATTGGAGTGAAAGTATTGAAAATACCCACAATATTAATACATGCAAATACATCCAAAAATACGTATATTATACTCGTACTTACGAATACGGGGTATTATATGCACTTTGAGCAATTTTGGTAAGACATAAACAGTTTGCTCAACGTGTACAGCGGTCAAAATTATGGCCAGTTGTGCTCGTTGAGAAATTATATTTATGTTATAACAGAATTGCTCAACGCGCACAACGAGCAAAATTGTGGCCAGTGCGCTTTGAGCAATTTGTTTATGTCTTAACAAAATTGCTCAACGCGCACACTTGGCCACAATTTTGCCCGTTGAGCACGTTGAGCACTTTTGATAAATGTTAATATAATTGCTTTGTGATTAAGCAGTGCTCAGTGACTAGTTATTATTGAGCAATCATATATATCAGTGATTAGTTATTAGTGTTTTAATAATAAATAATTGTTATAAATCAACTACTGAGAGGAGAGCCCTCAGGTCTATATTTATAGCCAAAGGGGAGAATACAAGTGGGCTTATACAGATATGGGTCCAAACACTTAGGTTGGCCCAATAACTCATCCAACCCAGTAAATACCCATTCACAACACTCCCCCTTATCCAGCCATAGTTGTGGACCCTGCTCATGAATACTTCAGGATTTTGAGCCTGTATGGGTCTCACATGGGGTGTATACTTCAGGATCCTGAGTTGGTGAGATTTGGCTCGTTAAAACCTTTGGCTATGGAAAACCCAGTGGGAAAAACCATAGTTAAGGGAAAAGAGTACAAACTCTGCCGAACTCCCCCTGATCTGTACAAGCTCTCAAGCTTTCAGATCTCTTAGGCGTCTCATTCCAATCCTATGTACAAGTTTTCTAAAGGTAGCAGTAGGAAGGGCTTTAGTGAACAAATCTGCCAAATTGTCACATGACTGCACTTGTCTGATGTCGATCTTGCCATCTCTCTGTAGCTCGTGCATCCAGAAGAACTTTGGTGAAATGTGTTTCGTTCTGTCACCTTTGATGAAGCCACCTCGTAGCTGAGCTATGCAAGCAACATTGTCCTCGAACATGGTAGTGGGCTCGAGGTCTCCAGTCTTCAGTCCGGTCGTAGACAAGATGTGGTAGATGACTGAGCGTAGCCATACGCATTCTCTGCTTGCTTCATGGATGGCAATGATCTCCGAGTGATTGGATGAGGTCACCGTCAAGGTTTGCTTGATGGATCTCCATGAAATGGCTGGCCCTCCGTAGGTAAACACGTACCCAGTCCAGTCTGTGATTTTGCTTTATGGGGATCAGACAAGTACCCTGCATCAGCATAACCTACAAGTGTAGAGGATGTTCCATTTTTGTAGAAGAGTCCCAAATCTGTAGACCCTTGGAGGTAGCGCAGAAGGTGCTTTACCCCGGTCCAGTGGCGCTGTGTAGGCGCTGCACTGTATCTGGCAAGCAAATTTACTATGAACGCTATATCGGGACGCGTGCAGTTTGCCAGATATAGTAGTGCTCCGATGGCACTCAGATAGGGAACTTCCGGACCAAGTATATCCTCCCCCTCTTCCAGCGGCCGAAAGGGGTCTTTATGTGCATCCAGGGATCGTACCACCATAGGTGTACTCAATGGATGGCAATGGTCCATATGGAATCTTTGCAACATTTTCTTCGTATATGTGGTTTGGTGTAATAGGATTCTGTCCTTTTGATGTTCAATCTGTAAGCCAAGGCAGAATTTGGTTTTGCCTAGGTCTTTCATTTCGAATTCTTTTGTTAGGCTTACAGATATCTCAGTGATCTCTTCGGGAGATCCTATGAGATTCAGATCGTCTACGTAGACAGCTATTATCACGAATCCTTTTCCCTTTGTTCTTATGAAGATACAAGGGCAGACTTCATTGTTCGTGAATCCTTGTTGAACAAGGAACTCACTGAGTCTGTTATACCACATTCTTCCTGATTGTTTGAGACCATACAATGATCTTTGTAGCTTAACAGAATAGACGTCCCGAGGTCTATCTTTCAGTTCAGCAGGCATTCAAAAGCCATCAGGAAGTTTCATGTAGATCTCCTTGTCGAGATTGCCGTATAGATACGCAGTCACAACATCCATTAGCTGTATATCTAGGCCTTCCTTTGCTGTTAAGCTTATCACGAATCTGAACGTGATCGCATCCATGACCGGGGAGTATGTTTCGTCATAGTCTATACCCGGTCTTTGGGAAAATCCCTGTGCTACAAGTCTAGCTTTGTAGCGTGCGATCTCATTATTTTCGTTTCTTTTTCTGACGAATACCCATTTGTATCCCACAGGTTTGACACAGGTAGGTGTCTGGACTATTTGCCCAAAGACTTTTCGTTTCTGAAGCGAGTCCAACTCGGCTTCTATTGCCTGATTCCACTTTGGCCAATCATCTCTACGTTTGCATTCAGCAACGGAGTGTGGTTCATAATCATCATCGCTTCCGGCGATGTGAATGGCAATGTGAAACGCGAAGTCATCGTCGACGGCTGTACTCTTTCTGTCCAATACCTCCCCTGTACGTACATAATTTAGTGATATTTCTGTTTCTCCCGGCAGTTCCTCTGCAGTGGATTCCGGGAGGGGAGAGGGTATGGACACGAGCTCGTTTCTCTGTGGGGGTATCGTCCCAAGGTCTCCGGATATTTTTCTTTTTCTTGGATTTTTATCCTTGGAGCCTGGTGGTCTGCCTCTTTTCTGTTGAGGTGCAGCCACTTCTGCTGCAGGTGGATTGCATCCATCCTTCGGGATGTCAATCCTAGCTGGAGTATTCGCAGCAGGGATGTGTGATCTGACAATCTTCTGGTTGTCAGTGAACGAGTCCGGTAATCTATGGACTGTGTCCTGGATGTGTAAGATCTTCCGGATCTCATCATCACATTGTTTTGTTACCGGATCATAGTGGGTCAAGCTTTTTGTATCCCACGTTAACATTTGCTTTGCACTAGACTTTTCGATGTCTAGGCCCATTTTGGGGAAATACGTCTCATCAAAATTGCAGTCTTCAAGGCGTGCCTTGAAAGCGTCCCCCGTTTGGGGTTCTAGGTATCTTATAATGGAGGGTGAGTCAAACCCTACGTAGATACCTAGGCGACGTTGAGGACCCATCTTGGTCCTTTGTGGTGGTGCAATGGGGATATAAACTGCGCAGCCGAAGATTCTCAAGTGAGAGATGTTCGGCGGCGTTCCATATGCGAGTTGCATTGGAGATAGACTCTGACCTCCTGAGGGTCTAATTTTTATTAGTGATGCAGCATGCAAAATTGCATGTCCCCATGCATCCACCGGCAACTAGGATTTCATCAGCAATGGTCGTGCGATCCATTGGAGTCTTTTAATGAGCGACTCAGCTAACCCATTCTGGGTGTGAACATGCGGCACTAGATGTTCAATTTCTATTCCCGTTGCTTGGCAATATTCTTGGAATGACTGAGAGGTAAATTCCCCCGCATTATCCAGACGTATTTTCTTTATTTGGTTGTCTGGGAAATGCGCCCGCAACTTTATTATTTGTGCCAAAAGCTTTGGAAAAGCTAAGTTGCGGGTTGAAAGTAGACACACATACCCGTATTTCGAAGATGCATCAATCAGTACCATAATGTACCGAAAAGGCCTGCTAGGGGGGTGGATAGGTCCACATATGTCTCCGTGTATTCTTTCAAGGAAGCTAGGAGACTCAATATCCACTTTAAGTGGTGATGGCCTTGTTATTAATTTACCCTTAAAGCAGGGTACACAAGGGAATTCTCCCTTCTGAAGAATCTTCTGGTTCTTCAGGTTATGCCCATGGGATTGTGTTATGATGCGGTGCATCATCACAGATCCGGGGTGGCCAAGTCTATCGTGCCAAAGTAAGAATTTGGCCGATGTCGGGCACTTCAGGTGCTCCGTCAGGTTTGCTTCCTCTCTCCGAATTTTTGTATGGTAGAGGCCTGATGAGAGGCTCTCAAAACGTTCAAGTATGGTTTTAACTCCATTTTCTTGAGACGTTACATACAGTAATTCATTTTATTTGACATTTGCTGTTTCCAAGTGGAATCCGTTAAGACTGATATCTTTGAAACTTAGTAAGTTTCTCTTGGAATTCGGAGAGTAAAGTGCATCTTTTATTTTTATTTCTGTTCCATTGGGGAGCAACAAGGTTGCATTCCCAGAACCTTCAATTATGTCCGATGGCCCTGAAATTGTGTTTACATGGCTCTTATACGGGATAATGCTATGAAAATAGCATTTGTGTTGAAGGATCGTATGTGTTGACGTGCTGTCTACTAAGCAGTCATGAGAGCATTCCATCTAAAAAAAGATGAGTAAACATTTGCATTCAGAAAGGCTAAATTTTATTCAACAGAATTGAAGATACATAAAAGCTCTCATAACATAGAATGTTCATACAATAAAATGCTAAGATAAATGATAACAGGCTAATCAAGCAGATTATCTGACTCGAAGTCTTTTGCTGTAAATTTGACTGCATTATTCGCAGCCACCAGGTTTGATTCAGCATTCTTTTTCTTGCTTTGTTTATAAAGCTCCTGAAGATGCACTGGGGTCCTGCACACTCTAGACCAGTGGCCGGGCATGCCACAGCTGTGGCACTGGTCTTCCCAGTCCCTCTTGGGTGGGGGGGCATTGTTTTTCTTGTTATCATTCCTGCGCCAGGTGAACTTGCGCTTCCCTTCATTCTTGCGCTGCTGTGGTGGGCCTTTGGCTCTTTTCTGTTGTCCCCCTTTCTGTGGTCTTTCTTTTCTTTTATTGTCCCTCTTCTTTTTGAAGGAAGAGGTATGGTGAGCTTCTGGTAGGGGGACAGTGCCTGGAGGGCGCATATTGTGAGTGGCGAGAAGAAGCTCTCTGTTTTGCTCGGCCATGAGAAGACATGACAGCAACTCTGAATACTTGGTGAACTTACGTTCACGGTATTGCTGCATAAGTATCGCATCCTTTTCATGGAAAGACGTATACGTCTTTTCCAGCATGCGATCTTCTGAGACTTTTTCACCACACAACTTCAGGCGTGAGGTGATGCTAAAAAGTGCTGAGTTGTACTCAGCAATGGACTTAAAGTCCTGCAGTCTCAGGTTCTCCCACTCATATCTCGCCCTTAGGAGTATAACATCTCTCTGATGTTTATACCTGCCCTCAAGGGCGGTCCATAGCTCAAGTGGATCTTCGACCGTAAGGTACTCAGCCTTTAAGGTCTTATCCACATGGCGGCGAATATAGATGATGGCTTGCGCCTTCTCTATATCGCTAACATTTTCTTTTTCAGTCACAGCAGTGATGAGGGACTTGACCCGCAGGTGAAACTTAACATCTAGCTGCCAGCTTAGATAGTTTCTGCCTGATGCATCCAGCACTTCAAAGTCAACGCTTGCAATTTTAGCCATTTATCTAGCAGAGCACAAACATGAATGAATTAATAATCAATCAGAAAGAACATTTTCATGCGGAAGCAATATTTAATGAAAAGCTAAACGTGTGGATCGGCCAGTCCCACAAGAAAGAGTCCAAGAGTCCACAGTCCAAATTATACAAATTTGCAGCTTGAATAAAATGAAAATACAACTTTGGAAACCCCGTGGGTCCCATTTAATATCTTCGTCTTCAAGCGTAGCTTCCGACTCCATGGAAGTTGGTCTTCTTTCTTTGACATTTACATAAATTCCTCACTACAATTTCTCTCAAAAATAAAAGAAAAGTGCGGGAAATAAACTGTGGGACTAAACGGCCGATCCAAAAACCACATTTAGCAATTCATGCAAGAATATTGTGCTCATCAACATTTTCATCCACAGACATCACATGCAGTTTATTCATATGAGGATAAAGCGATATTTAATCACTTAATAATTATTGGACCACTGGGCAACGTCATACACCGTTAGGTAAGGTAACTAACGGCAGAGCAGTCGCAGGATCTTCCTAATTATTAAGTTTTTAAATAAAATGTACAACCACGCAAATAATATCCACATAATTTTGCCAGAGATGTAAAGCATGTAAAAGAAATTACGATGCATAGGTTGTAAAGTAAATGGGTTTAATCAATTTAAATTGATTAAGAGCCCAAAATTAACATTTTCTTTTGTATGAGGAAAAAGGTTCACTCATCATCCCAAAAGCCCCCCAAAAAATCCTCAAAATGCCATTGTCTGCCCGATATTCTTCCCGTAATTTACCGTGATTTTTCACGAATATTTTGCCTTTGAATCCCCATTTTAAATTAATTTTTAGGCTAATAAGTTACCTTTTAAGGCTAGTTTATAGCCCTTTGCCTCCCCCAAATTTTTCTTTTTTTTCAGATAAACCAGCCTGCGGGCCTGAAGCCCGCAGTCGACCTATGGGCTTCAGGCCCATAAGCCTCTTTTTTTTGAAAATCTGTGGGCCTGAAGCCCACAGATCTGCTGTGGGCTTCAGGCCCACAGATCTGTTTTTTTTTTAAATCTGTGGGCCTGAAGCCCACAGATCTGATGTGGGCTTCAGGCCCACAGATCTGTTTGTTGTTGTTTTTTTTTTTGAAATCTGTGGGCCTGAAGCCCACATATCTGCTGTGGGCTTCAGGCCCACAGAACTCTGGGTTTTTTTTTGTTGGGTTAGGGTTTTGCAGGGGGGCGCCGCCGCCGTCGCCGCCGTCCCGCCGCCCCCATGCAAGGGGGGCGCGGCGGCGGGGCCGCCCCCCCCCCCTGCAGGGGGGAGCGGCAGGGGCCGCTGCCCCCCTGCGGGGGGGGCGGCATCGGGGGCCGCCACCCCCCCCCCCCTGCAGGGGGGAAGTGGCGGGGCCGCCGCCCCCCTGCAGGGGGGGGCCGCCACCGCCCCCCTGCAGGGAGGCGCGGCGGCTGCCGCCCCCCTGTGGGGGAGACGATGTGGCGGCGGGGGGGGGCGGCGGTGAGGCCGCCGGCGGGGTTGATTTGGGGTTTTGGCAAGAGAAAATCCAAAAACCCTAAAAAAATTTGATTTTTGGGATGAAAAATCCGTCGTTTTCAAGGCGACGATGAATCCCCATGACGATCTTGCGAGATCTAGGGGAGGGGAAATCATACGTATGATTAAAAGTATCGTTTTTAGTATTTTTTACCTCTATATCCGTCCTCCGGATATAGCGACGGTTGCTCGAAGCCCTACGCGGATGACGACCCTTGATGGAGGAAGCCTTGCACCGCGCTCGTGGATCTCCCGTCTCGCCTTCGCCTTCGCCTTCGCCTTCGCAACGAACGGAAAAAAAATTTGTGGAAAGGGAAAATTTAGAGGCTCGTGCTGATAACGTGTTATAAATCAACTACTGAGGGGAGAGCCCTCAGGTCTATATTTATAGCCAAAGCATCCAACCCAGTAAATACCCATTCACAACAATAATCAGTAATTAGTGATTAATTAGTGTTCGAAATTTTGCCCTTGCAATTTGATATATATCAGTGATTTGGGATTTGGGATTAGTGTATTATAATCATATATATATATATCAGTTATTAGTGATTGGTGTTTTAATAATAAATAATCAGTTATTAGTGATTAATCAGTGTTCAGGAATAGATGTTTTGTCCGTGCTCGTTGAGTAATTTAGATCTATTAATTCTTTTTACTCGTCACGCACAACGGGCAAAATTTAGCTGTCGTCCGTGGTTAGTAATTTCATGTTTGTGATCCACCCACCTGAGAATTTTGGTCAACTTTTAACTTGATCGTCATATTTCGTCATTTATATCCGCTTTCTTCTTATCACGAGTCTACGGGCATCTGACATTCGATTCGCATAGGTTATAAGTTTTTATGTGGTATTTTATTTGATTTTTTCATGATTTTATGATGATTTGTCTAAAGGGTATTTTTGATAGGCCTGGTCGTGCGTTGAGCAGAAACGTAAATATGATTATTATTTTCGTCGTACGCGGAATAAAAAGTATAAGCGGACGTGCACAGATCAATTTTGCCATTATCTTTTATTCTTTATATGTGCCTAGCAGCTCTCTATTTACAATTTTGCCATTATCTCTTACTGGTTTACGAAAAATCAATGGCAGATTTGTAAATAAATGTAATGTGAAGGGAATGTTTCTTTCGTTGATAATGGGCTGAGAAAGTGTCGAAAAGACACTGTTTGGTGTCACTTCGGGGACTATTCATCCATTTTCTCAGCTTGCTTTCCTGGCTTGTGTTTCTTTCGGCAAACTTCCGTTGGGATTCATGTGCATTGATTTTGTCGACGTGGAGGCAAAATTCACTCCGCCAAAATCCCCGCAATTTGCGGGGATTACAGACATGATTCTTGTTTGGGGGACCCACTCTTGAGGAGCACCAATCAGAAGCTGCCGGCAGCTTTTGTTTTTTTTCCATTGCAATCGCAAGCTGTCTGTGTTTTTTGGCAATTCGCACAAAAATAATGTGTTTTTTATTTAAGTTTTATATTTTAATATTTTAATTTAATACTCTCTCTCCAACTTCCACCTTTCCTCATCTAATAATCCCAATCTCACTTTAACCAAAAGAAACACAAAACTTTAGTATGTGACCCACAAACAAATCTCAAACCAACTTTCCAACCCACTTTCCTCCAAAAGAAACACAAAACTCTTCTTCTCTCTCCTCAAAAATCCAACATGGATTTACTATTCACAACAGTAAATCCTAACCCACAATCACACAAAGAAACACGCTCTAACACGATGTGTAATGTGGCTAGCAGCAGGCGAACAAACGGAACAAAAAAATTGAAGATTGTCCGTATTCAAAGCGTACACGATTTTTCGCTGACCCACCGGTCGCCTTCATCCTCGGAAATGTCGCGATTTAATTTTGTGGCACCCGCGTCTAATGTGGGACCCAATTACCTACATCCTTCTGTGTGGGTGTACATCTCGGTATCGCCCATACTTTGTACATTAGGGCCTGTTCTTTTGAGTGTAAACGAGGGGAATCCCATTTTTTTCACTGTTGTGAACAGTGTTTTGGGGGAAACCCGATTGGGATTCCCCAAACCTGTTCTTTTGCTTTCCCAACGTAAAGGGATTCCCAAAACCTCTTTTCCTCTCTATTCTCTTCTAAAAAGAAACTAAAATGAGGGATTTCATGAGGAATTCATTTCTCCTCCACTTTCTCCTTCCACTTTCTCATCCAAAAGAACACAAAATAAAAATTTTCTCTCTCTTAATTCCTTTATTTCCCCCACTTTCCCCAACCCCATTACACTCAAAAGAACAGGCCCTTAGGTTAATCTGGGTGATCTCGTCACCAAAATCCAACATGGCACCATGTCAGCAGATAGTTACAAATACCAAACTCCGCCCAATCTTATATAAACCCTCGAATTTTCCCAATTCGCGAAGGTAAATTTTAAAATTTCACGTTATATATAGATAATTCAGATCTATTATCATTTGGTGGGGGGCTCTGTTGTTTGCTCTAGAGGCGCTTTCTTTCCTTTTAGTTTGCTTCTGATTGAAGAAGAATCGTGCTTTTTCGATCCATATAACAGGTTTTAGATCTGAAGGTTTCAAGCAATTGAAGGCATTAGACACCCTTTTTCTCGCTAGTATCTGTTAATAACTGAGAATTGTGAATTTGATCAGAGATCGGATCAATGGCGAAGGAAAACTCCAATGGGGATCATCCAGCTGTGACGAGGCCGCCTCCCACGCCTTCTCCCATCCGATTTTCCAAGTTTTTTCAGGTAAATGCGGTTTCTTTGATGGAATTTCAAGATATTTATGATTTTGTTTTTGTTATTCAGTTTATATGAACAAATATATAATGAGATCTACCGAAGCAGAGAACATGTAGCCAGTTTCTAGAATTGAATACGACATTAATTGATCAGATTTGAGCTATGCTAAATTGCGATGTGATTCATGGATCTAATTACTGTTGCCATTTAAGAGTAAAATTTTTTTTTTTTTGAGTTCACTAATGCAGTGACAAGCTAATATAGATTTGCTAAGATCTGAACAACTGGAGGAATGAAAACGATTGAGAAGTAATTTTAGCCTTCATATGGATTTAGAACATGCAATTGCAGCTCTGTTTAATTTTTAAGAGTGAAGTCTAATTTGTTTTTAGCATTGGATCTCATCTTCGACAGGCCAACATGAGAATTTTGGTGTCTGGGGGAGCTGGATTTATTGGATCTCATCTGGTCGACAAGCTGATGGAAAATGAAAAGAATGAGGTACCTAAGTTTCAGTTTATTCCATGTACTGTTTTCACATACCGTTGTCATTGCTTATATTTCTTTCCCATTCTTGCTTTTTATTTAGACTGTGTTTGGTTTAAGAGAAAGTGGAAGAAAAGAAGTGGGAAAGTGAGTTTCTTGGGTTTGGTTAGAGAAACTAGAAAGGAAAACTAAAAACAAATGAAAACTATGCATTTCAATTTTCCTCCTCCTTTTCTCTCCCCATACCCGGAGAACATGAGAGAAAGACTTCTTGGCAGTGGTCAATTAAACACCGATCGGCCATGATTAGAGATTGTGAGCTCTAGACAAACCGAAAATTGACACCATCATTGTCATCAACGGTCACCAATGCTTATAAACAACCATCAACCATCAAATTATGCCTCAGAATTTTTCATGTTTTTACTTCTTTTTCTCCAATCAAGCCACAAAAATTGATCCAAAAATCGACTGACCCATTCGAGAATGACGTTGTTAATTGACGTATCTCACTCCTCACTGTATAAATTTACAGTTATAAAAGTAGAATAAATTTGTGAATTGATATGGGATTAGTGAATAATTATCGGCTTGTTTTTGTTGGGATCTTTCCACTTGAGAGAGGGGAGACTGCAAGGTTTGCAGGTGTGTAGATTATGGGATGATGGGCTTCGAAGTTTACGGAAGAAGATGAAGAGGGTTGTTCTGAGAGTTTCATGGGTTTTGCGTTTGAATTGGGCTTCTCCATTTCTTGCTTCTTCTTCTTTTCCTTTTTTAAATGAAGAAAAGATGAAACAAAATCAATGGTATTTTTTCAAAATGGTTGGAAATTTGGACGACTCTCCAATTTATTAATGACAATTGTTGTATAATTTTATGAAAATTATTGAGGTATTTTGTGCCTGAAATTGTATATTTTTCATATAATTAAATTGTACATAAAACCTACAATAAAGCTTGATGTATGACATGAACTATCAAAAGGGGGAAAAAGAAATATAATTGATGTTTAACTATTTCTTCTGATTTTTCTTTCTTAGTAACCAAACAACAAAATGAATTCTCTTTTTCTTTCATTTCTTTCTCTTTCTATTTCCCTTCAATTTTATATTTATTTCTTTCATTTCTTCCAAACCAAACACAGCATTGGTGCTGAATTTTCTTCCCAGTAATATTCAGTTTCAGTGATTTCATATAAATAAACTATTTTCTATTCCATGTCCTTGTACCCGTATATTTTAACATGAACAAAACTAGATGTTATCAATATCTTAGATCTGCTTTGTTCTCTTTAGTTAGTTTAGATGAGGGTGACCTGTCAGTTGTATATGTTATACAATCTACTTTAGAACGGTGCTTTACTTGATTTTAAATATGATGACACCTAAACATAGATAAAACACTTGGGTGACAAATTAGATATTGTTAGTCAATATTGAACCCTTTCATACGCAATATCTTGCGAGTGAAAGGATATTATTGAGCTCCAGTCATCGGTATTTGAAGGGGTATTAGTACCAGTTAAAGGGACCAAAAAATTAATGTTGAAAAGTGCCAAAAAAAGGGAGGTTAGAGAACATACTGGAATTTAATGCAAAGATGCCATTTTATTAAATCGGTCCACTATGAGAGGTGTTTATTTGACTTGTATGTTGTTACTTTTGTTGTATTATCCATATACAATACCGTGGAACCATCTCAATGTGAGTAACATGGCCATTTGGCAAGTACGCGAGTTATACAATGTTTTGAATTCCTATTCTATATGTATCTAATACGGGCCCTCTTGCATTCTACATCCAAAGCACATTGTTCCATAATGTAGCTAACATGAACTTCTTGCATTTTACATCAACAGCACACAGTTTCACTATGTATCTAATAGGATCTTCTTGCATTTTACATCAACAGTACATATACTGAATCATCAATATTTCCAAAGTTTGTACTGCAACTACGACCCCATGCTGTGTTATATGACAAATGAACATGTTCTGGTTGTTCCATTTGGTCATTTACCATTTAAACATAATTTTTTGGATATATGTGTGTTTTTCTGAAATCATGAGATCATATATTTAATTATTCATCTATCGATGGTCAATGTGTATCCTGGATGAGTGGATGCAGATTTCATTTGGCTTGGTAAATTTTCTGAAGCTTAATTATTTATATTGACATGCATTCTCCTGCTTAACTTCTTTAGGTTATTGTTGTGGATAACTTCTTTACGGGTTCGAAAGACAATCTGAAGAAATGGATCGGCCATCCTAGATTTGAACTTATTCGGCACGGTAACATCATTTGTTTAAGCCCTGAAAATTTGAAATGCAGATTATTATTGCATATATGGCTATATGCATTGTTTATATGAGAATTACAATATGATTGTTGAGAAAAGTGTTGTCATTTTATTAGTTGTGGTAAACATTGGAAGTGAAATCAATATCACGGCATGCATCATATATCAGGCAAGCTTATGAGAAATGCACTGTGGTAATGCAGTAGTGGGAAACCTGCAGACATCCTTATCTGTTCAGGTTTCAAGACTAATGCTAAACTTAGTAAACCATGAAGCAAACAGGCCAATGAAGCGTTTCCTTGAAAAAAAGAAAAGAAAAAACGTATGGAAGTAAAACATTTCGTTTTGGTTCATGTGTGTGATTCTTGTTGGTCTGACATGTCCGGCATTCAGGTTGAAGCTTAAATTCTCTCAAATTGACCGGATTTCTACTAAAATTCAACTGGTTTTATTTGTGCTCTTTTATTTTTTAAACTTACATCTAGTAGGTTTATCCATTAGGTACAGGAAAAATATATACGGACATTGCTAAATTTCAGGACATGTAGGATATGTAGGGTGTACCATGTGACTTTTATGATGTTTCCTTTACTAAGGAAGTCTATTTTTTTGAATATTTTTAGTTGTGTGTTTTCCTTTACACTGTCATTTTATATGGCATCGGTATTTATAAGACCTTGAAATTTGTTAATGTGTGATTCAATACTTATAAGATGTTCAGACATTGTTTTAAAATTTCATTTTCTTTCATCAAATATTGGAAGTTCTTAAATCTGCGATGCATGGCTGTGTTTGATTTGAGTGTCGCTTAACCTTTATATCATCCTTACAGATGTAACGGAAACGTTGCTGGTAGAGGTTGATCAGATCTATCATCTTGCTTGCCCTGCTTCTCCCATTTTCTACAAATACAATCCTGTGAAGGTGCGTCTTCTTTCTATGCAATCTGCAGTCAATTAATATCATTATTGCATGTTCATGAACACAGCTAATAAGGTTAACAATTGAATTTATGGAACTAACCTTTTGTATTGAGGCCACATGATCTGAAGCCATCTTTCAGATCAAAAACTTTTGCGATATGTGAGTCATATAATGTTCAGAGGACATTAAAGTATGATAACGTTATACTACTTAAAAAAGATTCACAATTACTATAGATTAGATAGATCATGGAACAAAGGCTGTGTCATAATTGGGTTGTAATTATCTATCCTCAAACAATAAATGAGTTACATACATAAAAGAGTAAATATGTCATTTCTTGGCACTTTAGCAGCATCGCAGCCATCTTGGCATGATGTTTCTTCTCAAATCTTTATCATTTAATATCAATTGTGCTCAACATGTGCATGCATGCCAATATCTGCATGTATACATACTATATAAGCCATTGTCGATTGTGCTGAAAACCCATTTCAAATGTACAGATGGACCTTCATTTTTCCGCTCCATCAATTCTTATTTTGTCATTAAAACCTTTGATCAGAGCCATCTTTGAATTGGTGGCTTGTATTACCGTCGGATTAGAATCTGGGAGCTGTCTAGGTAACGGCTAGCAACATGTTAGCTCTTTTCCACAATGTATGCTGAGTACAAATTTTTTAACTTATGCAAATCTTTCCAACAATTTTCTGCTGTTAGTTGTTTTGAATCAACGATATTGCATATAAGTGGTGTTAATTGAGCTTGAAAGCCATAATCTAAAATGTATGATATTCTAACAGACGATAAAGACAAATGTAATTGGAACACTGAACATGCTGGGGCTTGCAAAGAGGGTTGGTGCAAGGTATGTCATTTATTATTATTGTTGTTGGTTTGTTTTCTTGGTATTACAATGGTGTTTAATTTCTCTTGCACCGTTTTCTGTTCTAGGATTTTACTTACTTCAACTTCAGAGGTGTATGGTGATCCTCTTCAGCATCCCCAAACAGAAGAATACTGGGGAAATGTTAACCCAATTGGTATACCAAATTCTTCCTTGTAAATGATTATATTCTATTAGGTCAACTGTTGATGTTGATTTTATACTCTGTTGTCTGCTATTTCCCCATATAAATTTTCTATTTCTTATGTGCATTATGGACTAACTTCTAACTTTCAATAAAGCATTTAGTCTATGTTCCAACATTATTTTGCGTTCATCATCATCATAGCATTCATCCCAAAAAATTGGGGTCGGCTGCATAGACTCAATAGAAAGAATGTCGGATCGTGATCGCGTCAGATCATGATGTCAAATAATCGTTTTCAACGTGTCATGATCACAGACTTATACCATGCATCATTTCAGCCGAAATAGTTAGCTGCCAACCTGTTCTGCTCCCCTAGGGTGATGGAAATAAGATATATTGTTATTCATAAAGAAATGGAACATAAAATTAGCTTGGAGAGATGGTAAAGTGCTTGCTTCGTACATGTGCACTGGATGTTCATTCTTGGGGTGGGGGTGGGGATCGGGGTGGTTGTTTGTCTAACAAGAAGGTTGTATGTTATGTTTTCTGCCATATCCTGCTATGTTATATCCCTTTATTGTTCTTATCTTGTTAAATATCTAAATATATCAGTTGGGCAAATGTTGTAATGGAGTCGTGGCCTAATTGGTTCGGAACTTTCATTGTTAATCAAGTTAGGCCTTGTTTGGGATCTAAGCTTGTGATGGAGTTAGGACCCAACCCCATTTAACCCCAGTCAAACGGCCAAATTTAAGCTCGGGTTAATGATCTTGGGGTTGCCTCAAAGCTTTGCAGATCATCCGCCAAAACCACCACCTGTAGCAACACTTTAACCCCAGCTTTGACCTGGGGTTGCCAATGTTGCCTCAAAACTCGAACCCCTCCAACTCCTCTAATGTTCTTACCCCAAAAGTCCTGCTAACCCGTGATGCCTACACCGGTTCCCAAACAAGCCCGTCGGGTGTTACTCTCTTTTGTCGTGCTATAATAATCTTTTAAAAAAGAAAACCAGCATAGGCTTCTCGTCTGGCTATTTACAACACTTCAGGGTCCTTCATTGATGGAATACAGTGTTCTGCTCAACTGGTTTAACAGAGAGTTATGGCCATTTTTTTTACAGGAGTCAGGAGTTGCTATGATGAAGGGAAGCGTGTGGCGGAGACATTGATGTTCGATTATCACAGGCAACATGGTATAGGTGAGAAATTATGATCTGTAAAACTGCATTGTAGTTTTTCCTATATTGTTCACTTGATGTTATTCCAGTTCTAACTAAAATTTCCAAAACATGAGTTTTCTTGATTCTAATCGACTTTTAATACAGAAATCCGAATTGCCAGAATTTTCAACACTTACGGCCCACGAATGAACATCGACGATGGTCGTGTTGTGAGTAACTTCATAGCCCAAGCAATCCGGTATTTGTTGTTGTTGTTGGTTTTCTTTTTATACACTTTTCTCCATGCAAGTCGCACATGGTTGATTTTGCTGTTTATCCTCTGGCATCTCTAGAGGCGAACCATTAACAGTTCAGGCTCCAGGGACCCAAACTCGAAGTTTCTGTTATGTTTCTGACATGGTAATTGTTTTCTTTTTATTAGCTCCTATTGACCATGTGGTAGTCTTGGATCACTTTATGAGCCAATGTTTATATTGTGAAGGTTGATGGTCTTATTCGATTGATGGAAGGAGAGAACACCGGTCCTATTAACATCGGGAACCCAGGTAATTTTTGGATTACTTGATGGCGCTTAACTAGCTGCTATGCTTATTTCCCAAACTCAAAACGAGTGTTGCTTCCCCCGTAGGTGAATTTACGATGATGGAACTTGCAGAGACCGTCAAGGAGGTGAGTTCTGGGCCCCGGACTGTATTCTCATCAATCTAATGGGTGTGAGATGTTGACAGTCGTGATCCAAAAAATATATGCAGTTGATCAACCCAGCTGTGCCCGTGACGTTGGTGGAGAACACACCCGACGACCCCCGGCAAAGGAAGCCGGACATCACGAAGGCGAAGGAGTTGCTGGGATGGGAACCGACCGTCACGTTGCGTGAGGGCCTGCCACGGATGGAGGACGACTTCAGGCAGCGGTTGGGTGTGCCCAACAAACAAAGCAGTTAGTCTCGTCCTCGTAGATTATTTGCGAAGGGTTCAGTTTGCATCCAGGAGTGTGATATCATGGGGTCGTGTTTATTTCTTTTTCTCGGATGTTTTGCATCGGGAAGTGGAATTAGGGTAATCGTGAGACCTACCCCTACTTGTTTACTGCATGTATGTTATGGATAAACGTTCAAGTTTCTGTTTATTGCCATATTGGGATTTGCCATGCGCACATTCCTGATTGCTGATACACTTGCCCTTTATTTACAAGTATGCCCATTCAAAATTTATATGTTTGCCATTGAAAATGTTTCCCTCTTTTACTCCCTTTTATTTATTTATTTATTTATTTTTCGGGGAGGATGCTGCTGCGTGCGGCTGCCGCAATGTGGGGATATTGGTTTGTGTTTAAAGTTAAAAACAAAATTTTAAATATTTTTTAGTTGTGTGAAGTGGTCCGACAGCACTTCGGTCTTTGCGCATGGCAACTCCCTCTCTAATTTGAGGAATTTATCTAGTTGCGTTTAGAGGCGGCCAAAAAAAATTATCTATGCCTATCCCAAAATGTACAAGGCGCAAGTTTAACGATTCTGCCCCCACACACACACAAAAAATCGTTAGCGAAATCTAGCAGAAATAGAATTTCAATTACTTTGTCACATGAACTTCAACGATTCAAAACATGTTTTAGAACTATGACCACCATTATGAGACCTCTTCCATCATTTTTCCCCGTTTTCTTTTGTTTAAATTTTATTACAAAGTCGAGCATCGCCGTCACTGGCCGCAGTTAATAGCAATCCACAACAATCGACCTCATTCTGATATTACATTAGTTTTTAAAGTTTAATTAGGAGTTTTGATTTCGGTTTTGATGTGTAAGAACATATAATCTAAGTGATTATAGCCAATATACATGCATCCATCACAAGTTCCTTGCATTTATATAGAGCACCTAAAGTGTATTATAATACTAAGTGACGGTAAATCAAAAGAATTCAATTCATAGTACTTGATCATATACAGCAAATATTCCATCTAGTGTTCCAAACTATTGATACTACGCAGGAAGTCATATTTAAAATTCATCAAAATACTATTAAGAACTATGTATTCAACGTGCCAATAGAAATTGGAGGAAAATGGCATTATTGATAGCGCCTATATAAATTAGATGAACCTTATTAAGTGATGGATCGTAACTTCAAGTCTGAGTTCAGAGATGTGTTCTTATTTTAGCACGACAATCAGCTTGCAAGGGTCACAGGGGGGCTACCGGTGGAATGACTACAGTTTCCGTGGCAGCCACGTCCTGGCTCCAAACATGAGAATACTACGACCAATCAGTATATGGCAATTTGTAATTAACAAGATATGGTAATTTACGCCTATGATTTTTGCCGTTCGAACTGATCATCTGCACAATTTCCTTGCATGTCGATAGGACAGCAGCAGATTGATTAGTTTTGTACTCCAAGCTTTGCATGAAGTACAAAAATGAAACATTGTGACTTGCTGGATTTCTCCAACAACAGTGGTTTCATCTTAGCCTATTTCTCTTTTCTCATTCTCCTTGTAACTCCACTTATATTACTCGTCTCTGTATGTGGAACCACTTGTTGACCAAAATAAAATCACGGGAATTGAAAGGTGGGGTGCTGTGATTCAACCGTGCAGCTGATACCAAATGCCGTCCGACACAAAAATTACAATGCCCTTGGCAGGAAGCATACCAAGTCCTGTGAGGGAGTAGGATTTCTCGGAGGAGACTTGTAGGTGTTTGTGAAAACTTGTAAATACTAAATACTGACAGTTGTTGCCCTTGAATAGAACTACAAGCAGCATCTTTAAGGTTTGTAAATACTGATTACAGTATGAAAAACCCGGGTGGAGCTAGCATTCAAGTATCCCTTATTTCAGTTTCAGGAAATGACTCGAGACATTAACAAAACATGTCGAACCTAATTGCAACAAAGATTGTTCAACAGCGTCATTCGGTGATAACAGCAACACTCCGATGTGGAGACATCACGAGTTCACCTGAAGACATGGGTACACAGGAGCCATCAGAAGTGTGTATGGATAAAATGTCATAGATAACAGGATATAATGGCTCTGTGTTTCACAGCAAGTATGAAATTACAAATAGTAATGTAAATCCTGCATTCCTGAACCAAGGAGTAGCATGTTATGAATGTACAGTAAGAATGCAGTAGCATGCTCTGGGAAAAAAATTTCATACACCGCATATCTACCGGTGTATAGAGCACTTACCTAAATATGAATGTCATCTGCATTATATGTACGTCTATACAGGAAGGATGTAGTTAGCTAGAGCACTTAACGTAAAATGCTATGATGGAAACATAGATAGGTATAAGTATCAATAGGATAACTTCATGTAAATACACTAGTCGTTCACAAATTTCACATTATCCCATATAGACTAGTCGACTCAAACTGATAATGGAGGAAAACATTTTGACATCTTTCCACTAGAAATGCATTGTTGTATTTCTTTGCCTTTTTCCCCAGAGATGGTAGCCCTTTTCCCTTTCATTCCGTTCGTTTTTTTATTTTTATTTTTATTTTTAATTTTTTTTTTTTTTTTTTTTTTGGGGGGGGGGGGGAAGAGGGGACGATTTGTTTGACTATAAGGAATAAAAATTAGCATAATATTAATAATGTGTCCATATTAATACAAAATTGCGACTCGGACATTCTGACATCTATAAGATGGGTTTTTATGTGGGAAAGGAGAATGGGTACGACCAGTTTGTTTATCTACAGTTGTCCAACAAGTAGATGTGGTAAAATGAACCCGACCCGACTCGTCCTGATCCGAACCCAGCCTCTTTAACCAGGCATCTGTAGACAGCTAACCGAATTGGGTTGCATTCTGGTCGACCCAACAGATCCGAATAAAATCTGGGTTATGTGCGGGTTTGACCTGCCAACCCGGATTGACCTGGATCCTAAAGTGTAAAAGAGATAAATAAATTAAACACTAACATAACATGTGATTCTAAAGCTCAATTGGTTGGTGTTTTGTGCATGCAAAAGATATGTCCTTGGATCAATACTCGCGATATGTAATTTATTCCAAACTTCAAATTTAAAATTTTAACCGAATCTGACTCGTCAGGAAATCTGGGTCAGGTTTTGGTGACCCAAATTATTCCCATGTTGGGCACGGGTTCTCTAAGACTAACCCGGCTTCAATCTGAGTCAAGTTTAGGTTTACCTCTACCGGGTCGGGTCAAACCCGACCTGACCCGACTCGTTTGCCACCCTAATACACGGGTATCTCAAATTAGGAGTTGTGCTCATGTCGAACAATGTCCCAAACGATGGACTTAGCGCCAGATGTGTCCCTCCCAAAAACAGCTTCGTTTCGGGATCTGGACTCCAGACCAGAAACAGGTTGGTTTAAGTTTCTTAAAAAGTAAACGGATTTTAACCCGTAAACAAACCCAAGTCTAAATAAAAACTATCGCGAAAGCTCTCTCGTTTCTTTCCTCAATCATTCTTTCAGTCTCCCTGCCTCCCTTCTCTCTAGCATTTTTACTTCGGCTACAACAGCAACGACCTTTGGCAAGCATTAGTGATCTCTCCTACAACAAGATTCTTCAACGACAGCAAGCCTTTGACAATGATGAAATGAATGGCAACGTCAACGTCAAGCAACATAGACATTGAGTGTTTTATTTAAAAAACCTAAATCTAGGAATGTTTCTTTTGTTCTATGTTCCCCATCATTCATGGATTTTTAAAACCCAAATGGCTTTTCCGATTTTAGGGGTTCTTTGGATCTTTTTTAATTTGTTGTTTGACTGGTGATTTCTTTGAGGCTTTTCATAATTAGAGGAAATTCTAATGTGTTTTAAGTTTGAATTTTTATTGAATTTGGATTGTCCTCCTCCTAATGATCGTTGAATTTTGATTTGTTGGTTGGATTAAATTTCAAATCTTTGTTTTGTTTGCTGCTTCTACTTTTCCCCCGGTATTATATGAATGTAATGACGAATGAAGCTATGGTGACTTGCCCTAATTCATTTGCTTCCGCTTCTTCCTTTTGCTTATTCCTTCAATGTTGCTGATGTTGCTTCTTTTTCTGTTGCTTATTCCTTTGTTGTTGCTGCTTATTCATCAATATTTTATGTTCGCTTAGTGTTAGTTCATTTATCATTTACTGCTGAAAGTTCATGTTTTTGTGTGATAAACTTGATGCTTTGTCCGAAATTGTCATTTGAAATGGTCGTCAACTCTTATTATTATGTAGGAATTTAGGATAGTGAATAGCTTGAATTATGTTTGGGATGAAGGAAGTAGTGTGCAAGAGAACGATAATCATCGTCTTTGGAAGTATGCAACAAACGTTAATAAAGCCGCAACAGGTGGGAGAATGTGGAATGCAATGCAATTCTTGCCATAAAGTGTTTAAGAGTTCACATTCGATGCCGCATGGTTGTCTTTTACAAAAATCATGTTGGCAGCAAGCAACAGTGGCATGATATCTGCAATATCGGTCGCAATTACATGTTTTTAGGCTACCTGATAGGCTGATACTGATTAAAGACTTTGGTGACGGTTTCAAATATTGAACCCAATTGCAAGTGTTAGGCCGTACCCAAACCCATGTTTAAATAAAAACTATCCTAAAAGCTCTCCCCAACTCCTTACCTTGATCCTTCTCCAGTGTTCTAAATATCGGATATCGGTCGTGTATCGGCCTAGGAAATTTCACATCGGATTGCGGATATCGGGGATATTGATCAAATATCGGAGTGTCATATCGGAGGCTTAAAATGATGATATATGCCAGCAAAGATGTATCTAAGAAGATATAAACTATACTAACTCAAATAAAAGTATGTTTTGCTTAGACTTCGCTTGTTAAACATGAATATCAGAGATATTGATTAAATATTAGTGTCATATCAGAGACTTAAAAATGATATCAAATAAAAGCATAAATGTATCTAAGAAAAAAACTATAGAAGGAGGTGTTTAAAGTACCCAAAACTGAAATGATTCTAGAGGAAAAAACTATTCCCCTCAAGTGAGGGGATTTATACTCCAGTCCTCATTATTCCCCTTCTTCCACACATTTTTGCTTGCAATCAAATTAGTAAGTAAATCGATTGCAACTTGCAACTCTAAAATAAAATACATTTATTTGACAGAGGGCACCCATTTATGCAGATGGCAATTGTGGCATAACAAATATGATAAACTATAAAAAATAAAAAATAAAAAACATCCAATATGTATAAGACTACGGTAAAAATTTAAAACTTAAAATTTAAAAATAATAAAATTTAAAAAAATGAAAAATTAAAAAGGGTAAAAAATACTCACCTTGATTGGAAAATCCTCCCTTGCAAAGATTGAACACCGTATGTCGAAGCTCAATCAACTAAACCCCCAAAAATTGAAGGGAAAAAAATGAAAATAAATGAAATAAATGGGGAAATGAAAAAAGGGAAGGAATACTTACATTGATTGGAAAACCCTCTCTTGCAACGATTGAACGCAGTATGTCGAAGCTCAATCGAAAAAAACCCAAAACTAGAAAAAAAATCAAAAAAATGAAGAAAAAAAGGAATGAATACTTACCTTGATCGAAAACCCTCACTTGCAAGGATTGAACACCAGACGGCGAACCGCGATCGACTTCCGCCAGAAAATTTCAATTGATGGGGCTGATCGAAGCGGCTTGAGGAGCAAAGCAGCGTGCGGAGTTAAGCGGTAATTAAGGCAAACTCGCGATTTTCCTCCCCATAAACCCGATGGCCTTATGTTTTAACTAATGGATTTGGGTCGGATCGGATCCATTTTTCAGTGGACCAACCTGCTAACCGAACTTTAAAAAACAGTGAATAGCGGTAAATATTTCAAAATGAAATATTGGCCGCAATATCTACCCAAACCAGAAATACCGGTGATATTTCCTCAAATATCGGAAACCGCATTAAAACAACATATATCGTATGGGCACAGTGATAATTTCAATATTGTGGTCGATATATCGGATATCGGACTGATATTTAGAACAATGTCCTTCTCTCTCATTGTCTCCCTTTATCTTCTGCATCGTTTCTTCAACAATGACAGCCAAGACATTTGGCAAGCGTCGGTGATCTCTACAACAAGATTCTTTGATGACAGCAAGCCTCTAACAACGAAGAAGTGAACGGCAATGGCGATGTCACGCGACATAGAGTGAGTTTTTTATTTAAAAAATCTAAATCCAGGTTTGTTTTTTCATCTCTATCTTCCAATATCATTCATGGATTATTCTCTTTTTACCAAATTACTTATTATTTGGGGCTTTCACCGATTTTAGGGTTTGTGACTTTTTTAATTTGTTTTTTGCCTAGAAATTTCTTTGTGGCTTTCCATAATTAGTAATTCTAAAAATTTTAAGTTAGAATTTTTTTATTGAATTTGGGTTGCCTTCCTCTTGATGATTGTTCATTTTGATTTATTGTTTGTACCTTAGATTGGATTAAATTTCAAGACTTTGTTTGCTACTTCTACTTTTTCTTCAGATATCCTATGAATGTAATGACAAGTGAGGCTATGGTGATTTTTTACTTATTCCCTTACTTCGGATGCTTCCTTTTTCTCCTTTACTGCCACTGTTACTGCTTCCTTTTCTGTTGCTGCATCCTTTGTTGTTGCTGCTTCTTCCCTCCATTAGTTTATGCTCGTTTATTGTTAGTTCATTTATCATTTACTGCTGCTAATCCAGGTTTTTGTGTGATTAACATTATTCAATTTTTTAATACTGTGTATGATTGACATTGTTCATTTTACGAGTATTAGATGTTTAGCCAATAAGCTTGATGCTTAGTCCAAAATTGAGCACTAGAATAGTCGTCCACTCTTGTTATTATTGACTTGATCAATTTTGTAGGAATTTATAAGTTGATTAATTATATAGGAATTATTGCTCGTTCATGTCTTTGTATGATTAATATTATTCAATTTTATATACGGTGTATGATTGACATTGTTCGGTCTACAAGTGTTCTACAAGTGTTCGATGTTTAGCCCATAATCTTGATGCTTAGTCCAAAATTAAGGGCTAAATGGTTGTCAACTCTTGTTAATATTGACTTGATAAATTAAGTAGGTATTTATGCCACTAATGGCTTAAATTCGGTTAGTTATGAAGGTAGTGGTCGGCAGGAGGACGATGTTGGATACACCGGTTTAGGATTGCTTATTTGATGATGACAAACCTTCATGAACTGTTTAATATGTGTGTTAAGTGATTTCAGGTTCAAAGGAGTTCGGATAAGAAAAGTGATAAATTGGTAATTTCGACTTAGCCAAAGTTCTCTAAAAAAATCAAAACATGGGGTAGTAAAGTTCCTGTGCATATGCAATACAAATCCAAGCCAACTACAAGAGTTCATATGGTAATACAAAGTCATGTGGTTACAAGTAACCACAAGAGTTCATGGGACAACTTGATTACTAGAGTTCATATCCATGCAAATACAAGAGTTCATATAAAATACAAGTACCAAATTTTGCGTGCAGAGGAACTTGTGCTTCAACATCCTATTTACAGTCTCCGGGCTCATGCCCAAAAATTGAAGAGATGAAAATAAAAAAGAGCCAACCATAAAAAAGTTGGTCGGCCTTGTTCCCATCAAAGTTCAAGCATCAAGAGCCGGCCTCCCTCTCTCTTAGAAGCAAGCTCGGGTTATTCCTCCTTCCAAGCAAGCATCAAGCAAAGTCTCGGCCTCCATCTCATCAAGACTCACACGGCACAAAAAGAGAGATTAATTGGGCGCATCACCGGGGGGGGAGAGAGGGAGTGCAACACAAAAAAAAGGAGAGAAAAAAGGCTCAAATTGATAGAGCAAAAAACAGAAGAGCATATCATTGAGATTGAGAGAGGAAAAACAGGAGAGACCGTTAATTTTCTCTCCCTATGCACACACATCAATGAGACGATGCCAAAAGTGTGTCCCTACAACGAAGCCAGACTGACATCACTCCCCCACGCACCCACTGCAGCACGCACACCAAGAGCTCCACATCGCTCACACGTCGTTCGAGACCAAGCAACTGCAAATGCTGACGAAGTCCGACACTGCATGACCGCCCACACGCTTGCACGGAAAACGATAGCAAACTCGCTCCCACACACGAACGAAGCGATCAACTGAGAGCACACGCAACATGAGGACGCTGACATCATCTCTGCACATGAGCTTCCTTCGCCAATCGACAGACCGCACCACGACGTGACCAATAGTCTGACTGCAGAATCCTCGCACGGAAACTAACAGACCAACTCGCTCAACAGTCTGACTCAGAGTGAAATTTTGCAACAGAGAACCTGATAAATTGAGAAATTGCAAAAGGACACTCTGAACTTTGAAGCTGAATACATTGAGATCCAGGAGTCGGATTGAGACATAATTTTTGCCATTGCAAAGCCGACAACGCACCGATTGACAGTGACAGATCAAACTCCACAACTGGGCTTTTTAAGCTCCATCTTCTTTATTTATTATGATTTATTTGATTTTGAGCTCTGTGCCAAAATAATTTCTTTATTAGGTTATTTTTGAGGACTTGACTTGTTGTGACAAGTTAAGAGTAAAAGTATTACTAAAACAGTATTGTTGAGCTTTGGTGAGAGAGGTATAAACTTGGTGAGCTGAGCATTGGAAAGAGCGTGAAGGTTCGGGTGTCGGTATCATTGACTTTATTATTCTAGTTATTACTTTTGGGGTTGGACGTAGGTCGTGGGGTGACCGAACTAGGGAATATAGTTGTATTTTATGGGTACACTTGTATTGTTTTGGGTATACTTGTTTTTGTAAGGCAAACATGTAATTTTGTGGGTATAATTGTGAATGTATGCTTAAAACAACTAGAAAATGTAACTACACGATGAAGTGACAAACTTATCTAAATTATGTGTTGAAAATTATATTGTTTATTGGCATCTTTTATGTTTTGGTTGTTGCATATATGTAAATGTGTATGTAATTTTATATAGAACATAATATATTGTAATATTTTATATAAATGTGGCCATGCGCCTTACCTTTTACAAAGTGACTGTCACATACCCTTATCTGTACCCATGTTCAAGCTTTCTAGATCGAAAGCATTTTCTCACTTCATTAGATGTGATGAAGATTCTCCTAAACTATGGCCCGAAAACAAAATATGGGTGCCTCGTCCTAGATTCAAACATGTGACATCTACAACAGCTACAGAAGGCTCTCTTTCAGCATTGCTCCTGCCATTTTGCAAAAAAACCTAATAAACAATCATGAATCATGTAACATGCAATCAGACTCGAGTGGATATAAAACACCCTATTCAAACCAACATCCAGCATTAGATCTATGGGTGGCTTTCCTATTCAGATCAAGAACCTAGCTCACTAGAGGCTCTACAATCCAATCAAGGAGGGCGTTTCGACAAAAAGGCCAAATGGAATGCCATGCTCCATTGTCAACAATAATTCGGCCCACATTTCAAAATAATAAATAAAGGCATGCATCTCAGAAATATTCCTTTACTGATGGCCCATAATGGACACATCCATTGACATCTTCATAGGTTTTAATCAGAAAAAAATAGCTGTTACTAGGCTATAGAAACTAAAAGATTAATATAATAAGATTTAGAGATTTTGTTCTTTTCTCGCTATTAGGCAATTCAAACCCTAGTCGGTCTTTGTTTACTATTATCTAAAGGTTGTTTTAGACTTTGTAACCATAATGATTTGTTGGTGATTTTGGAATTTAAATAAACAAAACTTAAACAAAAATTCATTTAGAGTATCCTTAATGTCACTAACATATTCATATTTTCATTCAGATAGAAACATGACATAGTTGTGAGGAAATTTAACGTCACATGTAAACTTTGATGGTAATCCCATGTGACAATCCAATAATTAATTACAGAATGTAGTGTATATATATAAGAAAAGTAGTTGAAAAATTAAGGAAATTTGAGAAATTTTTTGCAATCCGTGTTGGTTTGTAATGTGATCCGATCCGACACCAATAATGATTCGCAATATGATCCCAATTCTGATTATATGAGACATTGTTTTTCCAGCAAAAAATAATTAAGTATTAAGATGGGGGTCATCACCAATAACTAGACTGCAAGAGAAATGAGCTTCCTAGCATGCACGGTTTAAGATTAAGAATGTTGGGTTGCAACCTAATGCCAATTGTCACTTGCTATAACTCTTGTGCCTCTTCATGGAAAAAAAAGAGATGAGACATCATGCCTTCATAATTGCATGGAAGACCAATACTGTCCTATTGGAATCTTCGAAGTGAGCAAATTCAAGGGCGATTTGTGTTGAGGAAAATACTTTAAATGAAATAACAGTATAAACAAATGAATCAAGAGAAATAGTGAGTTCTTATAGTTTCTGATGTTAAATATGACAAGAAATGATTATACACTGTAGAATTGATATACATGTTCGAACACGAAATTCAGGGCCATATAATTGCAAACTCAATGGCTCAAGACTAAAAGCATATGGTGGACTGAATCAAAAATTATTTGTGCCTGCCTTTCTGGTTCTACAAGAAACATTAGTTGTGGATAGATCAATCTGAAACCCTTAAATTATGAACCTTGTATTAAACAGACAATATTTATGTAATGGAGCGAAAGAATGGAACTCTTACATGTAAGCGTCTAATAAAAATACAAGGATCCTTCCCTGATACAATGAAAAATAGCATGTTTACTAAGTACTAATTAGGATCCGTAACTACCTCGCTTGTGGAGTTGTTCAGCTTTAGTTCAGTTTCTATTGAAGGTATTAATTAAGTCAGCAACTCAGAAAGCATAAGCTCAAATATGGACCCGACAGTTGGTCTTATGTTACCATGCATACACTTTAAAAAAGTCATAGCATAGTCTGGTCTTGAACCTGGGACCTCACATCCCCCTCCTCCTTAACCAGCGATTGATATTAGATTTAAATTTGAAAGTATTGAAAGTTGTGTTTGGAAAATAGGGTTTGTTTAGTCCATTTCCCCTTCTTTTTCTAAAGTAAATAATATTCTATAATTTACTTCCACATGAATCTATAAATCCAAAGCTTGTTTATGTAATGCAATTTAATAACCTAGGAAGCAAACCAACCATTAGGTATGCATATTACATAGGGCTGGCAAATGGGTCGGGTCGGGTTCGACCCGACCCGGATAGGGGTAATAAACTCTAACCCGGCCCGAATTGAATTCATGTCAGTTTCGGGTGACCCGGGATATACCCAGATCGGGTTTTGGTTAAACCAAATTTATTTAAAATTTTCAGTTTAAAAAGATTACTCTATCACTTAAACTGTGAAATCAAGCCTCGATCTCGCGACCACCCATACTACACCCCATCCACCCCATGCACAAACCAATTGAGCTAGAAAGCTCTTGACACAAAACTGAACATTCAAAATATTTAATCCCATTTAGAATTAAGATTTGAATTACACGCAACTGCTTATTTTTCGATATCCGGCTATTTATTAAGAGCCCCCAACAATTTATTAAGTGATACATAATTGCTAGTAGCTCATCACCACTTAAACCTCACTAATGACAGCGAGAAAGTATAATTAACTTTACCATTTTATTAACGAAAATAATAAACTTACTAAAAAGTTGTATGTAAATGGAATTGAATCCAAGACATCTCAAATAAGAGGATTACAATTCAAACCGTATAACTACAACTCCCTTTACAATTCTGAGTTAAATTATTATATAAATTTTTATATATAGAGAAAGTAAATCGGGTGGAATTCAAGTCATCCGGGCTGACGGATCAAACTCGTACTTGACTAGGATTTTTTACGGATCGATCGGGTCAACCCGGATCCTACCCGACCTGGATTAGCTTATACCCATACCCGGTTAAGTAAGCCGGGGTCTGGTCTGGTCGGATTCATTTTGCCACCCCTAATATTACATGCAATTTTAAAGAATATCAAAATCCACATTGGCTAAAGTGATCAATGATGTTTCAATATCTAGATTAATATAGAAATTCCTATTTAAGGAAATAAGTTGTCAAATTTTGTAATATTATTTTTTATAATAGCAACTCATCTCCTTACACAATCTTCATGTACAACTGACTCCTCTGCTTGTTTTAGTCACTTTATTCTAGATTATGTAGCATAAACAATCCTATCATGAATCTATACTATTTCAAATATAGTGTCAGCCATGTGTGCCTTACACATGTATCTTGTGTATCTTCTAGAATCCGTAATGTGTCAAGGTGTTGTGTCATTTTAACATAGTTGTGTCCATACAAAATTGATTCTAAAGAAAAAATTCAGTTGAATATCATCCAGGGGATTGTGGATACATAAAATGATAAAAACACACGGATATGACATCCGAATTAGTGTTAATAAAGGCATAAAAGTTGGCAGATATCATAATGACAACATCATAATAACCACCGAACCCATCCATACAATTTAAAAGTATCGAAAGATTTAAGAGCTCACATACAGATTCTTTATCATACGCATGACAGCTCACACCTCAGCAGAACTTAATCGAGTGAGCACTATATCCAACTTAGCTGAAATTATAGGTTCAGAGTTCAGACCTAAACTGACCAAAAATTGGTACATAGTTCAAGAATATAGAAAGTGGGAAACAAGATTGCATACACGGGCTCAGCATCTAGGAGCTTCTAAGTGAGTTTTTCAACGGTAATAGGAAACCGAGACAAGGAAGAATTAACTGTAACAACCTAAAATCTCAAAGCTAATTAAGAAGGCAAGTAGCAAAAATTTACGATCAGCTAAGATAAATATATAAAACTCAACAAGTGCCCTAATTTTACCGAAATCCACCATAAAACACAGACATCGTCATATGATCAGACGCTAAATTCATGGCCAACTCCTTCTATAAACGTTTAATACGATCAAAAGTGAGAGAAACAACATTATCGCAAATCTTTCAGATGAGAAAATAGGTTAAATAACACTAGTCAACGATGAGTTTTAATATCTACCACCCAAATTAAAAAGTTTGCTAGAATACCACCCCCCTTAAAAAAGAGACTAAAATACCCTCTTCTTTCCAAAATCAAATCCCTTTGCGAAAACAAGTGCAGCGAACGACGTTCTCCCTCCGACGAGCGAAGCCCAGCACCTCGCACCGCCTCAAACTCCACTCGACAGCCTCGACACCGCTCATCGCCGCCATCCCACAACCCAACGCCGACAACACCCCCCATAAACGTCTACGTCGACGCCGAACTCCGACCACCCCGCTTCGCCGTACTCCGACCACCCCGAATCTTCGGCAACGCCTCGGCGTACTCCGACAAAGCCATATGAGGCAATTTGCGCCAATTTGCGCCAATATGCGCCAATATACGCCAATATACGTCACGAAACGTGACGTATATTAGCGTATATTGGCGTATATTGGCGCAAATTGGCGCAAATTGGCGCAAATTGACTCGAGGGCCTTTGTCGGAGTACGGCGAGGCGTTGCCATAGATGCGGGGTGGTCGGAGTACGGCGAAGCGAGGTGGTCGGAGTTCGGCGTCAACGTAGAGGTATTGTCGGCGTTGGGTTCCGACCACCCCGCTTCGCCGTACTCCGACCACCCCACATCTACGGCAACGCCTCGACGTACTCCGACAAAGCCATATGAGGCAATTTGCGCCAATATGCGCCAATATGCGCCAATATACGCCAATATACGTCACGAAACGTGACGTATATTAGCGTATATTGGCGCATATTGGCGCAAATTGGTGCAAATTGACTCGTAGGGCAACGCCTATGAAGACGCCTAAGAAGACGCCCAAATTCTTAACAAGTAACCCCTATGAAGACGCCCAAATTCTCAACGGGTCATGGTCATAAGTAACCGCATAAAGTTATTAGAACGGGATCAGTCATCGATCAGGGAAAATAGGTGGTAGATATTTGGTTCGTTTTTTGCATGATACAACCATTGGTAAAATTTTATTTAACAATATATGTAATTTATATATCTTAGTATGTTATTTTTTTGCCTACGGTGGTCACGAGCACACTTGGTATAATTGGGTTCTCTTTTCCTATGAGCATGCTGGGTTTTTTTTATTTTTATGTAGTTATTGTGAGGAACGCAAATATAACAGAAAACGAAAGAAACGCACGTAGCCCACTTCAGTATATATTGGATCTGTGAGGATATGGTTTATGGTATTTTATCGTTTGTTCTTTACTTCGAATCTATTTTTGAATCCGTGTACATGTACAGTACTTGTTTACGGTATTTTTAATGTTTGTTCTTTACTTGGAATCTGTTTTTAAATCTATGCGCGTTCAATATTTGTTCGTTTGTTTAAAAAAAATCGAGGAAAATTAAAAATAAACTATTAATCCATTTGCCGTACTCCGACCACCCCGCATCTACGGCAACGCCTCGCCGTACTCCGATAAAGTCCTACGAGTCAATTTGCGCCAATTTGCACCAATTTGCGCCAATATACGCCAATATACGCTAATATACGTCACGTTTCGTGGCGTATATTGGCGCATATTGGCGCAAATTGGCGCAAATTGCCTCATATGGCTTTGTCGGAGTACGCCGAGACGTTGCCGTAGATGTGGGGTGGTCGGAGTACGGCGAAGCGGGGTGGTCGGAGTTCGGCGTCGACGTAGACGTTTATGGGGGGTGTTGTCGGCGTTGGGTTGTGGGATGGCGGCGATAAGCGGTGCCGAGGCTGTCGAGGGGAGTTTGAGGCGGTGCGAGGTGCTGGGCTTAGCTCGCCGGAGGGAGAACGTCGTTCGCTGCACTTGTTTTCGCAAAGGGATTTGATTTTGGGAAGAAGAGGGTATTTTAGTCTCTTTTTTAAGGGGGATGGTATTCTAGCAAACTTTTTAAATTGGGTGGTAGATATTAAAACTCACCGTTGACCGGTGTTATTTAACCTATTTTCTCCTTTCAGATGGGTTCACAAATCAAAATAATACCTTACAGATCTAAAACAAACATCTTCATACATGAAATACTATATCAATTTGTTACTCGGATCTAAGCATAAGACATCATATTAACCAGATTGATCGAAGGTTACCTCTTGTGCTCTTGAACGAATGTTGACTTTTTGGCGTCCTCTTCTACAAGATTCAACAAAAAGACCAACGAATGCTCTAAAAAAATCATATATTAAAAACAAAAAAAAGGAAACGATATTGCAGATCTGAGATCGAACCGGTGAGGCCGGCGGTGAGCTTAATGATGACAGCGCCGGTAATGGCGAATCCGGCGAGGAACGGCCAGTTGCGGTTCCACTCTCTCCTGAAAAACACAGGCCACGGATCGAACTTTCTCATCTCTGATCTCTCTGCCTATCTGACCCCTCTTCGCTCCGATTTTTTTTTAACTCTTTTTTGTTCCTCCCAATTTTTGGCTACTTTGATCTGTTCGTTCTGAAGCGACGGCGGATGTCTGTGATTTGTGAGCTGGAATATGATCGTTGCCGTTGGATCAAAATGATATTTATCTACCCTCCATGACTTTCACGCTACCTCTCCTGTGTAGGGCATCGAAGCGCAGCGGATGGGCCGGTTGGGCCAACCCGCCCAGTCGCGTGAGGGGTTGGGTTGGGCTAAATCTGTGATGGGTTGGCGGGTTGCGGGTTCAAACCCGTTGTTCTTTGGTCATCCCTCGATCCACCCCGCTTCTGAGCCCAACTAGCCACGAGACGGGTTGGGCCAACGAGTCAAACGGTCTAACCCACTCGATATTTTAATTTTTTTAATAAAAACGTTAAAATGTTAGAAGAGGATTAACCATGGCAAATAGCCATGGTACTATATTTATAAAACTTTCATGTTGAGTTGGGAGTCCAAGGGCCTCCCCACTAACTTAGTGGGGAGTAATGGAGAGTGATGAGGGGAGGGAGGCCAAAGGCCTCCCTCAACTCACAACACTCCCCCTCATCTCTCCATTACCTTGGGTTAAGCATATGAATACTTCAGGATTCAGTATGCCAATGGGGTGGATACTTCTGGATCCAGAGCCACTGTGGTTGCCTCGTTAAAACCTTAGCTGTGGAAAACCCAGTGGGAAAAACCAGCAGCTTAAGGGAAAAGAGTACAACTATTGAGGAACTCCCCCTGATATGTACAAGCTTCAGGCTTGCAGATCCCATATGTATCTATATAATCATCTCCTATTCGTATATACATCCATCATGTTCTGAAAGAAAATACAATTATCACTCATCTACACAAGTTTCACTCATCTAGCGGCTGTTGGAAGGCAGCGTCGTTCTGGAGTGTAATGCTCTTCGAAGTTGGTAGATGACTCCACTAAAGTGTTCATTGAATCAGTCTTCAGTGTGTCTGCAAGGTACTGCTAGACCTGGCTGAGCGTTTTCAATACTTGCTTCTTGGATGATGAGCTTCTCAGAAGATGTAGACATTGGATGCTGATGTGTATATATTTATGAGGTGGTCGGCCTATTGTGTTTTAGTCATCGCGATGATCTTTAAACCTGCATATGCAATATATATTCCTTGACCCTTGGAAGTTGCGCAAAAGCAGCTTATCCTTTGTCTAGTGTTGCTCTCCAGGACAACACTGTAGCTAGTTAACAACTTTACTGGAGACGTTCTATCAAAGATACGTGCAGTTGGCCAGATAATACACTAGAGCTAGGCTCTTCGGGACCTAGGATGTCCTCTCCCTCTTTCAGCTACTGAAAGGTGTCATAAATAAGTATCCATTTTTAATAGGTTGCAAAAGGACATCATTCTTCATAAACTCCAGGTGTATGAAGAATATGAAAGGGTTCCACCACGAAGGTGTTTAATATGTAAGCCGAGACATCTTCGGCATGATTAATAATAGTTCATCTTCAGGATGATTAATGTCATCTTCAGGATGATAATTCATCTCCAGGATGATAGTTCATCTTCAGGATGATTAATGTCATCTTCAGGATGATGGTTCATCACTAGGATGATGGTTCATCTCCAGGATGATAGTTCATCTTCAGGATGATTAATGTCATCTTCAGGATGATAGTTCATCTTTAGGATGATTATTGCCATCTTCAGGATGATTAATGTCATCGTCAGGATGATCGTTATATCTAGGTTTTTCATTTCCAAGGTACGCTTTAAAGCTATCTGAAATCTCAATAGTCTCTGCTGGAGATCATATTAGCTTTAAGTCGACCATATGTAAGGCAAATATAACAAATCCTGTCAACGATCTTTCGAAAAAGATACAAGGGCAGAATATTGCTTAAGATCAACTAATGATCTTTGTAGCCTATATGGAGAAGACGTTTCTACGTTTCTCTTTCATCTCTGGGGGTAGAGTATACCCTTCTGGAAGTTTTATATAGATATATATATATATATATTACCGTATATATATGCAGTCACAACGTCCATGAGCTGCAAGTATTGGCTTTTGCATAGAAGTGTAGTCTTAGTAGGAAAATGATCACATTTCCTTCATTTCAATTTCTTTATGAAATTCAAATTATATTCCACAGGTTTTTACACATTCAGGTGTATGGACTACTGGTCCAAAGACTTTGCTTTTCAAGAGTGAGTCCAGCTCTACTCTTATTGCCTCGTCCCACTTTGGCCATTCTATGCGTTTACGCTATAGAAAAGTGGGTAGACGTCATCGTCGTATTCAGCGACGTGAAGGGCAATAGCGAAAGCAAAACCGTCGTCGACGACTGTGTTATATCTGTCCAGTACCTCTCCAGTACGTACGTAATATAATGATGTTTCTCCTGTTGTTTCCTCTGCAGGGGAAATTAGGAGGGGAGCGGTTGCTGGTCTGAGCTCAGCATCCTGTGGTTGTATCATTTTTATATATCCAGGAATCTTCCTATTATGAGGAAATTTTTATTTTGAACCTGGCCGACGTCCTCTTTTCAAATGAGGTACAGCCAATTCTGCTGCCGGTGGATTGCATCCATCTTTGGGAATGTCAATCCTAGCTGGCGTGTTAGCAGCAGGGACGTGTGAACGAACAATCTTCTGGTTGTCCGCAATTTTATCCGTCAATTGATGTACTTTAGTCTGAATGTGAAGGATCTTCTAGATCTCAACGTCACACGGAAAAAGTATGCGGATCATAACGAGATGAGGACTTATGTGTCCCATGATATGGTCTCAGAAGCTTCAGGCTTCTTTAGACTGCGTGCCTATTTCAATGAGATCTTGCTCATCAAATTCACATTTATCAAGACTTGATGGTAAACCAGAAGCAAGCAGCATCAGCAATAAGATATGGCAACAAGCGGGCCGTATCGTGATAAGTGATGCAGAATGCATTGTGTTGGTCCCTAAATACAAAAGGCAACTGGGATTTATCAATGGACGTGAAATCCATTGGAGTCTCTTTACCAGAGACTCTGCAAACCCATTATGAGTTTGAACATGCTGCAGGATGTTCAATTTCAATGCCAGTTGCTAGGTAGAAGTCTTGAATGATATGTGTAGTAAATTCACCCACATTATAAACTTTTGAGAAAGCTAGGTTGCGAGTGAATATAAAGGCACACATAAGATCATCTAGTAGATGTATATATCAGTACAGTAATGAAGTACCGAAAATGGGCCATTTGCGGGGTGAATAGGCCCGCAAAGGTCACCATGTATTCTCTCAATGAAGCCAGGAGACTCCAAACCCTCTTTCAGGAGGGAAGGTCTCTCTATTATTTTTCCCTTATGACAAAGGGGGACAAGGAAACTCAACCTTTTGAAGAATCTTCAGGTTCTTCAATGGATTCATTTGATGATGCGTCCATCATCGATGATCCAGGATGACCAAGTCCATTTTTCCAGAGTTTAAAAACTATGGTAAAGAAAGGCACTTCTGGTGCTCAGTCGAGTTGGCTTTCTATAGGATGAATATCTGTAATTTTAGGGGCCCGACGGGGATCCAGTGAAATCGTAAATAGATGGTCTTCTGGCCATTCTCTTGACGAGTTACATATTGATATTCAATATATATTATCCACAATTTTCAAGTTATTTTCTTTAAAAGAAATATCCTTGAAAATTGGAGATTTCCTATATGTTTAAGAGGAGAATTTGCATCTTATAGTCTCGTTGTATGTTGGAGCAATATCAATGCTATACCAGTGTAACGAGGCACTGTCCACAATATTCCATACTTCATCGAAATTTTATTTAAGTCAATGAAAAAGACATTCAAAATAAAAGTTCGTAATTAAGCAAATTAAAGATGAAGCAACATGGAATTTTAAATGCATAGATAAAAGATGAAGCTTAATCGAGCAGGTCGTCGTTTTCAAAGTCTTTTGTAATGAATATCGTTAGTGGCTGAACAGCCGCCAAGTTTGTTTCAGGAAGAGACTTCTGGCTCGCCTGATATAGTTCCTGGAGGTGGCGAGGAGTGAGGCAGATTCTGGACCAAATGGCCCGTCATGCCGCATCTATGTCATTTATCCTCCCAGTTCTTCTTAGGAAGTGAAACTTGGTCAGTGTTCTTTTGCTTCCATGTGAAGTATCTTTTTCCCTTATTGTTTTTGTTTGTCTGGGGAGCTGCGCCTCTTGGTTGCTTCATTACAGCTTTCCCTTTGTTGTTTTTAGCCTTACTCTTGTTTTTCCACTTCTGGGGAGAAACATGGTGGGCTTCAGGGATAGTGGCAGTGCCGGCTGGACGTAAATTATGGTGGCGAGCAGTAAGTCTCGATTTTGCTCTGCCCTACGTAGGCATGTGATCATATCAGAGAATTTTGTGAAGTTCCGTTCACGATACTGCGGCATGAGGATTGCATCTTTCTCGTGAAACGAGGTAAATGTCTTTTCCAACATGCGTTGTTCTGTCACTTCTTCACCGCACAACTTCAGGCGTGAGGTGATGTTATGAAGTGCAGAATTATACTCAGCGACGGACTTATAGTCCTGAAGTCTGAGGTTTTCCCACTCATAACTGGCACGCGGTAATATTACATCAATTTGATGTTTATACCGTGCCTCCAGCGCTGTCTACAGCTCCATTGGGTCCTCTACCGTTAGGTATTCGACCTTTAAGGTCCGATCTATATGTTTCCTAATGTAGATTATGGCTTTCGCCTTATCCACGTTGGTGGGAGTGCTACTGCTAGGTGTAGCAGAAGCATCGGCCGCTGCTGGGGCCGAAGGAGGAGCCAAAATGGAGCCAAGGAGGGCCATCGAACGCAAGTGGAACTTCAGGTCCACTCGACAACTTAGGTAAAAAAATTTTCTGCAGAATCGAGGACATCGAAATTGACGCTTGCCAATTTTGCTATTTTATCTATGCAATTTAAAACATGCATGAATTAATTAAAATTGAAATTCACACATAAAAAATAAAATAAGTAAAATGTGGGGATCGGCCAGATACCCAAAAGAATACAAAGTCCGAATATACAGTCCATAAAGAAGAGAAAAGTACAATTTGGAAACCCAGAACGGGTCCCTATATTTTCCAATTTTCGTCTCCGTCTTCATTTGTCAGTACACCAGTCTTTGGCATTAATACATTTATTCCTCACTTACAAATTCTCTCAAAAAGAATAAAATTGCAAGGAATTTAAAAAGGGTATCAAATTGGCCGATCCCAAAAATCACATTTTAGCTATATAAACATCCACGCAGTTTATAAATGCTACAGGCACAAAATAAACAATCATGTATGTATATAACACATGCATATATTAAATGGAAAAATAGGATATAAAGTATAATAATCTCTTGGACCACGGGGCGACGTCATACACCGTTAGGTTAGTTTACTAACGGCAGAGCGGTCGCAGGATCCTTAAGATGATTATATTTTGAAAAAAATTCCTAATATTCCATAATTTAATAATAATGCAATAGTGTTATTATTTTAGCAATATGAAAGACTGTGCGACAGGCCCTTGACAAGGAATTAACATAAATTAATGATTTGAATTGGGCTGTAGGCCCAAAAAATATTAATCATTTTAATATATTCCCATTTGCCAAAAAGGTAACAAATTAATAATTGCAATCTTGTCATCAGGCCCAAAAAGTCAAATTAAAATATTGTTAATATTTGGGCTTCAGTCCCAGTTTCAAAATTATAATGGACACATAAAAAAATTGCAATTGGATTTACTGGGTTTCTGACCCAATTGGGAAAACCAACATAATAATTAAGCTGAATGGGACTGCAGGCCAATAAAACTTATTATCATGTATAATCTGGGCTTCTGGCCCATCAGGATAGACACATGCCTCTTTTCCCCCACACCCTAAATAGGGCTTGAACGGGGTAGGTAAAGCAGCCAGGAAACGAAAAGACCCCACATATTTTTCCGTTCCTCTTTCAATGCGACAGGATGAGGGGTCCGTCCCCTCCCATTCCCGTTTTATTTCTGCCGGGGGGCCGGAACAGTGCCCCCCATCCACTTTTGATCGCGGCCGTGCCCCGGCGCCTCTCTCCAACGAGCAGAGAGAGTGGGTGGCCGACGTTCGCTCCCCCGACGGATCGGACCCCCCAACCGGGCGGGGCGGCACACAAAGAGAACCCCCTCCGACAGGGAGGGGGCAGCGATTCGAAGCTCCCTCCGACGAGGGGGGCCCGGTGGGTCGAATCGAACGCCTCCCCCCGACAGGGGGGACGGCACGCCGACAAACGGAAAGGCACCTGTCGGATTGCGGAAAGGCACATGCCGGCAAACGAAAACGAGCACCCGGGGCGGCGCCCTAATGAATCCACGGCACAAGGCCACATCCCAGATTGCATTTCGTTTAGGGTCGCCTTTTAATTGGACTATAACATTTTGAATCTTTGATGATAAATATGTAATTATTATTTCACAGACTCAAGCTTTTGATCCTGAATATTGAATTGCGATCCGTATTCTCTTGGATTTTGGTCTTATTATACTATATTATTATCTCTGTGATTGATCGTGATACAAAAATTGTTTCTTTTGATTCTGTGTAATTAGGGATTGTTGAATTGAATATACCAGAACTTTGATTCCCCCTCTACCGGAGGTTCAATTCCCCCTCTACCGGGGGTCCGACGGCTTGCGGGAAAGTTTTTTTTAATAAGAAATAATCTATTAAAACAGATATAAATTGTGATTTGCAAACTTAAATCTGTGGTGTCGAAAAATGATATTATCTATCGTAAATTCATGCGCATGTAAAAAGTAATGATCTAGGGGTTTATCAAAATTTACCTCTAGATCAAAGATCTAGGGAAGATCGTGATAATAAAAATCCGTAGATAGTTCCGCTCCCGATACGCTCCAAAGAAAAATCCCCGCAAAACTTCGCCGCAACAAAAGATTCCTTCGCGCGTAGGGGTTGAATTTTTGAAAGGAGACGGGATGAAAAGCTCAAAAAGATAAGAGCGTAGGTGCTGATAACGTGTTAGAAGAGGATTAACCATGGCAAATAGCCATGGTACTATATTTATAAAACTTTCATGTTGAGTTGGGAGTCCAAGGGCCTCCCCACTAACTTAGTGGGGAGTAATGGAGAGTGATGAGGGGAGGGAGGCCAAAGGCCTCCCTCAACTCACAACATAAAACACAGTTTTAATTTTATTTTTTTTTTAATTTTTAAAAAATAATTTAAAAATAAAATTTTATTAATAAAACAAATAATTGTCTTTAATTATAGACCGCACACAATTGGTCTGCCTATGTATATTTTAAAATAGGTAAGTTGGAATAATATTAATATTACTTTCTACACCTTCGGGAAAGACTTGTTTACGGGTGTTTTCTCACTTCAGGATCGTTGACCAGGGATTGAGCGGTCAACGAGGTCAAGGGGTCAGTTGTGATCCCTCGGGTGCGCTGAGCACACGTGCACTCTACGAGGGTCGGAGATGGGGTCGGGTAGAACGCCGGATCCGAGCGGGGCGTCGGTCCTTAGTTGAAGCGGAGCAGAGGGGAAGCCTCGGCTCTGCTTTGATGGGCTCGGCCTCGGTCGGACGAGCGTCGAGGGGTAGCCTTGGCGCCTCGGTCAGCTTCTTCCTGAATAGACGAGAAACTCGTCAGGGTGGCCGGACCTTGGTTCCGGTCGTATCCCCTCCGATGCCTAAGTCAGATCAGGGTCTGAAGGATGCTCGACGGGGTAGGCATGACTCGAGGGGAGATCGATGCGCTGACCCACGGCACGAGCAAGGGGAGGGGAAAAGAATGGCGGAACGCCCAGGTCGTTGATGGTATACCTTAGTTTAGAATACCTGGGGTTGGATCCCCCGCTCCGTTGTCCCTCTGGTCCTTTTATAGGTGGATCTGCCGCGATTGCCTCTCGCCCATGTCGCCACACCATTCCCCACGATGGCGCCTGTCGGCATCATGGGGGATTTGTTTGTCCCCAGTCATGACGTCACGCCGTTCGCCCCCATACGCCCCCCTCGAGATCCGTCCCCACGATGGCGCCTGCCAGCGTCATGGGGGGTGTCCCTCCCCTGGGCCTCTTGATTGACGTTAAAGCCTTATACTCCTCGGGAGTGGTTCCTCCGGGGGATCGTGGGCCGGTTTTGAGATTTCTCGGGGGCCTCATCAATCGGGTCGCGTTTTTCTTCGTGGGCCTCGTCTGGCGGGGCCCAACCTTGTTGGCAGGTTTCTCGTCAGCAGCTTGACTTTGGGCCTCTAGCCTTTGGGACTTCAACCATAATAGTCGTATCAATTGCCCACATCGGTCGTGTCGGTCCCATCTAGTTGGCTCGGTTCGGCCGATGTGATTTCTGCTGATTTTGACAGGCGCGCCAGTCGAGGCTGGTTCATTAAATGAAGACCATCATTAAGCGGCCCGTTCAAATCCTTCTGGTGCAGGTCTCGAAGCGCCGTCGGCTCGCGGATGCTGCCACGTGCCCCCGTGCGTCCATCTTCGTCGCACGTGGGGTCGTCTTGACGAAAGAGGTATATAGAAAAGGGATCCGCCACCCTTCGGGCGAGGGTCTGTCCTTTTCAATCGTCTTCCCTCCTTTTCGTCAGGCTGAATCCCGATCGAGCTCTATCTCATGTCGTCCTCCTCCGTTGCCGTTTTGGGTTGCCCGGAGGACGTTGCTGACCCCAACCCAGTCGGCGGGTCCGTTCCGGCGGTTCGCCGCCACGGGGGCGTGCTTTCGGGGGTGCCTCCCGAGGTTCTTGGGTGTCCTTCGTCCATCTGTGCCACCTCCATCGGGAATATGCACACCAGCTTCCTTCTTCCCCCCTATTCTGTCCGGGCCCCGGAATCCGACGAGCGAATCTGTTTTCCCCGGCCTCGGGAGGTTGGGGTTTATGAAAAGTGTTTTCGGTTCGGGCTTCGGTTCCCTCTCCACCCCTTTATTTCCGAGTTTCTGCGAGCCCATATGTAACGACCCACTTACAGGGCTCGTTACTGCTTGGAACATGCACAAGTCCTGTTAGGCACCAATGAAGTCAACACAGGCTATGTTGCAGAAATACGCCAAAATACTGATAATGAAAGTGGTACACTACCTTATTACAACCCAGCAGCTAACAGGAAAGGAAAATACAACAGAATACAAAAGATACATCAATCCACTCTGAAAACAACAAAGCAAATCTCCCACACTCACTCTCAATACTCAGGGTCCTGCTGGTCCTGTGTAACGACCCGCTTCCGGGGGCCCGTTACTTATTTGATATTTGCGCAGGTCCTGCAGGTTACCAGTGAATTCAAAATAGCCACGATGCAGAGATGTACAAAAATACTCAAATAGTGTCCAATTATTACATTCCATACCGTACAAGATGTCCCAACAATATACATGAAAGAATAAAGTACACAACACTGAAAATAACTCTGTAAGCTGCAGTTGAACTTTTGGCGCTATTAGCTCAGGAGCATCTATCTTCATCTGTACGTCGTCTGCGGTGCCACGGAAATGGAACCGTAGGTAAGTCACAACAATTCTAAATATAGAAAAGAAGCAGTGCACAAGTATGACAAAAAGTAACTACGTACAAGCAGGTCAGAGTGAAAAGTAAAGTACTGAGTTAAACTGTACACAACTGAAAGTAAAGGCAAAGTGAACTGAAAGGAGAGAACTACTGTGCTGTGGTAGTGCAAGTGTAAAGCAGACTAGGCAGGTGAAACATACTACTGCTGTAGCCAAAGGTACGATAAGCAAAGTACTGTGACTGCACAAGTGTAGTAAGTAAAGTGTATGTACTGCGTAAAGTAAAGGTGACTGTAATGCGTAAAGTAAAAGTGAATGTGCAAAAGTAACTACACTACGTGACTCAAGTCGGAGAGTATGATATGCAACCATAAAGTTCATCTATTGCCAGGGACCGTTTTGCCGACGCAGGCAGACCTTGTAGTTTTGCCAACACAGGCAGACCTTGTAGTTTTGCCGACGCAGGCAGACCTTGTAATTTTGCCGACACAGGCAGACCTTGTAGTTTTGCCGACACAGGCAGACCTTGTAATTTTACCGACACATGCATGCAAGTAGATGAACCCCCAGTCATAGCTCCCACACTCTCTCAAACTATGAGTTACCCCAAAACCCCAGTGAAGTGTCAAGTGTTCCAAGTACATTTCCTTTTCATGATGTTCCGCGAGATGTTCCATAAGATATTCCACAAGATATTCCACAAGATGTTTCACATGTTACTAGTCAAACCAAGACAACTGGTTGACTTTCTTATTGAAAACCAGTAAGCCAGACATTCTTTTCAAAGCAAGCTAGCCAAGCGAAGTGAGGATAAAGACAAGTCCAACATTTCGGGGTGTCTAGTATTGTTTCAAGATGTTATCGATTCCTTGTTCACGATGATAGTTAACCAGGACCACTAGTTTTAAAACCAGAAAATAAAGTAGAGCAGATGCTAAGAAATTTGAGGATAAAAACAAGTCCAACAAACATGGAATACAAAATTTGTTGGTTTAAGGGTGGTAGTTTCGGTAGTACACAATTTACCCGAGTTGATGTTTGTGTTTAACAACCACCAAAGTTGAAAGTTGTCAAAGTAATCTATAGTTGATTACTTTCCTATTAGATTAGGTTTCTAGTTCGGTTCAAGTCAAGTAGCCGTTCGGAGGCTATAGTGGTGTCCTAAGTTCATACGGGTACACTTATCTAATTTTCTAACATTAGAATTAATCGTGACTTACAGATTTCGAGATCGTCGTGGCAAGACGAGGTTAGGGCAAGGAAGCTGGTGCACGAGGATTGGTACCTGCAAACACAAGAAACAATCGGTTAAAGAACACACTATTTTCTACTTATTTAAATTAACGTGTTTGATTTTATAATTGATTGAACCGGTGTCAGAAAGCGTTCTAAATTTTTCTATAGCCTAAATATGATGAAAATAATTTTATCGTAGGAGGAAATATTTTTCTGAAGTTTATACTAATTTTTATAATTTTTAAAAGCTCAAAAATAATTTAAAAACTATTTTTCAATTTGTGACGTAATTATTCAAACATTTCTTCTGGATGCAATCTGCATCGGAATGGTTCAAGTGAGCTGTCAAAATGGTCGTCTCGAAGAGTTCTTTAACATATATTTTTATCACTTAGTAGTGTACGTAAAAATATCAAGATACAGATTTTTAAAAGAAAGTAACGTATTTAAAATTTAGGCTTAAAAATTAATTCTGGAAAAACTAAGCGTCGGATTGAGATGAAACTAGTGCCATTGGGTCCGAAATGTTGTTTCTGATTTTCTGTGGCTATCCACACATTTTTCTGGCCCCTGTATAATTAGTTATAGATTAAAAACCCTAAAACCCAATTATTAATCATTTAAGATTACGAAAATTACGAATTTCTTCGTATTTACAAGTTTGCCACTGCGCAAACTTACGCTGCCCCGACGCTTACTTCGTCGGAGGGGGCTGTACTGTCGACGGCGGCGGCAGGGGCGAAGGCCGGCGGCTCGGGGCGACTGCGGCGACGACGAGGCGGTGGCTCGGGGCGGTTGCGGTGGCGGAGGGCACAGAGGCAGGTGGAGATCATCGGAGGCTGTCGTGGGGGCTGTCGAAGCGGGCTCGAGATGATCGGAGATGGGGTGTTCGAGGCTGAGGGCACGTCGACGAAGGCCGGAGGAGCGGAAACGGTCGGGGCTAGGGCAGTGAGCTTGGGGGGTGGTGTTTCGCTGCAGTGTCTTCGTCGGAGAAGCAAGGGCGGAGGGTTGTCTTCGAAGCTTGGTGAAGAGGCTCAGGCGAAGGACGTCGACGGTGGAGGGGATGTGGGGTCCTTTCGGGGTGCTGGAGCTCTCGGCGAGCACGAGGGAGGGCTTCGGGGGTCGTGTGCGGTCGAGAGGGGGTAGCAGCGTTTGCAGCGGCGGCGGAGATGTGGGAGAAGCTTGGTGCGGCGCTGGGTGCCGTCGGGGATCATGGCGGAAACGTGGCGATGGGCTGACGACAGTGACGACGTCGACGTCGTCGACGGTGGTGAAGCGTGGTTGGAAGAGGTCGGACGTGGGTGTGGAAATAGGCGGACGTGGGTGTTTGTCGGAGAACGGGGATAGGTTCGGGGTGATAGCCTGGGGAAGAGAGCGATTAAGGGGGATATTTGTAGATAATCAGAATTACCATATTCAATACTTAGTCAAAGTGTAATAAATTAGGGGTTTGGGAAAACTTGACTAATTTTAGAAAATGCGCAAGGACTTGAATCACATGGTGCTTACGGGTATAAGTTAGATAGGTGAGTAGTTAATTAAAATAGTTAATAGGGTAATTAGTAATTAGGTAAAAAGGTTAAAACGTAATTAGTAGATAATGTCAAAAATACAAAATTACGATTTTGCCCCTACTAGTAAACGTGTCCGAAAAATTACGAAAACATACCCACGGGATCGTATCGTCGCGAGGATGGCGAATACAAGATCCGTTCTGGGATTTGAGCTACGGAAATACTAGTTTAGAGCCAAAACGTTTAGAAAGCGGGTATGTGGGTTCTAGGCTGAAATGATATCTGAAAATTACGAAATTAATCTGGGGAGCCCTAAATGATCATAGGATGCTACTGCAGAAGTTTGAAAACGTTTTGAAGACGTTTGTATAGAAAATAAATTCGTCGAATCAAAACGGTAATTTTGAAAGATGAATTTTAACAGAAATGTTTTGGGTATTTGAGGAAATCTGAAATTGCTGAAATACTTTATAATAAGTCTAATGCTCTAAAATATTTTTATCAGAATTTTTGAAATCATTTTTGTTAGAAAATTCTTGACTAACATTTATAATGTAAAATTTATTCTTAAAAATACGTAGAAATATGTAAATTGAACTGTTGAAAATTACTGGTCGTTACATCCTACTGGTCGAACTCAACCACAAACTCAGCGTCTGCGGCCTCTGGTGCAAACTCCTCGACCTGCGTGATATCTGGCGAGTCCATCACAAAGAGAAAGGTCGTCAGGATCAGACGTAACTCAAAGTATCTCTATACATAGATATTAAAACAATTGTACAAGCATGGCAATTTAAAAGAGATAAAGTGCGAACAATAATGGTAAGGGAAAAAGAGAGCAGAAAAGTAACTTTGCAGTTTTACATCTATCATCAATTTCCAGCAGTTGAAAGTGCAATAATAAAAGTAACTATGTTACGAGAGTCTAATTGTGCCTTATCTAGACTATGACTAATAATGCGGGGTACAATAAGCAACCAAGAGTCCAACTCTTGCCGCGGGTGCTACCCGGGCGAACCAATTCCCTGAGTACTGTGCAATAATCTGTGATCTGTGATTGTTGTCACCGGCACTGTTATGGGTTGCTAGAACCCGCACGGTGACAACAAAGTCTGGACTAGTCGCTCCCGCACCCTCGCTATTATAAGTTACCCCAAAACCCAGTGTCGGTGCAACTTTCTAGCATGTCACATTTCCAGTTACAATCTGTCTACCAATCATGTCATGTAGCCCAATTCTGCTTCCTTTACGATACTGTGCAATTTACGATACGATGCCGTGCAATTTTGCAAGTTTAGCTAACAATTCAAAAGTGGAAACACTGTGATAATGAGATAAAACTAGGTTGGCATACATTTGTTATTGTTTAAAACCCCATGTCAAGGGTACGATGAGTTACCAAAAATCGCCTTGTCGTGAAAGGCGCGTTTTGAAAGGCGGTCGGTGTACCGTGTACCTGGTCCACACGTGTTACGAACTAGTTAGCTTAACGAATTTATAATATGTTAAGAGGTCAAATTACACTAACTTACAACTAAAACTTAATATAAAAACTTCTTAACTAAGATAACTTTACTTATAAACCTAATTTATATGAAAATTAACTTTGGCTTTTAATAACAACATAAGTTAACTTATAATACTTTTTAACCTATAATATAACTTATAACTAATTACTGATAACATGTTATTAAAACTTAACTTTCTATTAGACCTTATATTAAAACTTAGGCTAATTAAGTAACTAATCTTTAAAACTTAAAAAAATAACTTAAACTTATTTTAAAACTTAGCTCATAAACTTATACTAATAACTTGACTTAGGATAATAAAACTTAACTTAGTTAATATAAAAATATCTTTACTTTATAACTTATAAAAACTTATTAAAACTTAACATTAACTTATAATAATTAATAAAACTTAATAAGAATAATAATATTAACTTATAATAACTTAACCTGTTAACTTATATATTAAAACATCTGACCCCCCCCTCTCTGTCTTCTCTGTCTCTTCGTTCTTCTTTTCTGTTCCTTTTTCTTTCTTTTTTCTTTGCAGGGATCCACGGCGGAGAGGGCGGCCAAAGGGGGCCGGATGCGGATCTGGGAAGGGGGCACGGTGGAGCGGCGTTTCAGGCGGCGGCGGCGGCGATTTCGAAGCAGGGGAAGTCGGATTGGAGGCGGGGGCGGCGGCCTAGGGCGGTGGCGGCGGTCCTGTGCGGCGGCGAGGCGATTTTGGGGCTCCGGTGGCACGGCGGTTCACGGCTAGGGCGTGCGAGGCGGCGGCTGCGGCTTGGGCACGGCGGCTGCGGCGGCTAGGGCCGTGGCGACGGGTCCGAGGCACGACGAGGCTCCGGGCGCGAGGGCGGTGCGAGCGAGCGAGATCCGACAGCTTGGGGGTTGGATTTGTGATTTTTCTTGTTTACAGATTGTGTTTCTGGTTTGTTTTTGGGTTGAAGGAGATGGTGGAGGTAGACTTGTTTGTATATTGGAGTTGTATGGTGGAGGAGATGTTGGCTTGTTTGCTGGTGGTGAAGGGGTTGATGGTGGTGCTCCTGTGGGTTGCGGTGGCTGAAGGTGGTCGGTTGCTGTTTGTTTTTCCCTGTATGTTGTTTTAAGAACGAGGATGGAGGAGACAGATTGAATGAGGGTTGGTTGATGGGTAGGGGCTGTTGTTAAGGATTTGACGTGAGATGTTGGATCTCACCAAATTTTGGTGGGAAATGAAGGCTGTAGGGTAGTTAGGGTAAAAGGTAATATAGTAATGATGGTTTTAGGGAAAAGTAATTAGTAAAAAGAACTAGCTAAAAGAAATTAGTTAGTAATTAATAGTTTAATTAAAAATAATTAGGGATTTTAAATTTTCAATTTAAAAGCAATTATGATTTTAACAGGTTAGAATTACGCTACGGTAAAAAGTTAAAATAACGACGTGCTCGCGTCGACGTACGGACGAAAATCACTCGGACGAAAATAACTGGATCAACGAAGTAAAAATACACGCATCCAACAGTCAAAATACGACTAGAAAAACAGGTCGTTACATCCTACACTCATTAGAATAATTCCGTCCCCGGAATTATCTATAGGGCAGGGAAGAGGTAGGGGTAACATCCTCGTATCTCATCCTCACGCTCCCAGGTAGACTCTCCTGGCGAGTCTCGACGCCACATCACTCTGACTAGGTCAATAGTCCTATTCCTGAAGACTTTCTGGCGTCGATCAAGGATCTCTACGGGTTGCTGCTCGTACGTCAAGTCTGGACGAACTGCGATCTCTGAGTAGTCCACGACATGACTCGGGTCGCTCACATAGCGACGCAACTGTGAGATGTGGAATACATTGTGCACTCCCTCTAAGGCAGGGGGCAGTGCAAGCTTGTATGCCACCTCTCCAACTCGCTCCAAAATATCGAAAGGCCCAATGAATCGGGGACTGAGCTTTCCTCTCCGACCAAAGCGAATCGATCCTCTGTTGGGCGAGATCTTCAGAAATACATGATCACCGGGCTGGAACTCCAGATGTCGACGTTTCGCATCTGCCCAATGCTTGTACATGTCCTGAGCCAGCTGCAGCTTCTCTCTGATTGTCCGAACCATATCCACGGCTTCAGTGATTAGCTCAGGACCAACCAACTCTCGATCTCCTACATCATCCCAGCTCAAGGGGATCGGCACTTCCTCCCATACAGTGCCGCAAAAGGTGCCATACCAATGCTAGACTGGTAGCTGTTGTTGTATGCAAACTCCACCAAATGGAGATGATCTTCCCATGATCCTTTGAAGTCTAGCATACATGCCCGCAGCATGTCTTCCAGTATCTGAATAGTACGCTCTGACTGACCATCAGTCTGCGGATGGTAAGCCGTACTAAAACTCAAGTGAGTCCCCAAGCTATCCTGAAGGCTCCTCCAGAAACGAGATGTGAACCTGGTGTCTCTGTCCGAGACAATGCTAATATGAACTCCATGCAGCTTCCCAATCTCATCCATGTACTTCTTGGCCAATACGTCTGTAGACTGGCCCACTCTGAAAGGAATGAAGTGTGTTGTCTTGGTCAATCGGTCTACGATCTCCCAGACAGCGTCAGTCTGCTTCGTACTCTTGGGGTAGACCAGTCACGAAGTCCATCGTGATGTGTTGCCATTTCCACTCCGGAATGGGCAAGGGCTGTAATAAGCCATCAGTTCTCTGGTGTTCAGCCTTTACCTGTTGGCACACAATACACTTCGCTATACTCCGAGCGACTCTTCTCTTCATGCCATGCCAACAGTAATGCTGTCGCAGATCCTGATACATCTTGGTACCTCCAGGATGTATAGAGTAAGGAGAACTTTGAGCTTCCTCCAATAGCTCCTCTCTAATGGCACCAGATGGCACACAGATCCTATCCTCAAACCTCAAGGACCCATCTGCATGAATCTTAAACTCTGGCCTCTGGCCTGCTATCACCAGATCTCTAATCTTCCGTAGCTTCTCATCCTCCATCTGAGTAGACTTGATCCTCTCTACCAAGGTCGACTGGATATGCATGCCCATCAAAGATGCAGTCATCCCTAGTAGAATCACTTCTATACCCATGTCTTGGATCTCTTGCTGCAACCTCCACTGAGTCGTAAGGGTCATCACTGCTGGAAGACGACTCAATGCATCCGGTACAACATTGACTTTCCCAGGATGGTACTGAAGGTCAATGTCATAATCTGACATGAGCTCGACCCATCGTCTCTGACGCATGTTGAGCTCCTTCTGAGTGAAGAGATACTTCAGACTCTTATGATCCGAGAACACCTTCACGTGCTCACCCAATAGGAAGTGCCTCCAAATCTTCAATGCAAAAATCACTGCCGCCAACTCAAGATCATGAGTGGGGTAGTTCTTCTCATGGATCTTCAACTGTCGGGATGCATATGCTACGACTCGACCATGCTGATGTAGCACACATCCGAGCCCTTTGCCAGATGCATCACAGAAGACTTCGAATCCTCCTGATCGGTCTGGAATGATCAAGATGGGTGCAGTCGTCAATCTCTTCTTCAGCTCCTGGAAAGCATCCTCACATGCTTTCGACCAAACAAACATCACATCCTTTTTCGTTAATCGCGTCATGGCTCCCGTGATTTTCGAGAAGTCTTTGATGAACCTCCGGTAGTAGCCAGCTAGTCCCAAGAAGCTTCGAATCTCGGTCACCGTTCGGGGGACTGGCCAGTTTTGAATAACGACTACTTTTTCAGGATCAACAGCAATCCTTGCTCCGGACACCACGTGGCCTAGAAATGCCACCTCGTTTAACTAGAACTCGCACTTGCTAAGTTTGGCATAAAGCTGGTGTCTTCTCAGGGTCTTGAGAACCTTCCTGAGATGCTCTGCATGCTCCATCGCATTCTTCGAGTAGATGAGAATGTCGTCGATGTAGACTACAATGAACTTGTCCAAGTATTCATACAATACTTGGTTCATGAGACTCATAAATACCGCGAGTGCATTGGTCACACCAAACGGCATCACTAAGTACTCATAATGTCCGTATCTAGTCCTGAATGCAGTCTTGGGAACATCTTCATCCTTCACCTTCACTTGATGGTACCCTGTTCTCAGATCCAGCTTCGAATAAACGTTTGACCCACCGAGCTGGTCAAAAAGATCGTCGATACGCGGTAGAGGGTACTTGTTCTTCACGGTGACTTTGTTCAGCTCGCGGTAGTCAACGCACATACGAAGGGATCCGTCTTTCTTCTTCACCAGCAATATAGGAGATCCCCAGGGAGATACACTGGGTCGTATCCATCCCTTCTTCAGTAGCTCATCAAGTTGGACCCGCAATTCTTCTAGCTCAGATGGTGCTAAACGATACGGTCCCCTGGACATCGGTTGGGCTCCTGGCATTAGTTTGATGGCAAATTTAAGGGTGCGATCCGGAGGCAAACCTGTAAGGTCGTCTGGAAACACATCCAAGAACTCTCGAACCACTTTTGGTATCTCGGGATCAGCGTCCATCGCGGCTGCTATTGCTTCGGTCGACCTGGCCTTGTACTTCACCGGTCCCACAGATCTGCTCCCACTAATGAACTCGAACTTCGGGTGATCAGGAATGTCGAAGGCTACCCTCCTTCGACAACAGTCGATGGTGGCATGGAAAGTTCCCAACCAATCCATCACGAATACAACATCAAAGTTCGGGATATCAATCATCATGAAGTCGGCGAACAAAGCTCGCCCACAAATCACCACGGGGCATTGAGGATACCCAATGGTCGCTTTTATCACACCGCCACCCGTATTGACGTTCCAACCGGTAGTTAAAGTTTTGACAGGAATGGTATGGGTGCGAACGAATCGACTCGCTAGAAAGCAGTGTGATGCTCCCGAGTCGAACAAGGAGAGGGCGGGATTCCCAGCTACTAGCACGACACCTAGGTTCAAACACTAATCTAAGCAACCAATGCTAATGAAAGAAAAGATAATAATGCAAGAATTATACCTGTGATCACTTCATCGGTAGCCTCGACCTCTTCGACAGTCATGGTGTAAGCCTAGTGTCTCGGTGGTGGCTGCCTTGCCTGCTGGAACACCCTCTGCTGTGGAGGTAGAGGTGGACGCTGTGGGGCGTTCCCAGTCGGGGCAGCACGAGGAGCTGGAGCTGGAACCGGAGCTGGAGCACGTGGTTTATGATGTGGGCAATTCCTAGCCATGTGTCCAGGGTCTCCACAAACCAAACAAAGGCCTAAAAATCCTCGACACTCAGATTTGAAGTGTCCAGACTTCCCGCAAAAGTGGCAGACCGGGAGGGCCTGCTGTTGTGGTCCTGGCCTTTTAAACTGAACCTGCTGAATAGGACGATGCATTTGGGGCCGTCTGCTTGGCCCAGCTTGGGTCGGTGGGGGCCTCGTAGATGCTGCCAGCATGCGTTCTTCCTTTTCCTCCTCTTCGACCATCTCATGGTTACGAGCAATGGCCAGAACTTCAGCATGTGTGGTCAGGCTAGCACCGACCATCGTCCTTCTAATCTCAATATTGAGCCCCTGCTGGAACGCTGGGCTCGAGTCAAAGCATTTGTAACCATCTCTGGAGCAAACCTGCTGAGCCTGGAGAATTCAGCGTCATACTGATCCACCGTCATCGAACCCTGCTTCAGGTTGATGAACTTCTTCCTCATCTTGATCGTTGCGTGTGGGGGAAAGTACTGGGCGTTGAAGGTACTTGTAAATACATCCCACGAAATCGGCAATCCCAAGCGGTCTTCAACCGCCTGCCACCAGTCTCTAGCACCATCCGTCAGTTGCCTCTTGACGATAGCCACCCAGGCTTCTTCTCGAATCTGAGATGCTCTCAGATCATCAGTGATGCGCTTGAGCCATTCTTCCACCTGAAGATGGCTCTCAGTCCCTGCGAAGGTCTTCAGGCTCATCCCTCGAAAGTGATAAGCATTGGGTCAGCTCGTTGCTCTCTGCGCAAAGCCTGTTCCAAGGCCTGTCCAAGCTGCTGATGAAGGGCATACAAGCCCCGCATGCAATCTTCTGCAGACAACGGTGCAGTCGGGAATGCTGTTGTGCCCGAACCGTTGTTGTCTCCATTGCCAGCATCATTCTGGTTGGGACCCCCATTCTGGTGGTTGATCCCGGATCCAAAGGCACTGTCACCGCTTCCCGAAGTGTTCCTTTCCATGGCTTATCTGCATTTCATAAGGTTTGATCAGTTCCATTGAGTATTTTATACGACATATTCTGAACTTCCTGTATTGTTCATGTGGCTTTTAGCGCGGACCTGCATGGGCCACCAAACTTGTAATGACCCACTTACGGGGCCCGTTACTGCTTGGAACATGCACAAGTCCTGCTAGGCACCAATAAAGTCAACACAGGCTATGTTGCAGAAATACGCCAAAATACTGATAATGAAAGTGGTACACTACCTTATTACAACCCAGCAGCTAACAGGAAAGGAAAATACAACAGAATACAAAAGATACATCAATCCACTCTGAAAACAACAAAGCAAATTTCCCACACTCACTCTCAATACTCAGGGTCCTGCTGGTCCTGCTGGTCGAACTCAACCACAAACTCAGCGTCTGCGGCCTCTGGTGCAAACTCCTCGACCTGCGTGATATCTGGCGAGTCCACCACAAAGAGAAGGGTCGCCAGGATCAGACGTAACTCAAAGTATCTCTATACATGGATATTAAAACAATTGTACAAGCATGGCAATTTAAAATAGGTAAAATGCGAACAATAATGGTAAGGGAAAAAGAGAGCGGAAAAATAACTTTGCAGTTTTACATCTATCATCAATTTCCAGCAGTTAAAAGTGCAATAATAAAAGTAACTATGTTACGAGAGTCTAATTGTGCCTTATCTAGACTATGACTTCTAATGCGGGGTACAATAAGCAACCAAGAGTCTAACTCTTGCCGCGGGTGCTACCCAGGCGAACCAATTCCCTGAGTACTGTGCAATAATCTGTGATCTGTGATGGTTGTCACCGGCACTGTTATGGGTTGCTAGAACCCGCACGGTGACAACAAAGTCTGGACTAGTCGCTCCCGCACCCTCGCTATTATAAGTTACCCCAAAACCCAGTGTCGGTGCAACTTTCTAGCATGTCACATTTCCAGTTACAATCTGTCTACCAATCATGTCATGTAGCCCAATTCTGCTTCCTTTACGATACTGTGCAATTTACGATACGATGCCGTGCAATTTTGCAAGTTTAGCTAACAGTTCAAAAGTGGAAACACTGTGATAATGAGATAAAACTAGGTTGGCATGCATTTGTTATTGTTTAAAAACCCATGTCAAGGGTACGATGAGTTACCAAAAATTGCCTTGTCGTGAAAGGTGCATTTTGAAAGGCGGTCGGTGTACCTGGTCCACACGTGTTACAAACGAGTTAGCTTAACGAATTTATAATACGTTAAGAGGTCAAATTACACTAACTTACAACTAAAACTTAATATAAAAACTTCTTAACTAAGATAACTTTACTTATAAACCTAATTTATATGAAAATTAACTTTGGCTTATAATAACAACATAAGTTAACTTATAATACTTTTTAACCTATAATATAACTTATAACTAATTACTGATAACATGTTATTAAAACTTAACTTTCTATTAGACCTTATATTAAAACTTAGGCTAATTAAGTAACTAATCTTTAAAACTTAAAAAAATAACTTAAACTTATTTTAAAACTTAGCTCATAAACTTATACTAATAACTTGACTTAGGATAATAAAACATAACTTAGTTAATATAAAAATATCTTTACTTTATAACTTATAAAAACTTATTAAAACTTAACATTAACTTATAATAATTAATAAAAATTAATAAGAATAATAATAATAACTTAACCTGTTAACTTATATATTAAAACATCTAACCCCCCTCTTTCTGTCTTCTCTGTCTCTTTGTTCTTCTTTTCTGTTCCTTTTTCTTTTTTTTTCTTTGCAGGGATCCACGGCGGAGAGGGCGGCCAAAGGGGGCCGGCTGCGGATCTGTGAAGGGGGCACGGTGGAGCGGCGTTTCAGGCGGCGGCGGCGTCGCTTTTGAAGCGGGGGCAGTCGGATCGGAGGCGGGGGCGGCGGCCTAGGGCGGTGGCGACGATCCTGTGCGGCGGCGAGGCGATTTGGGGCTTCGATGGCACGGCGGTTCACGGCTAGGGCGTGCAAGGCGGCGGCTGCGGCCTGGGCACGGCGGATGTGGCAGCTAGGGCGGTGGCGACGGGTCCGAGGCATGACGAGGCTCCGGGCGCGAGGGTGGTGCGAGCGAGCGAGATCCGACAGCTTGGGGGTTGGATTTGTGATTTTTTTGTTTACAGATTGTGTTTCTAGTTTGTTTTTGGGTTGAAGGAGATGGTGGAGGTAGACTTGTTTGTATATTGGAGTTGTATGGTGGAGGAGATGTTGGCTTGTTTGCTGGTGGTGAAGGGGTTGATGGTGGTGCTCCTGTGGGTTGCGGTGGCTGAAGGTGGTCGGTTGCTGTTTGTTTTTTCCTGTATGTTGTTTTAAGAATGAGGATGGAGGAGACAGATTGAATGAGGGTTGGTTGATGGGTAGGGGCTGTTGTTAAGGACTTGACGTGAGATGTTGGATCTCACCAAATTTTGGTGGGAAATGAAGGCTTAAGGTAGTTAGGGTAAAATGTAATATAGTAATGATGGTTTTAGGGAAAAGTAATTAGTAAAAAGAACTAGTTAAAAGAAATTAGTTAGTAATTAATAGTTTAATTAAAGATAATTATGGATTATAAATTTTCAATTTAAAAGCAATTATGATTTTAACAGGTTAGAATTACGATACGGTAAAAAGTTAAAATAACGACGCGCTCGCGTCGACGTACAGACGAAAATCACTCGGATGAAAATAACTGGATCAACGAAGTAAAAATACACGCATCCAACAGTCAAAATACGACTAGAAAAACATGTCGTTACACCATAGGGTGGCCCTATGCCAATTTTGCCCCAATGCCATTGGTCTCATCATCGGATTTGTCGTTCTCTACGAATTGAAGAGGGTGGTCCCCTCCCTTCGACTCTTCGCCCAATTCTTCTGCCTGAGCCACCATCAGTCGGGGGGCCTGGATTTACATCAGTGCTCGGCCCAATAAGAGCCTGGTGATGGGGCTGCTGAGCTCTTTGAAGCTCTGGAAGGGTGAATACATCTTCGTCGTCTTCCCGTCAGACGTGGACTTCCCGTCTCAATGGAGCAGCGTCTGCACGCTGGCTCTCGAGCTGGGCGACCCCACTGACGCCGATCTTGAGGCGGTGAAGACCCTGTTGGCGGTTCTCGCGAAGGATCAGAAAATTGACGTTCTCTTTGACGATCCTAATTTGCGGAAGACCACTTGGCCCCCAGGTGAGTTCCGCTGAAGTCCGTCGTGTTGAGCTATCCCAGCCAGTCCTGACCTTTTCCTCTGTACTTTTACAGGTGGGTTTGCCCTCGATTCTGCTCTGACCCCTCCCCCGGTCACGGCCCCTGAGCCTGCTCCGCGTAGGATGGATCACGTGTTAGAGGTCCGAAAGTGTAACGGCCCGCTCTCCCCGTTACTTATTTGATTTACTCGCAGGTTCCGCAGTTTACCAGTGAAGTCAGCATAGCCACAACTCATAGATGTACCAACAACACTCAAACCAGCGTACAACGTTATTACAGTCCGAACCAGATTACAAACCAGCAGTTGCACTCTCTCACACGACATACATGAAAGGAAAAGTACAGAAAGGAAACACAGAATAGAAATACATCTCACAACACACACACCAACACAGATAACTAAAACTCCGTAGCTTCTGGGTCGTACGCAGGCTCCTCCTACTCTGGGGCAATCTCCTCGATCAAGTCGTCGTCTGCCGGTGCCACAAGTGGAACCGAAGGTAGGTCACAACGATTCTAAACAAAGAAAAGGAGTACTGTACAAGTATGACAAGCAGAAGTAAAGTAAAGTACGGTGTAGTGTCTGTAAAAGTGTAGAAAGTGAAGTGCATGACTGTAAAGAAGTGAACGTGCAAGCTCCACTAGAAATACGTGACTCAAGTCGGAGAGTACAATATGTGACCGTTCAGTTCGTCTCTTGCCCGGGTGCTACCCAGACGAATGCCGGAACCCAGGCAGCAGGATGGGTTGTCGAAACACAGGCAGCTAGATAGGAGGCCGAAACACAGGCAGCTTGACATGTAGATCGAACTCTAGTCACTCCCGTACTCTCGCAACTGTGAGTTACCCCGAAACCCCGGTGACGTGTCGAGTAGAAGTTCTTTACATGATTGTTCCACGGGACGTTCTAAGTGAACTGTGCCAAGTACAAAGGACAAAGACAAGTCCAACACAAAAAGGTGTCGTATGCTTCCGTGCTTCGAGCACTTAGTAGTGTGGTGCTATAAGTTCGTACAAGCACAGTTGACTGGATTTCTGAGTTTAGAACCTGTCGTGACTTACCAAAATCAACACCGTCGTAGTAGGCTGGAAGAGGATCTAGTGCGTCCTCTGAAGTTGGTACACCAGAGTCCGTACCAGCAACACAAATTACTTAGTTAGAAAACCCAACTTTTCCTATTTAATAATTAGGTCAGTTTGATTTTCAAACTTGTTAAAATGGTGTCGAAAAATATTTAATTTTTTTATATGAACCTAAAATAATTATTTTGATTGTACTGCAAGAGGGGAGAATTTTCAGAAGCTTGGGTATTTTTTTATAAATTTTAGAAACTTAAAAATAGCTTAAAAACCCTAAAATACCTAAGTGACATGTATTTTCCGTAATTTCTTACGGGAGCAATACAAGTCGGAATTACATGAGTGAGTAGTCAAAACGACTGTCTCGAAGTATATTATCACATATAATTTTATCACATATTTTTGTAAGTGAAAAACAGCGGCTACGAATTTTAGAATGTTTTATACGTATTTAATTTTAAGGTTTGAAAAATTATTTTGGAAAAAGTAGGCATCTGATCGCAGTGAGACTAGCGCCATTGGGTCCGAAATATCGTTTCTGATTTTTCAGAGCTGGTTTCACATTTTTCTGGCCACTGTATAATTACTTATGGATTTATAACCAATTAACCCTATTTAATAATTAATTAAAATTACGAAAATACGAAAATACTCAGTATTTACAAGTTTGCCATTGGACAAACTCACGCATCCGCCGTATCCAATCGCCGGAGGGAGGCTCTGCGCCGGAGGCGGGGGGGGGCTCGGGGCGGCGCCTGCATGGTCGGAGCTTGTCGGGGGGGGCGATGGGCAAGGCGGGCACGGCGGCAGCGAAGCGGCGGAGCGAGAGCTGGCTGAGCTGCGTGGGTGGCGAGAGAAGATGGCAGCGGCAACGGCCTTTGCTCGGAGCAGCGACGGGGTCCTTCGGGGAAGCGACGGCGACGGGTGTGGTGGTGACAGCGGGGAGGCGGAGCAGCGGCTTCGGCGCAGGGGAGGCGACGGTGACTCCGGTGGCGTGTGCTTGACGTGCCGTGGTAGCGACCCTTGTGGCGGTGTCACTGCTATTCGAAGCAGGCGGCGTGGTGGCGGAGGTGGCACCGGTGAGGGAGGGTTCAGGTGCTGGCGGCGGAGGGCTTGTCGGCGGCGGGCACGCCGTCGGGGGGCGGTCGAGTGCGAGAGCAGAGAGAGGGGGCGAAGAGAGAGAGAGAGGGCGGGCAATGGGTTAGGCCTGTGTTTCGAAAAGAATCAAGAGGGAGATAGATTAATGTGGGTGTGGGTTTAGTTGGTTGCTTTGCAAATGGAGAAGAGAGAGGGAGATATCTGTGCCTGGTTATGAGAGGCTGGGGGGAAAGAATATATAGGGTTGAGAAATTAAATCGTAGATAATAATAATAATATATAAATAATTAAAAAGGGAAATGAATTCGGGGGTAGGCTATTGGATCTGAGCTACCAAGGGGGTGGCTTAATGAGAGTACTTAGGGAAATTATTAGGGGTAGATCTAGGTTTAAGAGGGGTAAAGTAACTTGGTTAAAAGTGATTAGTAAAAGTGAAAAGTCGGTAGTGGATGTAATTAGCAAAGCGGTGAAATACAGACACGTTTTCACAAACGACTCCGAAAAATTACGAAAACATACCCACGGGATCGTATCGACGCGAGTATCGCGAATACAAGATCCGTTCTGGGATTTGAACTACGGGAATACTAGTTTTAGGCCAAAACGTTTAGAAAGCGGGTCTGCGGTTCTAGACTGAAATGATGTCAGAAAATTATGAAATTAATGTGGAAAGCCCTAAATGATCATAGGAGGCTAATGTAGAAGTTTGAAGACATTCTGAAAATGTTTGGATAGAAAATAAATTCGTCGAGCCAAAACGGTAATTTTGGGAGATGAATTTTAACAGAAATGTTTTGGGCATTTGAGGAAATCTGAAATTGCTGAAATACAATATGATAACTCTAGTGCTCTAAAATATTTTTATAAGAATTTTTTGAAATCAGTTTGTTAGAAAATTCTTGACTAACATTTATAAAAAACGCAGAAATACGTAAATTGAACTGTTGAAAATACAGGTCGTTACAGAAAGAAGAAGCCGCCTCCTGGCGTGGGCTTCAAAAGAGCGAGGGGGCATGCCCTGTCTTCCCCCTTGCCGGTCGTCTCGAAGAAGGCCCGTTCCCGAGTTAAAGAGGGAGGTGCTCTGCTACCCGAGGGTCGGGTTTCGCCCTTCCCGGCTGAGGTCACCTGGCCATGGTCCGGGCCGTCATCGCCGCCGCCGAACCCCCTCCCCGAGGTTTACGAGCGGTACCTGGGAGCGTTCCATTCGGTCCCCGCCGATTTGCCTCAGTCAGGTGAGGGGCCTCTCCGACCTCGCTTCCCAGTGGGGCTGGGGGAGTCAGTTTTTGCTGACTGTGGCGTGGCGGCGCGGCTGGCTGAGAACTGCTGCCTTCCTTCGGACCATGCTGTGTTGGACGGGGTTAAAGGCGACCACCTAGCGGCCTTCGTGGTCCAGGCTGGCCAGCAGGTGAGGCGTTCTCGCATACCTCGCTTTTGATACCCATATTTCATCCCGTCTTTTTGGTGCAGTTTTCCTCGGTGGGGCTTTCCATAAGGCGCCAATTCGAGGCTCTTTATCAGGCCGATGCTGACGCGGTGCGGTCCGCCGAGGACGAGGGGTCGAGGGTGATGCTAGTCTGCTGGCCGAGGCTCGTATCAAGTCCCTGGAGACCCAGATAACTGAGCTCTCCTCTGCCTTAGAGGAGTCCAATCGGGAGAGGGCCTTGGCTTGGGTTGGGATGTCCAAGGCCGAGGACCGGATTGCCGAGCTCGTGGAGGCCGCTGAGGCGCGCACCGAAGCTGGCGAGGGCCCTGCCCCTGTTGTTGCAGCCGACTCCCTGGAGCTCTCCAGCCTTCTGGAAGAAGCGGAAGAGAGACAGAAATCTCTCCTAGTCCAGCTTGACGCGAGATCCAAAGAGGTCGAGGTGGAGCGGGCGGAGCATCAGCGCCGGGTTACCATCCTCGAAGATCGGATCCGAGAGCTGGAGGCGGTGAACCCTGCTCAGATTGCTCAGGACGCCGTGGAGGAATACGCTCTCTCTTTTGCGGCCCTGGGTATGTCTGAAGCGTTCGAGAAAGGGTTTGCCCGCTGCAAATCCGAGATCCAGAAGAGGTTTCCACTCTCGGGGATTTATTTTGAGAAGCTCCAGGTGTACTCCGACGACGAGGGTGAGACGCGGGTCGGACCCTTGCCTCCGTCGAGAGCCCCCTCAGGTCCGACAGCGGAATGAGTGAGAGAGTGTTGTTTATTCGATCATTGTGCCGTTGTGTAACACTCCTTTCTCTTTTCAGAAATGAAGTCCCCTTTTTCTGCCTAGGACCGCTTGTCTCCCCCTTTGGTATGTGTCCACTTTTTGGGACTTGCTGTCAATGAGGTGGTTGTCCTACCGGGGATGTTGCCCCTCATCCTTGCAGCATGTTTGGCCGACCGGCTGGCTGGGGGGGGTGCTATTCCTCAGGCTCACGGTCCGGTCGGCTCGCCCACATGCCGGGGGAGTTGCCTCCGGCCTTACAGTGGGTTTGGTTGGGCAGTCTGCTAAGGGTGCGACCCCGTGCCTTGTGACTGACCGATGAGGCCGACCGCTGAAGTCGACCTCTGGTTCGACCTGCTAGGGGCATCGCCCCCAGCCTTACGGTCGGTCGGTTAACCGACCTGCTGGGGGAGTTGCCCCCAGCCTTACGGCCGGTTGGTGTCGTTCAACCTGCTGGGAGGGCAACTCCCAGTCTGATGACGGATCGACGGACCATCTGCTGGGGGAGTTGCCCCCAGCCTTATGATCGATCCACCCCCCTCCTGGCTGACCGGGGGGGAATGCCCCTCGGCCCGTCGGCCGGTTGGGGGAGTCAACCCACTGAGGGTCTATCCCCTGGCCTTATAATCCTCTGCTCGGATGCTCACTCCGTGAGGTCTCTCCCTTCCCGAGTGAGTTTCCAAAACATGAAGGCGAAATAGGTTCAAACGGTTTTATTCGGGTAGACGGAGGAAGGGGGATACATTTGCGGGCGATCTCATTGATAATATTTACGCAGGTGCTCGGCATTCCAGGTGTGGGCGAGGATCTTTCCCTCCGAATTGGCCAGTCGATAAGTCGCGGGTCCGAGGACCTCGATGACTTTGTAGGGTCCTTCCCACTTAGCCGCCAGCTTCCCTTTACCGGCGATCTCCGGGCTGAAGGCGGCTTTTCTGAGGACTAGGTCCCCTTGGCGGAAGCTCCTTCCCCTAACTCGGGAATTGTAATAGCGATCCACCTTCTGCTTCTGGCAGATGACGGTGGCCAAGGCCTGTTCCCACCGCTCGCCTAGGAGCTCCAGGCCGAGCTCCAGGCCTTCCGTGTTTCTTTCCTCATCGAAGTGTTTTATGCGGAGGGATTCCTCACCTACTTCGACAGGTACCACCGCCTCGACGCCATACGCAAGCATGAACGGGGTTTCGCCCGTGGCTTGTTTGTGGGTCGTTCTGTATGACCATAGTATCCCGGGGAGCTCCTCCGGCCAACTCCCCTCGACGTCCTCCACTTTCTTGCGGAGGGGTTCTATGATGCACTTGTTGGCGGCCTCTGCCATCCCGTTGGTCTGGGGGTGAGCCACTGAAGAGAAGAGGAGCTTGATCTTCCATTCGGCGCAGAAGTCTTTGAACCCGTCGGAGTCAAATTGTTTCCCGTTGTCCGCGACGATGGCTCGGGGGATTTCGAACCTGAAGATGATGGAGTTCCAAACGAAACTCTTCGCCTTCTTCCATGTTATGGAAGCAAGGGGTTCGGCCTCGATCCACTTGGTGAAGTAGTCCACCGCCACGATTAGGTATTTCCTCTGTCCTCGTCCCGAAGTGAATGGTCCGAGGATGTCGAGCCCCCACTTTGCGAAAGGTACGGGACTGACAATCGGAACGAGTTCTGACGGGGGGATGAGCCGAGCTTGGCAAATCTCTGGCATTCCTGACACCTTTGGACATACTCCGTTGCATCGCGGACCATGGTTGGCCAGTAATATCCTTGTCTCAAGATTTTCTAGGCGATCGTCTTGCCCCCGTGGTGATTTCCGCAAATCCCCTCATGCACCTCCCGGAGGACGTAGTCAGCCTCTTGAGGACCGAGGCACTTGGGGTAGGGGAGGATATCTGTCTTCGTCCATCGTCTTTTGTAAAGTACTCCTTCGTGGATCACATATCGGAGTGCCTTCCTCTCCAAGGTTTGACGTTCGCCCGAGTCCGTCGGCACTTCACCATGAGAGAGGTATCGGACGAACGGGTCCATCCAGGTGGGGTCCCCGTCGATCGCCATCACCTCCTTCTCCTCTGTGCTAGGGAATCGGAGATTTTCCACGTAGATGGTGCGGCCCATCTCCTTGGTCGAGGAGGAAGCCAGTTTGGATAGAGCATCCGCATGGGCATTCTCCGACCGGGGAAGGTGAAAGGTCTCAGCCTTCTTAAATTTGGACAGCGCGGTCTTGGCTGTGGCTAGGTAGCTCTGCATCGCCTCCTCGCGCGCCTCGTAATTCCCCTGTAGTTGGTTGATGACGAGTTTTGAGTCGCTGAGGAGTCACACGGAGTCAGCCCCGAGTTCTCTGGCCAGCCTCAGTCCGTTTATCGCGGCTACGTACTCGGCCACATTGTTGGTGGCCGGGAATTCGAACTGAAGCGCGTACTCTATGACACACCCCTCAAGAGATCGGATCGCGATCCCGACTCCGCTGCTTGATCGCGCCCCGGATACACGTCCCGGAGCAGCGACACTGTAGTCTTACCGCAAGCGCACGGTGTAGCGGCGAACGGGTATCGAACACAGGGAAGCCTAATAACAGTGTCTTCTTCAATCACCTGGCTATAAGAAAAGTCGAGAAACGTTCGCAGTAGTGCGGTCACAGTCGTTCAATTATACGAAAGAAATAACAAATTAATAAAGACGCCTAGGGATAGGGAATCTCCGCTACTTGCCGTATCTCATCATTGTGATTCGTAGGTGTCACAATTGCTAGACTTGAAATTCGGGTGAACTAGTTGCAACTAAATGTAGAACCAAGCTCACGCTCTCGCGCTATTGCCGGTCTATAGCAAACCTAGGGTAGGGTCCAATCTCTTACAAACCCTAACCTAGGCAAACTAGCGTGAAGAACAACATCATCGTTCAATCGTATCTCGAGCCCACTATCGTGCAAACTCGAGCTACGACCTAGGTTGGGATAGTTCCTACCCGTCCAATCTCTTGCAAACGGTTATTGGTATAGAATTACAATCGAAAACCCTAGTTTTAGTCCAATCTCTTGCAAACCGATTCCGGAGAAATTCAATTGCAACCCAATTCGAATTTCTAGGGCTTCCTATCGAGTTGGGATCCAATCTCTTGCAAATCCCAATCGGTATGAATCCCTAGCTATTCGTATTATAGCAATCCCAAACTAACCCTAGTCGATTCTAGCAAGAATTTCACCAATTCATCACAAATTAGAAATAGGGTTCGTAGGGTTCATCCCTACGCCCTAAGACGATGGAACTACTCACAATTCATAATAAAATGCAATAGAAATTCACAATCAAAATCAATAGAATTCATTGCTATATTCAAAATATCAATAAAAATGGAGTTTTTGAGGGAGAGAAAGACAAACCAATGAAGAACAAGATAGCATCCAACAAAAAATCCCTTTTCTCTCCTCCCTAAAAGCTAAATCTAATCCCTAAAAAGTTAATCTAAAAAGGCTGCAAAAAGTTCTGAAAAAGCTCCCTAAACTAGGTTAAAAACTGGGGTTAAATACCCCCCAAAATCGCCCAAAAAATCCTGACGAAAATGCCCCTGCGCAGCCTCAAAATCGCAGTTTACGCTACAGGCAGCGCGGCTCACTCGGCCGAGTGACAAATGTCACTCGGCCGAGTGATAGACCCTGACAGATTCCAGAGAGTTGGGGGTCTTGGTGATCGTCTCCTCGGGAGTCACTCGGCCGAGTGACTTTTCTTCACTCGGCCGATGGGCGTTCTTCACTCGGGCGGACGGTCGTTCGTCACTCGGCCGAGTCGGTCTTTGGGAATCGACTGTACAAAAACAGTAAGTCTGGAATTTTTGTTGCCGTCGTCTTGATGCCACTCGGGCGAGTGGGTCTCCGTGGTTCGACCGAGTGACATGGCGATGCTCGGCCGAGTGCACGCTGATATAGCTCTGTTGCGTGTCCGATCTGGCCAGCCGAGCGGGCTTCCGATGGTCTGCCGAGTGACTCCTTCACTCGGCCGAGTGAAATGCTCAAAATTCATATTTTCGCTCCCTCATCACTCCTACGACGTCCTTTCTCCTTCCACTCCTCTCCAATAGCAAAATACCCCTCAAGAGAGTCGTCGGTGACACTCCGGAGTGGGTACATCTCAGAATCACTCCAAATCGCTCCAAATCTTCTGAAATACGACAAAAACAACAAATCGTGAAAATCATAGCAATATTGTCGAATAAACGTGAAAAAACATGATTTGAGCGATCTAAATGGCATGCAAACATGCAGAAAAAAGGTGTAAAATACGGAGTGATCAAAATCCCCCAAGCTTACCTCTTACTCGTCCTCGAGGAAGATGAGTAAAAAGCGAACCCAGTGGATAAAGATAAAATAAAAACGATGGAAAGGCGGAGAATGAAAAACGAAAAACAAAATAGAAAACGAAGAGGGAGGTTGCTAGATCATTTTTCTCAGGACGTGGGGTTTGCTTACTCATATAGCATGCATCGAATATAAACCACATGTCAAAGACTTTTATTTCGATATCAAAGTATAATGGTGCAGTTGAAATAGAAAACCCAAGAATATCAATATAGCACGAAAAATGGAATAATTCTAAGATTAACATCGTCTGAAGCATCTAAAGCGGTATACAATACCGTAGATCACACACTTTTCAATTGAATGCTTTCTATAAGGAGTATAATAGATATCACACGATAGAGTAGTAAGAATAGAAAAAGTGTGGTTTTCATGAAATGAATGCTAAGCGTAGATTTTTGGATTTGGTGAAACTTTAGCAATCTCACCGAGTATAAAATATTACTTAGCCTAGGTTGTCATGCACCGTCAGGTAGTCACTCTCTCACACATCACCGGATTCTCTCCCCTAAGCTTATCTATAAGCGTGGTGGCATATACAAAACAATATTTACATCCCCCTTTTTTACGAAGCTCCAAAAGTCAAAGAAAACAAAAACAAAAGCAAAAGAAGGAAGAAAGAGAGAAAGGGTATGAGATGGGATCGTTTTCGAGCTACTTTTCTCTTTTTCTTCGCTTATTCTCAAATCTTTTTCTTTTTCTTTTTCTTTTTCTCTTCTCTTTTTTTTCATAACATATATACACAATGATCCCAAACCAAAGAGAAGGATATACAAGTATTTTTTTCTTTGGATTTTGGGGAATTTGGAGCATGTGATATAATAACGGGGGAATGCCAATAATAGAATCGCTAAGGGGAGATTCACCAATGAATATAAAATAGAGAAATAATGTTCAAGATATGTGGAGAAAGAAATAATGTATCTCTCAGTTCACTCTATAGGACGTGCATGACAACTTCAGCAGGGTAATATAATTTACTCAGTTTAATCTCAAAAGTAAACTAATCTAGATTTATCAAAGCTAGCAAACATTCAATCAACCCGAAGTGAAGCGTACAAATCATGCATATAGAAGTGATGTGAGAAAGGAAAGCAGTACTCCAGATATAAGCATCAATGCGTGAATCTTGGTGTGTTTTCTACGATAGCATACATATGAATCATCAGACATCAGCTTATAATAGAATTTCATCCATTTTCATACAACAAAAGAGAGTGGGTTACTATTTTTAAATGCAAAGCAGAACATAGCATATGATATCAAAAATAAAAAACTATGACATGACAAATATAGCATGCATATAGAGAAAAGCTAACACCACGTCATCATCATCACAGAAAAGTCATCTCTAGCAAAAGATGAAAGAAATAAAGATAAACGAAAAACAAGGATATTTACAATGCAACACACAAGGACAATAAGAAGAAACGTGATGCATGGTAAAAAAGAAAAAACGTGATGAAAAATGGGTGCAAAAGTGGAAAAACGTGAAAAACCTAAAAATAAAAGGTGATAAAAGCAAAAAGTGTGAGAACTCACTCCCCCAAGCTAAAGTGCACAGTGTCCTCAATGTGCGAAGTGTGGCACACCGAGAGACGGGTAATGGGTGGGGGGGTGGGTATGCATGCATGATAAAAAGAAATAAAAATAACAAAATGAAAAATATGATGCGAATGTGATGCATGTAAGAATAAGAGTGATGCAGATATGTGTGTGTCACCAAAAATACTCTCCCTCACTCCTGAAAAAGGATATAGAATGATATGATCAAAATGTGGACAAAAATATTGATGGGAGGAGGGGTGGGCAAAAATCATCAGGACCAAGCAGAGAATGGGCAGCATAACGACAAAAAATATCAATGGCATCAAGGGTGTGCCTAAGCTGGTGGTGCTGCGCCATCTCCGTCCTGAGGCGGAGGTGGGGGGGTGGTGGTGGACGTGTCTGCTGGGTGGGTGGTGGTCGTGGCAGTCGCTCGAGAATCTGGGTCAGGCAAAAGTGAATGCCAGGAAGGAGCTTGTCACGACCCGCTTCCCTAAAATGGAGGCGAGACGTGAAAAGGTCCGCACGAGAGTGGAGCTGTGAAGCCCCAAACCCGATAAGAGTAAATAAAACATAAGCAGGTCCCTGTAACCACAACGGAACAACAATAATAATACAAGGAGAGACTGAAATAAAAACTCACATCTCAAATATTGTCCAACATGAAAATAAGTTCAACATCCAGAAAAGCCACCAGGCTAAAAGAAAAGAGTCTAAGGCCCAGAACAAGGCCAACAAAAACATCAACATAACAAAGTATAGGTGCTACGCACCAATAACAAAACAACTGTCTAACAAAAGTAAAACACAACGAAGACACTAGGACTGGTCCCCAGTGTCCACGTACTCCCCGTCAAACACAAGCTCGGGCTCGGCGTCAGCAAACACCTCGTCCTCAACAAGGTACTCGGGCTCAGGATCTAACATGTGTCACCCAAAAGAGTAAAGGGGCACATGTCAGCAAGTCTAAAAGACTTGGGCAAGGAAACCGAAAGTAAGGCAACTAGCAACCTAGCAGTTTAGTATGCATGACATGGCAGTTATAACATGAGTGCACAATTAAAACATGGCAAGACGATTTGTACAAGAGGACCATCATCGGGACAAGACAAGACAAGACAAAAGTAGCCACGCTACTATCAATCTCAATCAATTCACATCGTTGTAGGTGTTTACGCCCTTCGCTGAATGGTACAACATTCAGACCGATCGGCACTAAACACAATTCATATTTCACGGTTGTTTTGTAGATGTTTACGCCCTTCGCTGAATGGTACAACATTCAGACCGATCGGCACTAAACACTACCCCACCCCAAAGAGTTTACGCCTTACAACTGCAGTTGTTGATCAAACAGACCCCCAGTTGCCTGGCCGCTTAACCCTTACCCCATCCCGCACTAAACAAGCCAGGGTCCCTGAACATGAGCCCAGCAAGTGAGCCAGGGTTGCCCCGCACGGGAGCTTGTTTCTTAGTTCACAATTCAATATATCGAGCGTTGGGGTTAGCAACTCATTATGCTCGCTTCTGGTCACGAGCCAGGAACACAAGTAGTGTAGCGATGCTACGCAATCACGGGATCACCAAAAGCATGCAATGACATGACATTTAATTTACGTACCGTTAAGGGAAAGTAAACATGACATGGTAATTGTGCAACATGCTAAATGTTGGAATTAGCTTCGTTGTCAAGCTAATTCCCCAATTTGCGCCCAGGCGAGTATCATTTCGTCGCCTAGCCTCTTTTACGCCTACAACAAGCAAATGGCCTAAAACATGGCCTAAACCCTAAGTGGCAAGTTTCACTTGCCTAGCACCGGGGATGACGACCACTTCGTCTCACGGATGCTAATCTACGGGGAAATCGCTGTTATGGGGGAACAAACACCAAACAACATGAAATTTATTAGGGTTTCATAAAAGATATAAATAGGTTATAAAAACAACGGTAGATCGATTTCTTACCGAGAGGAGGCGGAAGAAACACTCCGGGGAACCCTAGGATCAGATCTGGAAAAGATTGGGGAAGTTTGGGGAAACTAGGGTTTTGGGGAAATTTGGGGATTTGATGGATTTGGGTGAGATTTTGGGGAAGATGAGAGGTAGATAGAGTGAATGGATGGTTTGGATGATGGATTTAGGGCTTGGAATGAAGGATTTAAGCTTGGAGGAAGATGGGGGCTCAAGGGGGAAGATTTTAGGGTTTTGGGTCGTGTTGGGGAAGAAGAAATCGTTTGGGTTGGGTTTAAATAGGTTGGGCTGGCGGCTGCCCAGAAATTAGGGTTTCAACACTGGTTAGTCGGTCAAAGAACAACCACTGACCGACTAGTTTGGCAACTAGTCGGTCGGTCGACCAACGCAGACCGACTAAGTGTAAACAGTAACTCCTGAACGAAAATAGGATTTAGAGTTAGTCGGTCCATGAACAAGTACTGACCGACTAGTTTAGCATCTAGTCGGTCGATGAACGTTCTTAGACCGACTAAGAGTAAACAGTAACTGATACAAAAATAAGATGATGTGTTAGTCGGTTAAAGAAGCATTGCTGACCGACTAGTTTGCAACCTAGTCGGTCAACCAACGTTCTTAGACCGACTAACGATAAACAGTAACTCCTGAGAAATTTAGAAAGCTAACTAGTCGGTCCAAGAAGGATTGCCGACCGACTGGATCGTCATCTAGTCGGTCGGTGCCCCTTCTTATACCGGCTAATGAGCACAGAAAAGTTCCGATACGGAGCGCGGGGCCCCGGGATCGATTCCTAAGACTCCTAGGCTTGATCTAATAGTAAGATACGACCGTTATGAAGTCCGTCACGAATGACATACTTCGAAATCGACGATCCTAAGGAAGAAACGAGAAAATACGACGAATCGATCGAAAATGAAAGCTACGGAGCCGAAAACCACACAAGAGGAGAAAATCCACCAAAACATATATTATATTATATTAAATCCAGATACATGAAAAGCAGTCGTTACATCCTCCCCAACTTAAGAAAAATTCCGTCCTCGGAATTTCCAAAAACTCACGAGTCCGGAAACAAAAGTGGGAAACGCTCTCGCATCTCATCCTCATTCTCCCAAGTAGACTCTCCAGGTGAGCCGTGTCGCCACATCACCCTCACAAGATTGACAATCTTGTTCCGAAGCGATTTCTGACGCCTGTCCAGAATCTGCACTGGATGCTGGTCATACGTCATATCGGGGCGAACGGTAATCTCCGAAAAATCCACCGCATGAGACGGATCGCTAATGTATCGACGAAGCTGCGACACATGGAAAACATTGTGAACTCCTTCCAAAGACGGCGGCAAGGCCAAGCGATAAGCTACCTCGCCAACCCTCTCCAAAATGTCAAACGGTCCAATGTATCGCGGGCTCAACTTCCCACGCTTCCCGAAACGAATCACACCGCGATTCGGGGAAATCTTCAAGAACACATGGTCGCCCGGCTGAAACTCCAAAGGACGACGTTTAGCATCCGCCCAATGCTTAAAACGGTCCTGAGCAATCCTCAACCTCTCCCGAATATTCCTGACGATATCCACGGCCTCCACGATCATCTCAGGCCCCAACAACTCCCGATCACCAACGTCATCCCAACTCAATGGCGATCGACATTTCCTCCCATAAAGAGCGACGAAAGGCGCCATGCCAATACTCGCCTGGAAGCTGTTGTTGTAAGAGAACTCCACCAAATGTAGATGGTCCTCCCACGAACCCTTGAAATCCAACATGCACGCCCTCAGCATGTCTTCCAAAATCTGAATCGTCCTCTCGGACTGGCCATCCGTCTGCGGATGGTACGCCGTGCTGAAACTCAGACGCGTACCCAAGCTCTTCTGCAAACTCTGCCAGAACTGAGATGTGAACCTCGTGTCTCTGTCAGACACGATACTCACGGGGACACCATGAAGTCGCACAACCTCCTGCACGATTCACGTTACATCACTATCCAAACTAGGAAAAGGAAATAAAACGGAGAGTAAAAGAATTTTACCTCCATATATCTCCTCGCTAGCGCCTCAGTGGACTGTCCCACTCAGAACGGAATAAAGTGCGCAGATTTGGTCAATCGATCTACGATCACCCAAATCGCGTCATTCTGCTTCGGACTCCGAGGTAGTCCAGTCACGAAATCCATAGTGATGTGTTGCCACTTCCACTCCGGAATCGGAAGCGGTTGTAGCAACCCGGCCGTACGCTGATGCTCCGCCTTCACTTGCTGGCAAACCAAGCACTTGGCTACACTCCGAGCCACGCTCCTCTTCATACCATGCCACCAATAATTCAGACGAAGATCCTGGTACATCTTGGTGCCACCAGGATGCACAGAATACGGCGAACTGTGTGCATCCACCATCAACTCCTCTCTGATATCCCAGCAGGCACACACAACCTGGCTCCAAACCTCAGCGAGCCATCCTCATGAATCAAAAAGTCAGTCCGCAGACCGGCTTCCACCTGCTCCCGAATCCTCACCAGCTTCGGATCCTCAGCCTGGCCAGCCTTAATCCGATCCACGATCGTCGACTGTACCTGCATGTACATCAACGAAGAAGCCTCTCCAGGAAGAACAACCTCCACGCCAGACTCGCAAAAATCCTGCTGCAATCTCCACTGCGAGGTCAAAATCATCACCGCGGGAAGCCTACTCAAAGCATCTGGAACCACATTCACCTTGCCAGGGTGAAACTGCAAATCAATCTCATAATCCGCCATAAGCTCCAACCATCGACGCTGTCGCATGTTGAGCTCCTTCTGAGTGAAAATATACTTCAAGCTTTTGTGATCGGTGAAAATCTTCACTTTCTCACTCAGCAGGAAGTGCCTCCAAATCTTAAGAGCAAACACAACAGCAGCCAACTCCAAATCATGCGTCGGGTAATTCTTCTCATGAACCTTAAGCTGACGAGACGCATACGCCACAACGTGCCCGTGCTGATGAAACACACAACCGAGACCCTTGCCAGAAGCATCGCAAAAGATCTCAAATCCACCGCTGCGATCAGGCACAACCAAAATAGGGGCAGTCGTCAACCTCTCCTTCAGAATACCAAAAGCATTCTCACAATCACCCGACCAAACAAAAGCAACATCCTTCCGCGTCAACCTGGTCATCGGCTCAGCAATACGAGAAAAGTCCTTAATGAATCGCCGATAGTAACCAACAAGTCCAAGGAAACTCCGAATCTCAGATGCAGACGACGGAACAGGCCACTCCCTAATGGCCCTAATCTTCTCGGGATCCACTGAAATACCATCTCCAGTCACCACATGCCCGAGAAAAGCAACTCGATCCAGCCAAAACTCGCACTTCGAAAACTTAGCATACAACCGATGCTTCCTCAAAATCTCCAACACCGTCCTTAAGTGCGAGGCATGCTCTTTCTCCGACTTCGAATAGATCAGAATGTCGTCAATGAAGATAACGACAAACTTATCCAAAAAGTCGTAGAAAATCAGGTTCATCAGATTCATGAAAACTGCGGGCGCGTTAGTTACGCCAAAAGGCATAACCACGAACTCATAGTGTCCATACTTCGTCCTGAACGCTGTCTTCGGAACATCATCATTCTTCACCTTCAACTGATGGTAACCACTCCTCAAATCCAATTTAGAAAACACCCTCGAACCTCCAAGCTGATCAAAAATATCATCGATGCGAGGCAACGGGTATTTATTCTTAATGGTCACCGCATTCAACTCCCGATATTCCACGCACATGCGACGCGAACCATCCTTCTTCTTAACCAGCAACACCGGTGCTCCCCACGGAGACACACTAGGATTAATATAACCCTTCTGCAAAAGCTCATCCAACTGCTTCCGCAACTCTTCCAACTCTGCAGGTGCCATACGATACGGCGCCTTCGAAATCGGCTGCGCACCTGGAACAAGATCGATAGAAAATTCCAAAGCTCGATCAGGCGGCAAACCAGACATCTCCTCGGGGAAGACGTCGCCAAAATCTCGCACCACAGCTGGCCACTCCAGCTCCATCTGCATAGCCACAGCCTCCACCGGCCTGGCCCGAAATCTGACAGGACCAAGCGAGCTGCTGCCACGACTGAACTCAAACACTGGATGTCCGGGAATCTCGAACACCACCTTCTTCCTCCTGCAGTCAATCGTAGCATAGAAGCTCGCAAGCCAGTCCATCCCAAGAACTGCATCATAGTTGATGATGTCGTGGACAATGAAATCAGCAAAAAGCTCATGTCCACAGACCACCAACGAGTAAGAATTGCAACCACGATGCACCGAGACCACGCCATTCCCCGTGACGATATTCCAACTCTTGGGAAGAGGGGACGTCGACAAGGAATGCCTCTCCACGAAGCTCCGAGAAATAATGCACATCGATGCACCAGAGTCAAAGAGGACTCGTGCAGGAAATGTGCAAACCAAAACCACACCTAACAATCAATTAATAATCAAACCCTAGTCTAGCAAACAACCATGTTTCAAGCAAACAACACAATCTAACAATCAAAACCAGCTAGGAAAGTAACAGCTAGATTGAGGATTACCTGCGATAACCTCATCCACAGCCTCGATCTCCGCAGCGGTCATCAGAAAAGCCTGCCTCCTCGGCAGAACAGCCTGCTGAAAAGCCTGCCTCTGCGGAACAAGAGCTGCTCCACGACCAGCAGGAACAGACGCTCGCTGCTGCAACGGCTGAGCTGCAACAGGAGCCCTCCGCAGCGGACCCGCATGCCGACAATCCTTCGCGACATGGGAAGCATCACCGCAAACCAGACACTGGCCCAAAAACTTCCGACACTGATCCTTGATATGGCCAGGCTTGCCGCAGAAATGGCAAGTCTTCAGAATAGGCCCTCCTGGCCTCTTAAACTGAGCAGACTGATTAGGCCTGAATCCAGGTCTAACCACAGCTCTCGCCTGTTCCACAGGCCTCTTCCCAGCACCAACGACAGACCCTCTCCTCTGATTCACGAGCAGCTCCTGCCTCTTTGCTGCTACTAAAACCTTCTGATAAGATTCCCGGTCATAAGAGGTCACAAAACTCTGGAGCTCCGAAGCAAGCCCCTGCAGGAACCTCTGAGCTCTCTCCTCAGCGTCCTGCACCATCTTTGGTGCAAACCGACTCAGCCTCATGAACTCTTGGTGATACATGTCCACCGACGAGTTCCCCTGCTTCAAATCGATAAAACGCTGCAGCATCTCTTCCCTGGCAGCCTTCGGGAAGAACTCACCCTCAAATCTGGCCTTGAAGGTAGCCCAAGCTATCGGCTCCACCAACATCTTCTCTTCCGCATCCCACCAATTCCGAGCATTATCCTTGAGTTGCCTCTTCGCCAAATCAACCCATCCAGCCGGGGTGATCTTGGCCATCTTCAGATTGTCCTCGATGTTCCGAATCCACTCATCGGCAGCCAGAGGACCCTCAGAACCATCAAAATATGCGGGACCCAGCTCCCGAAATTGCTTCGCTCCTGGCTCAGAGCGAGGGGCATCCGGAAGAGCCCGAGCAGCTCGAGCAAGTGGAGCATTCTGGACTTGCAGAAGCACGCCCTGCTGCACTTGCATCATCTGGAGCATCATCCGCATCATCTCACCGCTGGTGGGTTCCCGCTCAGGCTCCTCATCATGAGGGAGCGCACCACTGCCCCCCACCACGGGTGAAACGCCTTCCTGCCATCTAATGACACAGAGAACGAATCCAATTAGACTCATAGCTTATGACTTCGGACGTCGAACTTAATTTATTGGACATTCTAATATTATTATCGCTATTCCAAAAATCGCAGTTACAGAAGGACCTGCATGGGCCACCAACAAAACCTGTCACGGCCCGCTTCCCTAAAATGGAGGCGAGACGTGAAAAGGTCCGCACGAGAGTGGAGCTGTGAAGCCCCAAACCCGATAAGCGTAAATAAAACATAAGCAGGTCCATGTAACCACGATGGAACAACAATAATAATACAAGGAGAGACTGAAATAAAAACTTCACATCTCAAATATTGTCCAACATGAAAATAAGTTCAACATCCAGAAAAGCCACCAGGCTAAAAGAAAAGAGTCTAAGGCCCAGAACAAGGCCAACAAAAACATCAACATAACAAAGTATAGGTGCTACGCACCAATAACAAAACAACTGTCTAACAAAAGTAAAACACAACGAAGACACTAGGACTGGTCCCCAGTGTCCACGTACTCCCCGTCAAACACAAGCTCGGGCTCGGCGTCAGCAAACACCTCGTCCTCAACAAGGTACTCGGGCTCAGGATCTAACATGTGTCACCCAAAAGAGTAAAGGGGCACATGTCAGCAAGTCTAAAAGACTTGGGCAAGGAAACCGAAAGTAAGGCAACTAGCAACCTAGCAGTTTAGTATGCATGACATGGCAGTTATAACATGAGTGCACAATTAAAACATGGCAAGACGATTTGTACAAGAGGACCATCATCGGGACAAGACAAGACAAGACAAGAGTAGCCACGCTACTATCAATCTCAATCAATTCACATCGTTGTAGGTGTTTACGCCCTTCGCTGAATGGTACAACATTCAGACCGATCGGCACTAAACACAATTCATATTTCACGGTTGTTTTGTAGATGTTTACGCCCTTCGCTGAATGGTACAACATTCAGACCGATCGGCACTAAACACTACCCCACCCCAAAGAGTTTACGCCTTACAACTGCAGTTGTTGATCAAACAGACCCCCAGTTGCCTGGCCGCTTAACCCTTACCCCATCCCGCACTAAACAAGCCAGGGTCCCTGAACATGAGCCCAGCAAGTGAGCCAGGGTTTCCCCGCACGGGAGCTTGTTTCTTAGTTCACAATTCAATATATCGAGCGTTGGGGTTAGCAACTCATTATGCTCGCTTCTGGTCACGAGCCAGGAACACAAGTAGTGTAGCGATGCTACGCAATCACGGGATCACCAAAAGCATGCAATGACATGACATTTAATTTGCGTACCGTTAAGGGAAAGTAAACATGACATGGTAATTGTGCAACATGCTAAATGTCGGAATTAGCTTCGTTGTCAAGCTAATTCCCCAATTTGCGCCTAGGCGAGTATCATTTCGTTGCCTAGCCTCTTTTACGCCTACAACAAGCAAATGGCCTAAAACGTGGCCTAAACCCTAAGTGGCAAGTTTCACTTGCCTAGCACCGGGGATGACGACCACTTCGTCTCACGGATGCTAATCTACGGGGAAAGTCGCTGCTATGGGGAAACAACATCAAACAACATGAAATTTATTAGGGTTTCACAAAAATATAAATAAGTTATAAAAACAACGGTAGATCGATTTCTTACCGAGAGGAGGCGGAAGAAACACTCCGGGGAACCCTAGGATCAGATCTGGAAAAGATTGGGGAAGTTTGGGGAAACTAGGGTTTTGGGGAAATTTGGAGATTTGATGGATTTGGGTGAGATTTTGGGGAAGATGAGAGGTAGATAGAGTGAATGGATGGTTTGGATGATGGATTTAGGGCTTGGAATGAAGGATTTAAGCTTGGAGGAAGATGGGGGCTGAAGGGGGAAGATTTTAGGGTTTTGGGTCGTGTTGGGGAAGAAGAAATCGTTTGGGTTGGGTTTAAATAGGTTGGGCTGGCGGCTGCCCAGAAATTAGGGTTTCAACACTGGTTAGTCGGTCAAAGAACAACCACTGACCGACTAGTTTGGCAACTAGTCGGTCGGTCGACCAACGCAGACCGACTAAGTGTAAACAGTAACTCCTGAACGAAAATAGGATTTAGAGTTAGTCGGTCCATGAACAAGTACTGACCGACTAGTTTAGCATCTAGTCGGTCGATGAACGTTCTTAGACCGACTAAGAGTAAACAGTAACTGATACAAAAATAAGATGATGTGTTAGTCGGTTAAAGAAGCATTGCTGACCGACTAGTTTGCAACCTAGTCGGTCAACTAACGTTCTTAGACCGACTAACGATAAACAGTAACTCCTGAGAAATTTAGAAAGCTAACTAGTCGGTCCAAGAAGGATTGCTGACCGACTGGATCGTCATCTAGTCGGTCGGTGCCCCTTCTTATACCGGCTAATGAGCACAGAAAAGTTCCGATACGGAGCGCGGGGCCCCGGGATCGATTCCTAAGACTCCTAGGCTTGATCTAATAGTAAGATACGACCGTTATGAAGTCCGTCACGAATGACATACTTCGAAATCGACGATCCTAAGGAAGAAACGAGAAAATACGACGAATCGATCGAAAATGAAAGCTACGGAGCCGAAAACCACACAAGAGGAGAAAATCCACCAAAACATATATTATATTATATTAAATCCAGATACATGAAAAGCAGTCATTACAGAGCTCGAGGCGGCGCTGCATGGTGGTGACTGTGTAAGACAGAGCCCTAAAATCGCCCCGGAGTCCACTCATCGCCCCCTCAAGAGCACGAACGCTCTGAACTAAGGCATCAGGGGGTGGTGGAGCGGAGGGACGGATAGGTCTAGGTTGAGCAGGTCGGGGCTGTCTGATACGGGCAGTGTAGGTGATCGGGACGGCAGGCATGGGTGGAAAGTGGGCTGTGCTCACTAGTGGATGCCCAGCCTCAGTGCGAGGCTGGGACGTAGGCAGGTGTGAGGTGGAAGCAGCAGCAGTGGAAGTGGAAGACAAAATCGGTGACGAGGTAGCAAGAGAGGTCAGTGACACAGACGTGGGAACAGACGTCACGACACTCTCAGATAGAACAGCTACGGTGGAGACCGAAGGGTCGACCGCTGGGGAGGAAGTGTGGGGAACAAAAGGCGAAACCCCAGAGGAGATCAAAGTGGATAGGGTCTCCACGACGGAAGGGAAGGAAGACTTGCCGCTCTCAAGTATGGTGGGTGGACGCTTGGGTAGCAGAGAGGTGAGTGGCTCAACCGACAGGGGCACAACATTGGTGGGGGTGGTGGTAGACGTGGTGGGCGTGGAGGACGGCTCAGCAAGTGTACTCCCGATACTGTCAGAAGTGGGTACAGAAGTGTCGGGAGCCGCAGAAAGTGCAGGCTCAGGCTGAGGGATCACAGGGTCAACAGGTGCAGGGTGTGCCTGCTCAGCCTCCTCAACCTCAAGCACGTAGGCGACGGGGATCAGGAGATCCATCGCCGGAAGCCAGTCCTCGTGTGCTGGTCCTATGTGTGTTCGAGCGGGGCTCGGGAGGATCATGTAGTCAGCACCAAAGGGACCGTGCAACCATACCCAGTGCCGCTAGCCGTGGGGATGAAGCATCTTCATCCGGGCCATGACGTCTATCGAAAGTGAAGTGGGGCTCGAATGTCGACGCAGGTCGGCCGGTAGGTCCTCGCCGGTCATAAGGGCTAGCGGGGTGATCAGGCCACCGCAACATATCGGGGAGCGAGCGCCCACCGATACGATGATGCGGTCCAAAAACCAGCTAGCGACGTCAATCTCAACGGCGGGGACCATCGTAACACCATCCCTATCTAGAACTCTGGGGCGAGTCATCGCGTAGAGCATATAGAGCTCAGGCGTCGACATCGTCCCAGGCTCGTACCTCGCTAGAAAGGTGGTCGCCATAAGGCGATGTGCTATACGGAGGCAGGGGTGGACTATGGCCGAGGCCTTGGCCCTACTAGGGTCAAAGGCCTGTGGTAAACCCGTGATCTTGGCCCAAAAGGCATGTGAATCGAAAGATGGGGGAGGGATGTGAGTGGAGGCGTAGGCTCGGTCGGGTGTGGGAACTGCGGGCCACTGAAAGAATGCTCTAAGCATATTGAGAGTGATCTGACACTCTCGATCCATGAGCCTAAAGGAGCATACCTCATCGGTCCAGGCGATCGAGCTGAGTACCTCGAGTGTCGGACGGACGTAGGTGTCCGCCGACACATAAAGAAAATCTCGCCAACCCATGTTGTCGTACAACGTGAGCATCCCCTTGAGTACCACCAGGCAGTCTAGGTCAGCTAAATGGATGAACCTGGAGGGTACTATCGGGCGCTGGGCGATACGCTCAAATCGAACGCGCTGTGCGTCGTCTCTGAACGTAATCCCCAGCGGCCCGACGGCTGGAGCCGGTGGTGGCTATGCGTGAACAGGATCGGCTGGAAGTGGCTGTGGGTGAACGGGGTCGGCTGGAAGTGGCTGTGTGGGGTGGGGTGGTGAAGGCGGAGGGGAGTCCTTCCTAGCGTGGGAGGGGCCGGGCTCATCCGTCCACTTTCTCTTGGCGGAAGCTCCCCGAGTGCGTGGCCGTGTACGGGGCGGCATGTGTGCCCCGAGTGCTCACCCAACTAGTGAAAAATGTGGCATGCTAAAAAGATGGAACGAAGGTACCTGAACACGCCGCGAGAGCAAAACAGCTGATAGGTGCGAAGACGACACCTCCACGAAGCCAATAGCGCATCCGGAGGCTCCCCTAAGCTCCCCCAAGATAGCCGGAGCTTGGCCGACGGCGAGGAGGGTCGCCGGGGGTGGGGGGGGTGGTCGGCGGTCGGTGGTCGGCGCTCGGACGCCGGCGGTCGGACGGTCGAGGGCGGCGGCGATGGCGTTCGGGCGAGCGAGTGGTGATCGCAGCGGGCGGGGAGACGAAGGGTCGCGGGCGATTCGGGCGAGAACTGATTTGGGCATTTCGAAAGTCGCGTCGAGCCCGTTCGCCTTATATAAGTGAAGTTATGACTCGGCCGAGTGACTATGTCACTCGGCCGAGTGATGTAACGAAAAAAATGATTTTAAAAACTCCTCACCACTTACGACTCGGCCGAGTGGCTTTGCCACCCTCGGCCGAGTGGATAAAGTCCATTCGGCCGAGTGGCACAAGTTACTCGGCAATTTTCGCCCTAGGAGGGTATCAGTTTCACTCGGCCGAGTGAAGAAATATACTCGGCTGAGTGGCAGTTTAAACTGAAATCACAAAAAAGACAGAGAGTTGGGTGCAGTAGACTTCCCTCGTTGGTGCGCCACTCGGGCGGACAGCTTTCTTTGCTCGGCCGAGTGGCTATGGTACTCGGCCGAGTGGGGCTCTGTTTTCTGCTTCGGGGCTCCGTTTTGGCTCTACTCTCTGTTTTTCTTCCTCCAGGTGGTTTCTTCCTCCTCCTAAGCCTCGAGCGCATTCCTGGAGTGCTCTTCTTCGCCTCGGTCATCCTCCGTATAATAGATATCCTTTTCTCCTCCTCATGTCAAAGAAAATAGGACCCGTTGTCACAATTTTTCGGGCAAACAACTCAAAAACACTAATAAAGTCTAAAACAACAATAAAAACTAAAATAGAAAAAATGCGATAACCATCGGGTTGCCTCCCGACAAGCACTCGTTTAAGGTCTTGAGCTTGACCCCTTTAAATTTTCAATTTAGCGCGGAATGTTGGGTGCATATGAGATGCACCCGTCGAATTTTCCGGGAAGACCGCTCGGATTTGGATCATTGTGGTGTGTGGTCTTCCTCAGCGCCCCTTCGTCATGGGCAATGTTGGGGGGTGGCTCCCCCAAGCTAGAGCTTGCTCCGGTCTTCGACTTTGCCGGTGACACCAATCGTCGTATCGGTGGAGCTTTCTTCGGAGTCCTCAACTTCGAGAGCTTGCAGAGCTTCCGTATTCTTGCGACATCAGCGTCGCCATCATCAATTGCCATGGAGATATCGGAGGAGTGCTCCATCTTCTCTTCTTCGGCCAAATCTAGGCCTTCTTCGAAGCTATCTTCGTGGGGTGCACCGATAGAGTGAGGGATCGCCTCTTCGATGACCTCATCGAGGAGGTCCATGTAATCTAGCTCCTCATGATACGTCATGTGCTTCATTGCCTTCGGTATATGGAGCTCCACTTCGATGTTGCCGACGTTTAAGGTAAGAGTCCCCTCCCGCACATCGACGATGACACCGGCGGTGGCGAGGAATGGGCGTCCAAGTATGAGCGATGTATCGCCCTCCTCCTTGATGTCCATTATCACGAAATCGCATGGCAAACATATGCCCCCCGGAACTTGGAGTGGGATGTCCTCTGCGATCCCAACCGGCCTTGTAATCCACCCGTCTGCTAGTTGAATCCGCATGTCGGTAGGCTTTAAATCCGTACCGGTATTCAACTTCCGGAACATGGAGAGAGGCATGAGGCTAACACTAGCCCCCAAATCTACCAATGCTTTTTGTAGGGGGACGCCGCCTAGAGTGCAAGGAATCCGAAAACTTCTCGGATCTTTAAATTTTGCGGGCTCCTTCTCTCTCTTTGTGAACCAAGTCCCTTCCTCCGTGAGCATGATCTTCTCCTTCCTCTTCCTTCCCATAATCAAGTCCTTTAAGAACTTGGCGTAAGATGGGATTTCCACTATAGCGTCGAGGAAGGGGATGTTGAGGCTCACCCCTCTCAAATACTCGAGAAACTTGGCTAGCCGTTTCTCCATCTTGGCTCTAGCTAGCCATTGAGGGAAGGGCACCGGTGGAATAAATCGGCGCTCATCAATAAGCTCTTCCTCTCTAGACTTCACTTCCCCTTGCGGCTCCTTCTCTTTTTCAACTTCAATGTCGGCTCGCTATCTTGTAGATTCTCCACCACGAGTTCCTTAATTTGAGTCATGGGGGGAGTGGTATCCTTCCCTCTTCTTGTTGTAACCGCAACGACCTCATTGATATGGCCGGTGTTGCCCCGTGGATTCGGCTCGGGTTGAGCCGGCAATTGTTGGTTGTTCCTATTGAGCAAAGCAAGTTGCTCCCCAATTTGAGCGACGACGGTGGCGAGAGAATCTTGTCCCGCCTTCAATGTGGCGTTAATCTTCCTTTGTTCCGCCATAAACTCATCCACCTTGGCTTCAAAATCTGAGCGTTGTTGAGCTTGTGGAGGCTTGGGATTTCTCCACCCTTGATTATACCCGGGTGGCTTATAAGGTCCCACTTGTTGCCTTTGCGGGAAGTTTTGTTGCGGTGGCCCCCTTGGTTGATAATTGGCTTGTGGTGGTGGAGCCCGAGCTTGAGGAGGTTGTTGAGGCGGGGGGTTCAATGCACCATCATTATTGGCATATGAGAAACCCGGATGGTTTCTGGTGGCATGGTTGGCCCAATATCCAGAATTCCCCGCAACATATTGAATTTGTTCCAAAGCTCCTTCTCCTTGCTCTCCTCCTACATACATGGATTGGGATTGGTCTTGCCAATCGCTCATATGAGTTGTCGGTGTGGATGTAGAAGGGGCTCCTTGAGGCTCCGTAATGTACTTCTCCAATCTCTCCACTACCTTGTGGAGAGAATCAAATTTGTTGGCTAGCTCCGCGACGGCCTTGGCCTCATAAATGCTAGACGGCTTCAAGGAGGACGAAGAGTGTCCTCGCTCATCGCCCCACTGTTGGTTGTTCGAGGCCATCTCCTCGAGCAAGGCCGTAGCTTCATCGGGAGTCTTCGACAAAATGGCTCCATTTGCGGTGGCATCAATAATCTGCTTCGTGCCCGGTTGGAGTCCATTGTAGAAACTGTGGACAAGCTCCCAATCCTCAATGCTATGATGGGGGCATTGATATTGCAAGTCCTTGAAGCGCTCCCATGCTTCATAGAGAGTCTCTTGTGGTCCTTGCTTGAAGGACATGAGAGCACTTATTATCTTCACCGTCTTGGAGGGCGGGTAAAATTTGTCGACGAAGGCACTCGCCAATTCATCCCAAGTGGTGAAGATTCCTTCAGCTTGCGTCCTCAACCAATATAATGCCTTGTCCTTGAGTGTGAAAGGGAAGAGGCGCAGTCTGATAGCATCCACGGAGACGCCCGGCATTTGGAAGGTGGCACACTTAGATAGGAAGAGCTGGATGTGGTAATGAGGGTTTTCATGGGAGTTCCCATGAAAAGGATCTTGTTGCATAAGAACCACCAATCCGGTCTTCAACTCGAAATTTTTGTCGGCCGCCAACTCCGGCATGGCTATAGACGAGGCCGTGGAAGAAGTCTTAGGCCGAAGCTTATCTCTTATGGAAATAATCCTCGCCATTCGCTCTGCCAGTTCTTCGGGTGTCTCAGGATGGGTCATAAAATTTCCTTCCGTAACGGGTCTCCTCTCCGCTCGGATCCTCCTCAATGTACGCTCGATCTTCGGATCGTATAGTATTTCTTCGGGGTTTGCCGAAGATCTCATGTACATGCAAGGGAAAACAGAGTTTCAAAGAAATAGTTAGCACAACGGAAGGGCAAAATAAAAATAGAAATAATAGAACAAAAAAGAAAAATAGCTAGGTAGGTAGAATCAAACACTATTGCTTCCCCGGTAATGGCGCCAAAAACTTGATCGCGCCCCGGATACACGTCCCGGAGCGGCGACACTGTAGTTTTACCGCAAGCGCACAGTGTAGCGACGAGCGGGTATCGAACACAGGGAAGCCTAATAACAGTGTCTTCTTCAATCACCTGGCTATAAGAAAAGTCGAGAAACGTTCGCAGTAGTGCGGTCACAGTCGTTCAATTATACGAAAGAAATAACAAATTAATAAAGACGCCTAGAGATAGGGAATCCCCGCTACTTGCCGTATCTCATCATTGTGATTCGTAGGTGTCACAATTGCTAGACTTGAAATTCGGGTGAACTAGTTGCAACTAAATGTAGAACCAACCTCACGCTCTCGCGCTATTGCCGGTCTATATCAAACCTAGGGTAGGGTCCAATCTCTTACAAACCATAACCTAGGCAAACTAGCGTGAAGAACAACATCATCGGTCAATCGTATCTCGAGCCCACTCTCGTGCAAACTCGAGCTACGATCTAGGTTGGGATAGTTCCTACCCGTCCAATCTCTTGCAAACGGGTATTGGTATAGAATTACAATCGAAAACCCTAGTTTCGGTCCAATCTCTTGCAAACCGATTCCGGAGAAATTCAATTGCAACCCAATTCGAATTTCTAGGGCTTCCTATCGAGTTGGGATCCAATCTCTTGCAAATCCCAATCAGTATGAATCCCTAGCTATTCATATTATAGCAATCCCAAACTAACCTTAGTCGATTCTAGCAAGAATTTCACCAATTCATCACAAATTAGAAATAGGGTTCGTAGGGTTCATCCCTACGCCCTAAGACGATGGAACTACTCACAATTCATAATAAAATGCAATAGAAATTCACAATCAAAATCAATAGAATTCATTGCTATATTCAAAATATCAATAAAAATGGAGTTTTTGAGGGAGAGAGAGACAAACCAATGAAGAACAAGATAGCATCCAACAAAAAATCCCTTTTCTCTCCTCACTAAAAGCTAAATCTAATCCCTAAAAAGTTAATCGAAAAAGGATGAAAAAAGTTCTGAAAAAGCTCCCTAAACTAGGTTAAAAACTGGGGTTTAATGCCCCCCAAAATCGCCCAAAAAATCTTGACGAAAATGCCCCTGCGCAGCCTCAAAATCGCAGTTTACGCTACAGGCAGCATGGCTCACTCGGCCGAGTGACAAATGTCACTCGGCCGAGTGATAGACCCTGACAGATTCCAGAGAGTTGGGGGTCTTGGGGGTCGTCTCCTCGGGAGTCACTCGGCCGAGTGACTTTTCTTCACTCGGTCGATGGGCGTTCTTCACTCGGACGGACGGTCGTTCGTCACTCGGCCGAGTCGGTCTTTGGGAATCGACTGTACAAAAACAGTAAGTCTGGAATTTTTGTTGCCGTCGTCTTGATGCCACTCGGGCGAGTGGGTCTCCGTGGTTCGGCCGAGTGACATGGCGATGCTCGGCCGAGTGCACGCTGATATAGCTCTGTTGCGTGTCCAATCTGGCCGGCCGAGCGGGCTTCCGATGGTCGGCCGAGTACTCCTTCACTCGGCCGAGTGAAATGCTCAAAATGCCCCAACTTCATATTTTCGCTCCCTCGTCGCTCCTACGACGTTCTTTCTCCTTCCACTCCTCTCCAATAGCAAAATACCCCTCAAGAGAGTCGTCGGTGACACTCCGGAGTGGGTGCATCTCAGAATCACTCCAAATCGCTCCAAATCTCCTGAAATAAGACAAAAACAACAAATCGTGAAAAGCATCGCAATATTGTCGAATAAACGTGAAAAAACATGATTTGAGCGATCTAAATGGCATGCAAACATGCAGAAAAAAGGTGTAAAATACGGAGTGATCACTGCCTGACCGGGTCGCAGACCCGTCCACATGGACTATCCAGGTGTCCTGGTTCTCTGGATGACCAGTAAGAACGACGTCAGTCGAAAGAAAAGAAAGGGGTTGGGTAGTTACCGTGGCCGAGTTTTCTCCAGAGGCATTCCCCCTTCTATGGTGCATTCGGTGATGAAATCCGCCAGGGCCTGCCCTTTAATGGCCGTGCGTGGTTTGAACCGCAGGTCGAACTCGCTCAGTTCCACTCCCCAATTCAGCATCCTTCCCATTCGATCGAATCTCTTGAGGTTTTGCTCTAGCTGGGAGTCAGTAAGGACTAGTATAGTGTGGGCTTGAAAGTAGGGCCGGAGTCGGCGGGCTGAGAGAACGAGGGCGTATTCCAGCTTTTCCATTGGCATGTACCGCCCTTCCGCGTCCTTCAGGACCCGACTGGTATAATACACTGGCCTCTGCACCCCGCCGTCCTCCCTAACCAGCACCGAGCTCATTGCTTCTCCCGTGCAAGCTAGGTAAAGGCTCAACGACTCTCCTTCCCATGGTTTGGATAGGAGCGGGGGACTGCGGAGGTACTCCTTGAGTTCGGCGAATGCTCGGGAGCAATCCTCGTCTCACGGTATCGTCTTCCTATTATCGTCCGGCTTCGCGATCGCTTTCCTCATGGTCCTGAAGAACGGAAGGGATTTTTCCGCCGATTTGGATAGAAATCGCCCTAGAGCGGCGATGCGTCCATTCAACCTCTGCAGCTCCTTAATTGTCGTCGGCTCCCGCATGTTGATCTGCGCCTCGATCTTGTCAGGGTTAGCTTCGATACCGCGATTGGTGATCATGAACCCTAAGAACTTGCCCGCTCTCACCCAGAATGTGCATTTCGCGGGATTGAGGCGGATGTTGTGTCTCTGCAACCGCTCGAAGGTTTCACTGAGGTCGGCGATGTGATCTCCCGGGTCCTTCGACTTGACCAACATGTCGTCAACGTAGACCTCCAGGTTCCTTCCTATCTGGGAGTCGAACACCTTGTTGACCATTCTCTGGTAGGTGGCCCCGGCGTTCTTTAAACCAAAAGGCATCTTCTTGTAGCAGAAGGTTCCCTTATCTATCGTGAAGGCTGTCATCTCTTCATCCCGGGGTCCATCTGGATTTGATTGTACCCGGAGTAGGCGTCCATAAAGCTGAGCATTTCATACCCTGAGGCGTTGTCCACGAGGTGGTCGATGCGAGGCAAAGGGTAAATGTCTTTAGGGCATGCTTTGTTGAGGTCACTGAAGTCCACACACATTCGCCATTTCCAGTTGGGCTTCTTGACCATTACAACGTTTGACAGCCACTCCGGGTACCAGAATTCTCGGATAAAGCCGGTGTCGCGGAGGCGCTCCACCTCTTCGGAGGCAGCCTTCATCTTTTCGCCACCCAGATTCTGCTTCTTCCGTCTGATTGGCTTAAAATTGGGGTCGGCATTCAGCCTATGCATAATCACTCGGGGGTCTACGCCGGGCATGTCATCGGGTGACCATGCGAAGACGTCAAGGTTCGCCTCCAAGCATTCGATCAATCGGCTCCTCAAGTCCGAGCCCAGCCCCGATCCGATGGAGACGAATCTTCCTTCGACACTCGTGACAGGGATCTGCTCCGGCTCTTCCGCGGGCTCGGGTCTCGGCCCGTACCTCAGGTCAAGCGTGGCCATCGAGCCGTCAGGTTGCTCTGTGGGATTTTCGTGTGCTAGCTGGTAGCAGAACTTTAGCTTCCCCGCGTCGCCGTCGACTCGCCCGATCCCTCTCGGGGTCTGGAACCTGATCGTTCGGTGAAGAGTCGAGACCACCGCTCCAACAGCGTTGAGGAGCGGGCAGCCGATGATCCCATTGTACGCCGACCCGATCCTCAGCACCACGAACTCCACCGTCAGGGTCACCGAGTCAGGTGGCCTGCCGAGTGTGACCGGGAGGTGGATCGCCCCCACGATGGGCGTGGAGTGACCCGTGAAGCCCACCACAGGCCCCGAGCACGGCTCCAGGTCCTTGTTCTGTAGCCCCATCCTTTCTAAAGTCGACATAAATAGGATGTCGCAAGAGCTGCCAGTATCGACTAGCAGTCGCCGGACCACAGACGTGTCGATGACCACGAATACCACCAGCGCTTCGTCTGGCCGTGGCGGCTCCTTTGCCGCACCCGCCCCGCCGACCCGGAGGGGCGACGGTGGTCTCCTGCACTCCATGTTGCGGCCTTCCTCGTGGCCGATCCGGGGTTTCCCTCGTGCCTCGACCGGTTGCGTGCGCCGGGGAGCAACGATCCCCTCCCGTCGGCCGTGGCGGGAGCCAACGCCCGTCGCCGGGATCGCACCCCCCTCCGTTTCGGGGGATGAAGCCGTGTCATTGTCGGTGTGGTTGTTTTACATGGGTGTTGGTTCGGTTCCCACAAACGGCGCCAGATGTTTACGGGTGTTTTCTCACCTCAGGATCGTTGACCAGGGATTGAGCGGTCAACGAGGTCAAGGGGTCAGTTGTGATCCCTCGGGTGCGCTGAGCACACGTGCACTCTACGGGTCGGAGATGGAGTCGGGGTCGAGCGCCGGATCCGAGCGGGGCGTCGGTCCTTGGTTGAAGCGGAGTGGAGGGGAAGCCTTGGCTCTGCTTTGATGGGCTCGGCCTTGGTCGGACGAGCGTCGAGGGGTAGCCTTGGCGCCTCGGTCAGCTTCTTCCTGAATAGACGAGAAACTCGTCAGGGTGGCCGGACCTTGGTTCTGGCCGTATCCCCTCCGATGCCTAAGTCAGATCAGGGTCCGAAGGATGCTCGGCGGGGTAGGCATGACTCGAGGGGAGATCGATGCGCTGACCCACGACGCGAGCAATTGGAGGGGAAAAGAATGGCGGAACGCCCAGGTCGTTGATGGTATACCATAGTTTAGAATACATGGGATTGGATCCCCCGCTCCGTTGTCCCTCTGGTCCTTTTATAGGTGGATCTGCCGCGATTGCCTCTCGTCCATGTCGCCACACCATTCACCACGATGGCGCCGGCCGGCATCATGGGGGAGCCGTTTGTCCCCAGTCATGCCGTCACGCCGCTCGCCCCCATACGCCCCCCTCGAGATCCGTCCCCACGATGGCGCCTGCCAGCGTCTTGGGGGTGTCCCTCCCCGGGGCCTCTTGATTGACGTTAAAGCCTTATACTCCTCGGGAGTGGTTCCTCCGGGGCATCGTGGGCCGGTTTTGAGATTTCTCGGGGGCCTCATCGATCGGGTCGCGTTTTTCTTCGTGGGCCTCGTCTGGCGGGGCCCAACCTTGCTGGCAGGTTTCTCGTCCGTAGCTTGACTTTGGGCCTCTAACCTTTGGAACTTCAACCTTAATAGCAGTATCAAGACTAATCCGAAATGAAATCCTCTTTTTAGTGCCTTCGTAAATTCTAACCTAATTATATGATTAATAAATAAGCCCAAAGGAAAAAAAACGTATGGAATTGCAGTACAATATTTATATGCTTTAGTTTTCATGATTGCTATCATTTTGCTAAACGATGAAGATCTTTATATGGATCAAATGACGGAGATATATTATATAATTCTGTAAAACACTACCGAATGAATTTATCATTAGCATTCGTTTAGATGTGTAATTGTCGACTATTATAAACATTTTTAGATTTGGGTGACCAATTTTCTAGACGTATATGAGCTATTGGAAAAGAAAATAAAAAAAAATAGAAATATGTTGCAGGTCATTTATTATTATTATTTTATATACCTCGGAAAGCATTCTCGATATCTCACAAGAGAAGACGAATATCACTAAACCAATTGGCTCAAGGTGTGGGCCAACTTTTCATTCCCCGTAACCAAGAACAAGATCAGTTCGACAACACTAAAGACGAACTTGGCATAGCACACATGGATGGTGACAATCCGATCGACTATTCGGTTGATCATCAGTACAAATGCTTTTTGGCTTTTCATGATACACTAGTTATATGCCGGTTTAGATGTAATATCGTAGAAAGCATATTCTAATGAACCTGGCTTGAAATACGAATTCAGTAGCTCTGAAGTTATCCATTCCAGTTGGCATCGGTGGCCGCCCATATGCATTTCTCTGCGCTCCAGTCGAACATGTGTCCGCTTGCTCACAGTAGACTTATCACACATCAACTTCGCCACTTGAACATCTGTTCATTGTTAACCCGACATATCATATGAGGGCTAGCCGATTAAACGGCCCACGAGATCATGCCTTTTGTCTTCCCTCTTTGAACTTGTTTCTTGTTGCCATCCAACAGCAGCAACCTTTGGATCTTCGAAAGGTTATGGATCCTTTCGCGGATATACTTTGATCGAGAGGATTGATTCAATGTATCCGTTAGATTTTGACATGTGTTCAGCAATGATCGGCTTGAACGCTACGTTTGCTGGAAAATGTGATACAAAACACCAACAACTTTCTCGGTATTAATCTCGGATTTATGAGGATTTTTAAGAGATTTTTTGGAGCCCGCAATCAAGTTTTAAAGCAGCTCAACCCCCTTCTAATTCTCTCGGAGAGTTACGCGCATGGTAAAGCCCAGTGGAGCGAGGCCCGCCAACTCGAGCGTGCGGGAGGGGAGCGTGGAGCATGCGCGGCGCACCAAATGAGAGCAAGGCGCGGCCGAGGTCGATCGTGCAAGGCCACGTGGCTTCTCCAGAGAAGATCCCGCCTATCGATAGACGGCAGAGATGCGAGTCGCTCAGGTGCAGAGGTCAGCAACAAATCCGACCCGGGTTCGGATGCGATTTCCATATACATACCCGTTGAGGAGTTCTAAGGACATTTATATGTGTTTCATCTATGTTTTTGAATAGTGCTCACTGTACCCCGCATTATAAGTCACGATCTAGGTTCGGCACATCTAGACTCTCGCAACATGATCACTTTTAATAATGTACATTTAATTGATGGAAATTGCTGATAGTTGTAAAACTACAAAGTTATGTTTCCGCTCTATTTCCTTACCATTATTGTTCGCACTTTACTTCTCTTCTTTTTAGAATGCCATGCTTGCATATTGCATTAGTCTACATGCTTAGAGATACTTTGAGTTACATCTGATCCTAGTCACCATTCTCTTTGTAGTGGACCCGCCAGATATCTCACAGGTTGAAGAGCTTACACCAGAGACTGCAGACACTGAGTTTGCTGTTTAGTTTGACCAACAGGACGCTGGGTATTGAGAGTGAGTGTGAGAGAGTTAACTCTATTGTTTTCAAAGTGGCTTGGTGTATTATTTGTTTTTAGTTGTTTTCCTTTCATGTACGCTGCTGGTTTGTAATAAGCTTGTATACCATTTTCATGTATGAGTATTTGGCGTATTTCTGCAACAGAGCCTCTATTGACTTTATTGGTGCCTAGCAGGACTTACGCATGTTCCAAACAGTAACCGGCCCCGAAAGAGGGTCGTTACACCTTGCTCCTCCTTCATGATGTCACAGCTCAATCGAGCGCGTGGAGCGCTCGACCGAGCGACCTGGAAGCTCACTCTTCTCTTCTCCTTTCCTTGCTCTCCTTCCTTCCTCATTTTCTTGGCTCATTTGCTTCTTCTTTCTTGCTCTTCCCTTGCTTCCCAGCAGCTTTAAGTCGTCGAATACGGCGTCGCTGGAGCTCCAGTGTCAATGTCCATGCTCGCTTCTCCAATATACTCCGAATCGCTCGATATTCCCTGAAATGCAAATAAAGGCTCTTAAAGTCAAATAGTTCCAGTTATTAGTGTAAAAGCATATAAAATCGGGATTAAAGCGATCATTTTAATGTATAAACAAATAGATATAATGTGTAATATTATGACACATCAACATATCACTTATTTACAAGTTTGCCATTCAAATATACTCACCGCACACCGCCATTCAAAAATTCCAAGACTGCCACTGGTTGTGCGTGGTAAGTAAAACGGCTGCGATCGCCGACTGCGCCGATGCCACCCCCTCCTCCAACCTCCACAGCCTCGCCCCCTCTGTCGCCCTGTCCTCCAACCTTTCTACACACTCTTCCTCTTTCCAAGCCCCCTCCACCGCCCCGCCCCATCCTCTGCCCCATCCTCCGACCTTCTTAGGCCCTCCGCCGCCCCTCCTCCGACAACCTAGCCCACCCTTCCTCATCCAACCTCCCCAACCCAGCCCCCTCTGCCCTATCCTCCGACCTCCCCAGCCCATTTGCCGCCCTTAGCCCTCCTCCGCCCCATCATCCGACCTCCCTCATCCAACCTCCCCAGCCCCTTTGCTTCCCTTAGCCCTCCTCCGCCCCATCATCCGACCTCCCTCATCCGACCTCCCCAGCTCCATCCCTCTCTTCCACCGCCCTCTCATTCGACCACTCTCCGTCTCCCCCACAACCCATTCCAAATACTAAAAAGCTTTCAGCTTGGGGGGGAGGGGGGGGGGGAGACATGGGTAAAATTTGAAAAGCAAACTTGTAAATTGCGGTTGTGCGTGCGAGTAAAACGGCCGGTGTGCATAGCAATTCCCTCGTAAAGCCCTCAAATGATCTGCATTAACAAGTGGCCTTCGTGGGATCATCCTCGCTAACAGATACGACCGGGTTCGTTTCGGTCCACCCAATTGGACTTAATGGGGCCCACTTGTATTGCATGAAAAATAAAAAATTGCATCCGCAAACATTCCTAGCAGAGTTTTGATATATATACCTCAAGTTGAGGTGTATGGATGAGATTTTTGCTAAAATTAGCAAAAAATTAAAAGAAAACAAAAGAGATATGACCTATGATGGGATTTTTTTTGTTACTATCGACAAAAATAACATGAGAATTGCTATATAGGCTGGACAATCGGTGTAAGGATAGGACAACTTCTCAATTGAGAATTGCTAACTGCACCGCACAGAGTGCGGTGCAATGTCTTTTCCGTTGTTTTTTTTTGAAATAAGATCTCAAATCGAAACTTGAACTGGGACATATGATTTGATCTTTTCCCTAAAAAGCAATAAAAGTACACTGCACCGCACCTTGTGCAGTGCAGTTAGCAATTCTCTCCCAATTTTAGAAAGAAAAAAAATCAAAAAACCTATTACATCAACCCCTCTTTTCTTGTTTCTTTTCCTTCTTGGAAGAGGGTCACTCCATACACCGAATGAAAGGTGTATAGGTGCCGGCTCAAATAACATGCATACACCTAAGAGCTGTGGTGTACATGGTCCAAGCCTTTCTAGTAACAAATTTGTCTGAAACCTCTCAACAATTCCTGCTGGCCACGCGGCAAGAGATAAAATCGTACGGCGTGTATCAACTGAACGCTTTGATTTTCGATCAAGGTATACGGAGCCTCGAGTTCCGTTCACTGTCGGCGTCTATATCGATCCACATCGTCCGTTCGTTTACGATCCAACTCTTGTGCTTCTCTCCGTGTACACGCATGGATGCGTTTCCAATGATTAGGCGCCAGCTTTGCGAGGCGCCCGCTGACGTGGTCGGGCCCTAAGGCGGCGATTAGCACTAGAAATATTCACGAGCGACGAAGAGGGAGAGAGAGCAGGAAGAGGGAGCAGGAGCTCGATAAAAACATTCTAGGTGCACATAGAGAGAGAGAGAGTTAACGGCGGCCGGCGTGATATAGACAGAATATTCCGTTGGGATTCGGATCGGACGGCGGGGAGATGGGGGTGCCGAGCGAGGACGTGGTGGAGATCGAGGTGGCGAAACGGCAGGGGGAGCCGACCGTCATTACCGTTAACTGCCCCGATAAGACCGGGCTAGGTTGCGATCTCTGCCGAATTATACTCGAATTCGGCCTCTGCATCACGAGAGGAGGTAGACTTTTACCTTATTCTATTTTTTGGGACGGAAGTTTCAATTTTTTCTTTCTTTTACTAGTATGTTTTATTTTAATTTCGATGTGGTATGAGATGTGAGGACTCTAGGGTTTTGGGGACTTTGTTATGCCCTTAAGCAGCTGGGAACATTTCCACCCAAAAATTTCTTGACTTTTTGCTGAATTTTCTTCTAATTCTAGTTATTTTGTAAGATGGGGTTTGGGTTCGACTAATGTAGAGAAATCTTTTCGTCCCAATCGGATATTCTCGCATGTTCAGGATTCTAATATCTTTTAGTAATTAGCTGGGCTTTGCTATGTTGTCCTGAATCTAAAGAGACTGGTTCTCTCTCTTTTTTTTGTGTGACAAAAGATGTCTCCACCGATGGGAAATGGTGCTATGTTGTGCACTGGGTTGTCCCCTGCTCGCCAAAGATAAACATTCAATGGACCAGCTTGAAGGATCGCCTTTTAACCTTATGCCCGTCGAATCCAATTCCATTCTACTACGAAATCAGCACTCAGCCTACGATATCTCAGGTGTATCTCTTGAAACTCTTCTCGGTCAACCGAAAGGGGCTTCTACATGGTAAATTGCACATTTGTTCTTTGTAACGATTGATAGTTGGGTGGAGTTACGTGATCGAATTTCTTACGAAATTTTATGTAATATTGCAGATGTGACGCATGTCCTTTCCGAAATCGAGCTCTTGATTCATAGAGTGAAGGTCTCAACTACTCCTGATGGCAGAGTCATGGATCTCTTCTTTATTACGGATGGCATGTGAGTTTCGATCCATCTATCCTTAGCCTGATTGTCTGTTTCATCTGTGGTTGTGTATGTATATTGCTGCCAGTTTTAGTGACTATTGCTTGGGCTTCACATGAGGTAGTTTTGGTATTAGACTTCACATTCAGAATAAGGTTTGAATACACCTTAATGAGGTTTGTGTGTAAAAGTCCTAACTCTTTGCTGATCGATTTATAGCCAGATTAAATATCAATTTTTTTGGCTGAGGTGTTGGAAAAGAGGATGGGTATACCTCGGTAGCATCGGTGAAATATGTTGGTTTTGAAGTGATCTGAATGAGCTTGACGGATGCCTTTAGGACTAACCGTGAATAAGTAGGACATGGATTGATTTATATGTTTGTTACTTTTATTATGATTAAAGATGGATCCATCTCTGGGCCTTAAAGTAATTACTCGTATCATCATGTCGTCTTTCAAGGAAAATTAAAAAATGCGTAGCGGTGAGCTTGTTTGGGTTGGTATATCAAAAAACTGCTAGTTCCCTTTCGTATCTTTTAGTGTGTTCATTTTATTATATTGACAGCTTAAAGAGAACTGTCAAGAAATAGTGGACCTTCATAAGACAGATGTGAGATCACATGCATGCATGCACTTATGCATTCATACGTACGTAGTTATTCATGTGAAATGTGGCACACTCCAGTACATTGAATTAGCGACTTGAAGCATCTCGATGGCAGCACACGCCACATATTTTAGGGCTGTTGAATCATGCAGACCATTACAATCGACCATGTACGAGCACAATGAGATTTCGTTACAACTATGGTTATTCATTTGATAGTTATTATTCTGCGTTTAGATGGGGACCTATATTGTAGTTCTGTGCATACATTATGTATAGGGAAGTTTTATCTCATATCAGAAGAAGAGGTGGTAACCCAATTTAGAATACATTTTTACCGTATTGGTAGTTTTTTTGGTGCACACGGTTAAAATATTTTTCTACATGGCTCTTTATAAGTTTATTAGGTAAGAGATATATTTTTTTGTTAACATTGTTTAATTTTCTTATATATGTTTGTTTATGTTCGTTCAGGGAGCTATTGCACACTAAAAAAAGACAAGATGAAACATGTGAAAGGCTGAATGCTGTGTTGGGGGAGTCCTGCATAAGCTGTGAATTTCAATTAGCTGATGGTTTTCAGCAGGGATTCTCTTCCCTTCCACCAGCTATTGCCGAGGAACTGTTTCGGCCTGAGATATCCGAAGGAGAAGTAGGTTCACTGTCACTCAGTCCAGATATGACGAAACTGAAAAAGGTGAATGTGGTCATAGACAATTCCCTAAGCCCTAAACAAACTTTGCTTCAGATTCAATGTGTTGATCAGAAGGGTCTCCTCTATGACATTTTGAGGACTTTGAAGGACTGCAATATTCAGGTATCAGTCAGTTATAGTTTTCCACCGGACATTTTGAGTTTCCTTTGGAAGTTCTATACTCTCTCTTAATGTTATATTTGCGTTGGTTTAGTTATTGTCATGAAGAATCAAAGCACGTTGGTCAACATAAACTTTCGTCCTTGATCAATATAAAGGAAAGAAAAAAAATGCTCATTGACAATGAAAAGAACATTTGATTAATGCCGGAAATTGCCAGTTATTAGCAAAACCCAGCAAAAAGAATGCCCTGTTTGTTGATCAGTTTCTTGCTAATTTTAATCATTTTGCGTAGTCATGTACATGTCATGGATTCTGCAAAACTACTGCTACACACACTCACACACACCTTTCTGTCTGATTATTTGGTCAGATACTGTTCCAAGGTTTGCCCTACGTCCTTGTAGGTTGTCTGATGTAGTTGGACTTACCTGTTAACTTACAGGATGCAGCTTGCCAAAAAAAGATCAGAATATAATATGCTTAAAGGTGTGTCATCCTCAATTATCTTTCCAATTATTGTGATCCAGACGTTGTAAAATACATTTGAACAAACATTAAGCTTTTGGTACCACATACCTACATATCAAGTGGATATGGTACGAGCACGATCTAAATATTTTAGCTGTTGCTTTCTTCCTGACTAATCTTAGCACCATCAAGACTGAACTGTTTTATTTTTGCTTAAATTTGTTTATGGTGCAGTGGACTGACCACAATGGACGACGAGTGCCGTCAATTTGCTTATTATTTCATGCAATTGATTTATTACACATTTTGCAGTTTGCACTGTACTTTATTCCCCCTGAAGTGAAATGGTGGGTGTTAACACCCCTGTTGCTCCATTAATAAGCATTTGATAAAACAACTATATAATGTAAGTACAATGAAAGGATATAAATCAAAGTACTTAAGCCTCTCAACTTCCGGGCCCAACAAAAGTCTAATGGAAGTCTTACAATTGCAACGTGCATTTTATAAGACAACTTGCTTTGCATTAGTCACATTCTTTAATGATAACTTTTGCTAGTGGACAATTATTCTACTTGTCTGCGGAATTCCTTTAAACTTGATTTGCTGCTGCATTACTGTGTGTCTCTCTTTTAAGTCTCAAGTTCCTTCCTTTTAATCAAAGTTCCTAATATCACTTATACTGCTGACCATACTAAGAGGAATCTTGTTTTGATTTAACCTAGATAGCCTATGGCCGATTCCTATCAGACAAGAAAGGCTGTCGTGAAATAGACGTTTTTATTCAACAAGCGGATGGGAAGAAGATAGTGGATCCTGAAAAGCAGAATTCAATTTGTTCTCAATTGAGGTTGGAAATGCTACATCCTCTACGAGTAATAATTGTTAACCGTGGCCCAGACACCGAGCTCATGGTAGCTAATCCGGTTGAGTTATCCGGAAAAGGGAGGCCTCGAGTATTTTATGACGTCACACTTGCGCTTAAAGTACTTGGGATCTGCATTTTCTCTGTAAGTAACATTAGCACACTAATGCAAGTTCCGTTCATAGATTTATCAAAATCTTGAAAGCTGACTGCTCTGCTTAAATTGTGTGTGTTAGGCTGAAATTGGCAGGCACACAACGGGAGATAGGCAGTGGGAAGTGTACAGATTCCTCTTGGAAGAAACAAGAGAATACCCGCTGGCAAATAAGCGGGCTAGAAGTCAGATTGTGGATAGAGTAAGGAGGACATTGATGGGGTGGTGAGAGAGTTAAGATCCCCATAAAACCAATGCTCCAGTCATGGCCACCCCTAGTTCTCTACATACTATTTCTAGTTCATTGTGGTGTCCTTTCTTTTGGCTGCCCTAAACTGCCTGCTTTGTCTGATGTACAGCGTATTTGTAATCACCATCTATAGTTTCTATATCAACGATGATGTTCAGGCCGATCTAATTCCCTCTCAGCCGCTGGAATGATCTTTTAGTGATTTCCAGCGATAAATCTTCTCTCATTTCTTAATGTCTTGTTTTGAGAGAACCCTGGAAGGTGCTATCTCTAAGTTTCCCTTCAAGTTTTGCAAGCTGTTGATCAAAATGAGCAAAGCTCAATATGCACATTTATTCAGTGGAAGTTCTTTCAGCTATCGGATGGTAGCGAAGGGTTTGGCGTTATCGCCGGGGTGCATGATGAAGTTCACTGAAATCCTGAGTTCCCATGTCAAATGCTTTGTGGATGGTTGGAATTCTCGTTTAATCTCCCCTATGGACTGATGTCCGCAGCTTGCACCATTGTTTCTATATACGGCCTATCTCCATAGGTCTTGTATTGCCAGCTGATTACAATCAGCGCAAGTCGAAGCTTTCTCCTCCGGGCCTGCTGGTTATCTATATGCTTGCCGATTCGTGAAACCAGGAGGAGATGCTGCAACGACAGGCAGAAGATCAGATGCACATTGGGAGGTAACATAGCCATTGATAAGCATGTATACATGTTGCATATGTAATTTGGTTGGCTACGGCGTATGTTGAAGTCATCCTGTGTGTTCATCTGACACTTTTTTTGCTGTCTGTTGCATTTCAATGATCTTTCTGAGGGAAACAGCATTTGTTATGGGTACCTGAACGGTTGATAAGTGTGTATCAGGGTGGCACATGCCATTATTTCAAATGTCATGTGTATGGACCATGCCTACCTATTTGATTTGGTGTCAATATTTATCAGCGACCATCCACTTGATCCGTTGTACTTGCCGAGGGTCCCAGCTGATGTGCACGATTGGATCCTTGTTTCGTTCACATTTTTGTTGTCATCCGCTGCATATGGCGTTGTCGCAATGTATTAATGTCTGGGTTCCAGCAATTATTAGCTTGAAAGAGCTTGTTGAGCCTTCGTGTTCAGACACAAGGCAGACATCAGAATTGAACAAGATCGCATACACCCTTAGCATAGGGGTGCATGTAATTATTATTAGCCAAAAAAAGTAAAATACAAGTAATAGAAGTATGATGTGATATAAAGATGTGATATAATTTTCTATTTTAGCATACAATCATTGTATACACCCTTATGTATAAGGGTGTATATAGCAATTCTCTCAGAATTAAGTCAGAATCATTGAGCGAGGCCCTATTCAATGTCCTGGTTGGAGGCCAATGGAATCTGCTGCAGCGATTCCTGAATAAAATTTTGAACTTCAGATGCATATAGATGCACATGCATGCTCGAAGAGATGCACATAAAAGAGTGATGTTAGTTTCACCGCAGACTCTTATGATTTCATCACTTTTTTATTTACAGGTTTGTCATTGCCTAAATGCATAGGTAAAATTACATTTTTACCCGTCAGTTACATGGGTTCACCACTCAAAAAATAGAATCCTGACACCGGACCCCGGAGTGCATTGCTGGTGGGTGCATTGTAAGTAAAATACAAGACATAACCCCCGTTAAAAAGACCATCTTTCCTCCCTTTTTTGTTCATATGTACGGTGAATTCATAGAATACACGTCTTACACGTCTTGAGTAAATAAGTCGGCATCCTATGATTGTTCGTAGTTCCAAGTAAATCTCTTGATCTTAGCGGGTTTGCAGTTATGTGTTAACTTTGAAACTCCACACGCAGAGTTTCAACGTAAGATCTATGTTCCTGCATGAATCTACTTTGAGCTTTGTTTTGCCGGGGTATCCACTGCTAAATTGTGCATTCTCACCGTCACAGTGAGAAGGTTGAAGCTTTGAAACGGATGTGTCGAGCGTCACGACGGCAACGATTGAAGATAGGGACACGTGTGCGATGTGATATGATGTTGATCCATTTTGGCAGGTGCCTTCAGCATTTGCTTCTCCTACTGCGGTCCGCCGCGTCCAGAGGCAACCAATGTTGTACTACTCCTCTGGGCCCACTCCTTTTGGCGACACCCCTGGCAATTATTAGTTACTGCGGGACTCTGTTTGAGATTTTGATTCATGTGTTGCCACTTTGCTTCTTGCTCATTGTCAGCTGGATTCTCTGATAAGATTTTTTTTTTAAATTAAAAAAAAAATGAAACCACATGCAGCCTCCGTCGCACTGCATTTCTTATCAAATATGGGGCCTATGTCAAATAGTTTGGGCTTACCTTGGCCCATCCTCATTCGGGCAACCCCAGGAGAAGCTCGGCCCGCCTCATATGAGCCGGCTATGGAGCCCAACCATTTGGGCTCGATTCGACACAGCTTCGCTGGAGTCCCACCAAAACAAAAAAACATGTTCCCAACATCTTTATTATCAGCACCCATGAGGCCATGAGTCTGTCACATAACAACCAAATAATAGCGCATAAATTTGTGGCGGGGAATCAAAATTTGACACTCAACAAATCAGGCATATTTGATGCAACCTTTTTGGCTATGCACAAAATTTGATCAACTATTTAGAACATCAATAAAATTTTCATCTTATCACCGTCATTACCGCCTTCTTTGGCCTACCGTTACTGTTCTTTTTCTTGATCTCACCGTTCATATGTAATTCTAACGGACGCAACAATAAGTATTCTACATATTTGATCAAGAAATCTCAATCGATATTTTCTCATCTTATCTTATCTTGTATAGGGACCATGCCTACCTCCGTGCATACGCTAAACACCTATTGTGCTCTTTAGAAAGACTGAACATATGAATTTTGATATCAAGAGAAACAGATAGGCCGAAGTAAATAAGAAGAGTTGAAAATTACTTTCGAAGCTCTACCAACCAATTAAAAAGGTGGATCATACTACTTTTGGGAAATCCAGTAACACGAGCAAGAAGATCAAAATGGTGGATAATATCATCAGTATGTAACAACACAAGCAATTTAAATATTGGGTAGAATTTCCAGTGGGTTTCACTGTAGCATATCTGTAGCACAGATCCTAAGCTAACGCTCTACCCCAATATTAATACCAAGAAAGACATGCGTGGCCAAATTGTCGCACAAAAGCGCCAGCTCCCCAAGAACTGCACAAACATGGACGCAGAGCCTCAAAATCACCAGCATCACCCCAAAAGAAATTCTTTAAAGCTTGATGCCCATGAACTGGGAATCCAGAAGCAGTCAAACCTTGCTTATTGACAAATACCTCAGAAATTTCAAGCAAACAGTCAATAATAATACCAACGATCTCGATAGAAAAAGCCACCAATCTAACATTGCACTTCATTGCATAATTATTGGATAGGCTTGAACTGAGAAAAATCATCAACAAATTAACTGGTGTTAATTATATATACTTGCATGCTGCATGAAACCATTTTAACAATAGTTACATCATCAGAACCAGGGGTCAGAATTAGGGGGCAAATGTAATCGAATAGAATGCTAATCTTTAGATTAACTGCGCATCTTAAGTTGCAGTAAAGTAGCACAAGAAACAAAGCTTGTGCCAAACCTGTGTGTGGACAAGGAATGGATAAAACTTGATGTAAATTTCAGCCAGAGTTGATTTGTATCTGTAGGTCAACCGAGCCTAACAAGATCAACATTCACAGAGCAAATTTGTCGCCATGAAGGATCTGCTTGCCTTGAGAAGTTAACACCAGGCTCGATCAAATCAAATGTTAAACGTGAGAATAGCCCTGCAGCTATGCTACTTTCAATTTCAATTACAAGGGCAAATCCTTGCCGCCAAATTCTAATTGCAGCAACGATTTCCGTGGTAGAACATCTGTAATATATTCAAACTGCATAATCAAAGGTCCAATAGAAGCCCAAGAAACAATACAGCTTACGTGCTCAAGTCACCTGAATACCTAGATGCTCAAGTGTACACTGACAATGCGAGGCTCTGAATCTTACTAGCCCAACAGTGTCGGCCATCAGCATGCTCTTCAAGACTGATGTATGTCTTATCAATTCTTTGCCATGAACTCATCTTACATCATAGTCATTTCATGTCCCCAAACATGATCAGATGCTAATGGATGCTTTAAAATAGTTGCAAAAGTTAAAGGGACATGTCTTACCATGAATGAGATAGCCGGTTATACATAGTCGACTACGTGTGGAAAGTCAAAGGGCAAAGCCTAGCGATCAAAATATTCAATTGTAACCCACCTGAGAATCAACAAAAACCAATAAAATCGTGTGTTAATTGTGGTTGCAATATGGGCAAAAAAATGAAAAATATACACATGGAATGCCCAATGGTTGAGTTATAAAATGAAAAAAGGCATGTGGTAATGTCACTAACAAACTGTAATGATTTGAAATGAGAAGGCATGTTTAGCATGTTACCTTTAAACAGTAGTACCGATTTGCATGCTGGATGAGAAAGCTAGGATCGCATGCCCAATTAAAAGATAACCCTGTAATCAACGACTTTTATGTTTCCGCCGCCTCTGTGTGCCAAGTTCTGAGGAACTCCATTGCGCATTAAAGGAAATAGAGAAGCAAGATGAACAAGTGGATTCAAAGACCGTCATCAGATGTCCATTTAAGCCAAGTTGCATGTTGAACTAAAAGGAACAATAACAATAAAGCCAACAACAGCCCCATAAACCAGTGAAGAACTATAAAAAGTATTCCCCCCCTCTCCTACAGTACCAAGACTGTAAATATACAATCCATTTAAGGAGTCATCTCCAGCGATCAAGCAACCACAGAACACAAAAGCCAGTGAAAGTTTTCAGTTGGTCTGCATGGCTTCTGAATGGTACTTGTCTAGGTCAGCATCAAGATCTGTGGAAGATACGGGCTCAGAACGGCCTCTACCTCGTCCACGGCCTCTACCCCTTCCACGGCCACCACCACCACCACCACCTCGCGGCATTCCATTAAATACACCCCGTGCAGGGAAGCTGTTATATAACCATATAATTGAAAGTCAGAATAGACTGACATGGTGTAAGATACTTTTTAGACGCACATGTATCAATCAAACAAACTATAACTCTGCTTTATAACAAAAATTAGAGTGCACTTGCTATAAATTTGGATTTGCCACTGACAAGCTGCAGATGTGAAAAGAGAAGGTGTAAACTATAGTTGATGGCTAGAGAATTTAAATAAATCACTAATTTATCACAAATATATATTCGAACAGTCAAACTAATCTTTTGGTACAAAACATAAGTGCGGTCTTCTGTAGTTTCAAACTGTCAATGGATTCCACAGAGATGTCAGGATTCAGGACTACTAAATGATAGCTAGTTCCTAATTAGTGAATTTGAACTGAAAGTTTCGGCAACCTACATTTTATAGAAACACAATTCTGAGGCAGCTTCTTTCAAAATTGCAGAGCATGATGCGGAACAAAAGTCACTAGCACAAACAGTCGTAAGAGAAATATACACCCAGACACATTGATACGATCAGGATGCGATTTGAGGATAAATTTTGTTTTGCAGTGGATTTGGATTTATTGGATTTCAAATGGAAATACAAAGATAGATGGCCTTTTGGATAGGAGAACCACTCTCCTAACTTTTGATTTGAGAGAAAAGCCTAACTCTCCAAAGATCGAAATATTCCTTCTCCAAATCTTTTCTTCTCTCACTTCTTTTCTCAAATCTTTGCATCCACCTAATGAACCCATCCTCCATACATTTATAATTCAGAAATCCTAATAATTAATCCCCTGAAACCAAAATTATAGTTTTACCCATGCACCTAGAAAATACAGATCTGCCATTGTTGCCCGCCCGCCCGCCACGCCCCCCCCCCAAAAAACAAAAAACAAAAAACAAAAAACAAAAAAAAAAAACACTCACACACCAAAAGTTGCATTACACACCCCTTTGGCTTGATCCCGAATATTTTGGTTATGGTCCGGCATTACACTTGAGGAGAGAATTTTAATGGTACTTAAAAGAATAGGATGGTTGAGTTCACGAGACAATTTGAAATTTGATGAGTTCCAACAGAACATAATTTTTAATTTGGGATCACTTGAAACCTGAGCCATCTCAAATCAAAAATATCATGAAGCTCTGATCCCCATATAATAACCAAGCCCATTAATCCTGATCTTACAATAAAAAACAACCAACATTGCTTGTTCCTTTGTTAGTTTTAAAATTTTCTGGAATTGTTGCTCGTAACGACTGCCTATAAAAAAAATATACATGCAAGGCCCCAGAAATTCTACTGAACAACTGATCAATTTCAAATCTAAATCATTTTAAATCAAAATATCAGGACTCTCATGTTGCATGGACTCTCATGTTGGATATTAAATATCTCCAATGTTAATTTTGATGATACAAACTATACCATTCATGCTAACACTTTGTGCAGCACTAAGTGAAGTTTATTATCAAAGGTGACAAGGAGATCGAACTTGGATTATTTACTTAAACGATATGCACTTTATAATCATCAATGAACTACTCAGTCTTGGTTTATATTTATAGTCATGATGAATTTTTTTCTTGGTATAGATCTTTTGTATATAGCTTTGATCTCACACACATCACAAATTATTTGTTTTAACTTAGAATTATCCCCTAATCCATATTAAACTAATAATACTTAATTCATGACTTAAACATATGATAATTGTGGTGTTAGTTGACCAACAACCATGATAGTCGACTAACGTAGAACAAGCAATCTTTTTGTTCATTTCATGATTGATTAGTCGCCTAACCAGTTATCCTAGTCAATTAATACATAACTTGTTTTTTTCATTCTTTAAACCATTAGTCAACTAACAATTGCATTAGTTGACTAATGCGTATTTCAATTCTTTAAACTACTAATCGACTAACAATTCATCTAATCGACAAATATAACATTGCCAACCACTTTCAGACTGTCAATATTAACAGTTCTTCTAATTGATTAATACTGATTTTGATTGTTGTCTTGATTAGTTAAGAAAGTTGCTATTTATTGAATTTGATATCAGTTGCAACAGTTATATTCAGTTATATTTTTAAATGTTCTGAATGTTGAGATTCAACATATACATACATACATACATACATACATATATGTTGAGATTCATGGGTATACATGGGTAAAATGGATCTAGGGTGCCTCCTTAGATGCAATCTAAGGAGACGCTTCCATTTCCAACATTTTTTGGAATATTTTTCATGGGATTATTGTTCACCTCATGGATGATCAACATACCAAATTTCAAGGGATTTCAATACTTTTTGAGCCATCATCTACCCCTTGCAACTTCATGGGGTTTTCAGCACGTTTTCAGACTGTTGAAATTGCAAGGGGTAGATGTGTGCTCAAATAGTATTGGAATTACTTGAAATTTGGTATGTTGATCATCTATGAGGTGAACAACAATCCTATGAAAAATATTTCCAAAAAATGTGGAAAGTGGGGGGAAATGTGGGCGTTTCCTTAGATTGCATCTAAGGATGTACCCTAGATCCCTTTTTCCATGTGTGTGTATAATGGGTATCATACGCCATATGAGGCATATGCCCTCTCACATAAAGTAACCAAGTACAAGACCACATGGGCTTGTACTTGGTTGTACCCGGTTGCTTTATATGAGAGGACATAGCCTCATATGGCGTATGGTACCCATTATATATATATATATATGAGGCAAATGTGCCTGTGCACGTGCAGAGGCAGAATTACCTGCAAACAGCCCCCTCTGTTCGGGGTTTCCAAGTATTTTTTTTGAAATTTTTTTGCAGTAGCTAGATATACTTGTTATGAAGCTCCCCACAAAATTTCAGATCAATCCGACACCGTTTGAGCCTCCGTTCATCGATTTCAAAAACGTTGCGCAAAACTGTCCAAAATTCGAATTGACCTGAAATTTTGTGGGGAGCTTCATAACAAGTATATCTAGCTACTGCAAAAAAATACTTAAAACCACCGAACAGAGGGGGCATGCGCAGGTAATTCTGCCTGCGCACGTTCTTAGGTACATTTTAGGGTGTATATATGTGAGGAGGGATCAAATGACCCCCAAAAATAACCCATATCTAAAATCATATGCCCCCATTTTTTCGGAAGATTCGAACCGTTCATCTTGATCTCCACCCTCTAAATATCTGACCTACCAATTTTCAACCCGATCCCATGTGTTTTGCTCGTTCATCCATCCGACCCAAATTTAACGGTTTCGCATGAACAGAACTTTTGCGAATGGTTGATGAACGGGTAAAACACATGGGATCGGGTTGAAAATTGGTGGGTCGGGTATTTAGAGGGTGGAGATCAAGATGAACGGTTCGGATCTTCCGAAAAAAATGGGGGGCATATGATTTTTGATAGGGTTTATTTTTGGGGGTCATTTGATCCCTCATATATATATATATATATATATATATAGTGATCTTCGGTTGCGAAAAAAGGGGTTTTCGCACGGTGCGAAAACATTTTTTTTATTTTTTTGAAATTTTTTTTTTCAAAATTTTTTTTTTGATGTTTAATCCATACAAATATATACCCCAGGGAAAATAATGGGTGAACCCGTTGGGCATTAGAGCACCCATCCACCCGTTACAAATTTAACGGTCTCAAAACGTGCGAATTTGATGAAATGCCTTGATCAAAGGCCAAATGACATTATTTCTCAATGATTATTTTTTGAGGGGGGTATAACAACATATAATGAGGGTGGAAAAAAGAATTTTTGAAAAAAAAAATTTCAAAAAAAAACTAAAAACATTTTCGCACGGTGCGAAATGTTCTCATTTGAAAATTTTCCTATATATATATATATATATGCAACCCATTATAAAGACAATCTAGAATACTTCACATTCCGTTGATTCTCTTTTTGAGAAATAATTTTTTGAAGTTCTTCAGTCCTATTCTTCGAAGCTTTTGATACTTTGAACAAAATACTCATTAGCCTATATCTTGATTCACATGCATGATCATTCAAGGTTATTGGAGTATTGTAAATTTAAATTCTTATAATAATCTCTCAAAGTGTTAAGCAGGTGGAGGTAATCTCTTTGGTGTTAGAGATTGATTGGTTGTCCAATTGATACTGATAGGTTGTCAAGTTGCATGTTGCATGTTGCAAGTTTGCGAGAAAAATAATGAAAAATCCCAAGTGAGAAGTCTTGGCGACTGAAATAGATAGCGAGGACCGAACCAGGATAAATTTCTCGATGTTTGTGATTGCTTGATTGTCTGGTTTTGTAATTTTTATCTTTGTAACAATTATATATTTTATTCTGCTACTTCTTTGAGATTTACAAGTATATCTTATAATATAAATTGTCTATTGTTATTGATTAAATACTACTCATCACATGTTTAGTGTTTGAATTGATCTCACAAATCCAATAACAAGAATCAGAACACAGGGAAAGATGTCAACAATAACCACTTAAGTCTTCGCAATTTTCCGAATGACCTTCCACGACAAGGCCTTCACTCTTCAATGGATCGAATTATAATTACTGGAAACAGATTATGGAAACAGATTATGCTGATCTAAATCAATCAACCTCAAACTTTGAAACATCATGGAATCACCTTACAACAAACCAATCATTGCATACCCTCGATGGATTTATTAAAAGAAAGCATTTGTAACACCTAATTCAAAGGCGATGAATATGTTGTTCTGTGCCATAAGTACTAATGAATTTACTGGTATATCTAATCAATATCGGCCCACCAAGTTTAGCACACATTCGATGTAACTTATGAAGGTACTAACAAAATTAAGTGATCTAAAATTAAAATGCTAATCCACATATTTAAACTTTTGAAGATGAAAGATAAGGAGATCATTTCAAAATTATATACAAGGTTCACAGATATAACAAATTTCTTGATTGCTTTTGGAGAAAGTTATACATAAGTGAAAATGATAAAGAAGATCCTTTGAGCTCTCATTTCAGAGTGGAAAAAGACGACCACAATAATAGAGTAAGCAAGTGATCATCAACTTTTTTAATCTAATCGGTAACTTGATGGCTTATATAGTTCAAATCGAATATTAAAGACAAGAGAGTATCTACAACCAAAGCACTTGCATTCAATGTATCTTCCAACATTAATGATTCAGATGCAAATGATGATGATATTGATCTCCGTATGAGGAAATTCAGGAAAAAGATAAGTACAACTCGCATAAACTCAATAACATTAATGATTTATCCTTTTATTTTAATTGCAATAAGTCGGAACATATTAAAAAGGATTGTACAATGTTGAAGTCAAAAGTTCAAACATGAACAACTTCAATAAGTTCCATAAGAAGAAGGCCTTAACAGTTGTATGAGATGAAATCAACTTATATTTAGATTAAGAAGATGAGGAGGAAAATGCACATACATGCTTTATGGTATATGAAGATAATGTATGCATCAATATAGATAATGATGAATTATTAAACACTTTTATTAATTTATATAAAAGATTTAAAAATTTGAATGCTAGTTATAAATCATTAAAATATGAAAATGATACCTTAGTAATCAATCATAATACTCTCCCTTCTAAATGTACCAATTTAGATAAATTAATTGCTAAGAATAAAAATTTGATGTTAGAAAATAAATCATTGAAAATAAAAATATATTGCTCAAAAAGGAATACGATGATTTAAATGTTCAAATTTCTGAACTTGAAAACGAATGTTTCATTGATAAAATTAAATATGATGAAATTTCTAAAATGTCACAAAATTCAAGAAAGGTAAAGAAAATTTAAATGAATTGTTGTCATATAAGCATGCATCAAATAATAGACTTAACTATGGATACTTAAAGAAGATGTTTTAAATCACATCATAATAATGAATATAAATCAACTTAAAAGAATTCATGCATCCACTAAAGAAAATTATCAACTCAATCTATGAACAAATATTCTATTTCAAATGCTAATATTAAATATCAGAATAAAGCTAGGTCTTAAATTACTCATTATATGAATCCAATGCATTATAAGCATCATGATATTTCTATATGAATTCCTAAAGATTTATGCATGTGTGCTCAAAAAGAATAATATATCATCATATACATGAAAAATATTTATCATTCTCATGATTATAGTTGTGCTATAATGGGAAACCAAATTCAAATTAGGTTTAGGTTCCTAAGTGCTAACCTCATAGACCCAACATAATGTGAATACTAATATCCATCGTGTTATCTCTTCAGTTGCCTAAGAAAGATGAAGCATACTAATATTTTTATACATGTTATATCTCTTATGATGTTGCTTTTTTATCTCTTATGTTGTTGCTTTTTTGGTAATGCCAACATGAGAGAAATGTTATGACATGCATTATTGCAAGGGGGGTATGTTTATACTTTTGATTTTTGACTGACTTTACATATTTATTTGTCATCATCAAAAAGGAAGAATCTTGAATATTGGATATATCTGGTATTAATTTTGATGATGCAAATTATACCATCCATACTAACACTTAATGCAGCATTAAGTGAAACATATTATCAAAGGTGATAAGGCAATCGAATTTGGATAATCTACTTAAAAGACATGTTTTTTATGCTCGTCAACGGACTACTCAATCTTGATTTACATTTATAATTTTGATGTATTTTTTCTTGGTATAGATCTTTTGTATATAGCTTTGATCTCACACATATCACAAATCATATGTATATTAACTTAGAATTGCCCCTAATCCAAGTCAAACCAATAATAATTGGTTCATGACTTCAACCAACGATAGTTATGGTGTTAATCGACTAACAATCACTGATTGATACAAAACAATCTTCTTGTTCATTTCATGATTGATTAGACGACTAACCCATTATCCTAATTGACTAGTACAGAACTTGTTTTTCTATTCTTTGAACTATTAATCGACTAATAATTTTTTGAACTATTAATTTCGTTATTCGACTAATTCATAACATCTCATTTTTATTCTGAACTATTAATCGACTAATAGTTTTTCTAATCGATTAATATAGCAGTAATGTTTTCATGCTGTCGGTTATTAGTCAACTAATAGTTCTTCTAATAGACTAATATAAACTCTAATTGTTATATTTTTATGCTTACTTGTCAACTAATAAAGCTATTAATCGACTAGTTAACGTAGTTTTGTCTATTAATCACTGAAAATTTATCCGTTAATGACAGTTGCAACAAGTATAAGTTAAAATATTTTGAACGTTAAAATTCACCTCTATATATAGTGTTACTATAAGCGGATTTAGCCTGAAATGGACCAATAACCCGAAACCCGAAACCCGACCCGACCCAAGTAGTTACCGAGATACGTAAGAAATTCTCTCACGTAACAGAATGATGTTACATGATTTTCTCTCATGTAACGTTGGGTCGGTTGAGGATATCACGTGAGGCGGCTACAAGTGGAGGAAATGATGGTGGCCCTATAAATTGAGAGGAGTTATTCTCCTCTAGTGTCGTTCAATCAACCTCTCCAGAATTCCCGTAAATATTCCTGCTTTTTATTTTCTAAAAACCCTCATGGGTATTAGAGCAATTTCTCATTCGATCTAAACGTCATTCTCTGCATCCTTCAACGTGCCACAAGACAAAGTTGCGACAACACCTCTTCTTGTCGATTCCTACGCCTGTTGCAGCTTGATTCATTGAGCGGACCGCATCGTTCTTTCCCCGCACAGACGCATGAAATTTTCAATCCTCTGAGGCACACAGCTCAATGCACAGACCACTGCACCAACGCGCAACTTCCCTATTTTCCGAGGCAACAAGCGCATAAAGCCCAATGCGCCTAGCATTCTCGATTGACGTGCCACTTCTCCCACATCAGTTACAACCACATTTCAGAGAACCTAGAATAATTCACTCTTTTGATTCTCTTTTTGAGAAAGAACTATTTGAGATTCTTCATTTATGTTCTTCAAAGCTTCTGATACTTTAAACATAAATACAATCATTAACCTCTTTTGATTCATATGCACAATCACTTAATTCTAGTAGGAGTATTGTAAAATTCAAATTCATGTAACAATCTCTCAAAATGTTGGGAGAGTTGAGATAATCTCTTTGATGACGAAATTGGTTGGTTATACAATTGATAACAGTGGGTTATTAAACTGCAAGTTGTATTCTGACATGATTGCAAGGAGATGACATCTTAAGCAGAAATGGTTGAGTAATTGACTAGGTGTGGACGACCGAACATGATAAATTCCTCAGTTTTTATGATTGCTCAATTATTTGATTTGTAATTTCTATCTTTGTGTTAATATACATTTTATTCAGTTGCTTCTTTGAGATTTTCATGTATATCTTAAACTGTAAGTTGTCTAATGTTGTGAATTAAACACTACTCATCACTATTCATCACCTGTTTAGTATTTAAAGTGATCATCCCAAAGCTAAAAAAGTTTCTGAAATAATTCAAATATCACCAAATACTTCATTAAGTGTTTCACATAAATACAAATATAGCCTTCTAAAACTAGAAATCACCTTTAACTTATAAATGAGTGGCGCTATTAATTATAAGGACTTTTCTACCTTTCTAGTCACATCTTGTTATTTATCACGCAATTCATATGAACACCACGACTTGGAGCTGGAGTTGGAGAATACAAATTGGATGGGTTATCATTTGAACACACGTCTATTAATCTCATTTTTTATTTTTTTATTTTTTATTTTAATTTTTAAGAGTTTTCAAATTTTTTTAAAATCAATTGTAGTCAAAGTTTAGTGGCAATTGTTTTGAGAATCTGAAAATTGGCTGTAGGTTATCATTTGGACGGGTGATGAATGGCTGTTTTTAACAAATTCATTTCAAACTGTTTTATGGCTTTTGATAGATAACAATATATGATATTATGGTTTTTTCAACAATGTTGTCAGGCCTTGCTGTTTATTATTTCATGAATGTTTTTGAGCCTCTGGGCCATAATTTGGTTTGGGCATCCTCTTAAATGCATTTAGGCTTGTGTACTTCTGATATGTATTGGGCTTAAGCCTAAACCGAATTGTACTGAACTGAACCAAGAAAATTGGTTTGGTTTTATTACAGTTTTGATCTCAAATTAATAAATCCAGTTCAGTTTTGGTTTCACAAAAAGCTTGCAAAACATGTTCAACCCAACCAAAAGCTCACCTGTACTGTAGTGTACCAAATTATAAACCAAAGATAGCAAGTACAGAAAGTACTTTGCCTACAACTTAATATTTCTTATATTAATTTAATTACCACAAGAAGGTAGCAGTTATAACCCACAGCATGATAGATATTTTTGAACACCCATATAAAGTACTGCATACACCACGTAGTACCAATTATCATCTTTTAACAAAATGAATATGTAATCAACAATTACAGTAAACATGACCAGTAACTGTTTAAACGTTTTTCCTTCCACAGTAAGTATACTGTAAATAGTAATCTCAAAACTAAGAGACCTTTGCATTTTTATGCTTTAATGAATGCAAGTGGATACCTTCTTGGAGGGCCATTAAAATTTCCAAAGCCACCACTTGAAACCTGAGGAGCCTGAGGAGCCTGAGGAGTGGGAGGGTTCAGAATGTTTGTTCCAACTATCTCTATTTTCATTGGCTTCCCATCGAGTTGCACATTGTTGTATCTCTTCACAGCAGCTAAAGCATCTTGTCTCCTTGAAAAGATGACCTCAGCCGTTCCCTAGACAAAAGGTGCAACTTCCATAATGAGAAGGTAACAATACATGTTAACACTTTATGGTTAAGACCAGCATAACTAAGATACCTTTGATCTTCCACTTCTGTCATAATGAATTGAGAAGCGTTTCACATCACCAACCTCTGAGAAAAGTTCCTGTGATGAAGTAAAGAAACCATCAGTAGGGAAACAAACAACACTGTATTCCTCTGGTTAAAAACAGCAACCGTATGAAAAGATTTAAAGTAGACGCACAGTCAGACTGAGAGACAATGACAGACTAATCAAAAACACATAATTCAAAGCAATGAGCATCAACTAATTGAAAACACTGGTACGATGCAATTTACAATTCACCCACAACAGGACTTTAATAGCATGTGCAAATCAAGACAAACATGATGTGGCAAATAAATTGTTCTTAGCCTATAACATTTTTTTTCCAGAACTTCCACGGGCATCAATTTGTTCTTTGGTGTTATGTCAAACTTCAGACATATCAGCACAACTTCTATATCACTGTTCCTTCTGCTTTTTAATCAAGGGAAGACTTCATGAGATATCAGAGTACAGTAATGTAGCAATCACAATACAGATTTATCCAAATAGAATATGACAAGACAATTCTTCATAATTTTATGAGAATGGACATACAGCATGCTTATGAAATCAGCATGTCATCGTGAAAGATAGCATCAATCAGTGCAAATAGCAATCCTGCTACGTGAGGTCATTCACGAGTAAAGGTCATTCACGAGTAAAAGGTACGGTTTTTACTCAATTCAATCTCATTTGAAGAGATTTAAACCAATTTGTCGCCAGCCAACCACATACTGCTGCTGAAAGTCTGACCACCGAGGCTATTCTTTTGGCCTAATAAATTAATACACACGAATACGCTAGGAGCTAAAAATTATTCCGTTCTTAGAAACTAAAATAGGACAATTTTTAGAAAAAAGCCAAAAATAAAAAAAAATTAGCAAAATAAACCAAGTTAAAAACTATTTACCAATATAGACCAACTTTTGGCCACGTCAGCACCCAACGAGTGCGTGGACGCTGACTAGGATAGGTAAACCAAAACCGAAGAACTCGTTTGGCCGCGGTTGGCAACCGTGGACAAACTATTTTGCAGCACGACACAGACAAGGAAAGGGGAGCTGTCCATTTTTTTTCATGGATGAATTTTTCCACCCACGCTTCTAATTTTGGGCTATTTTGGCTCTACCAAGTTTCCATTTGTGGTTAGATCTTCTCTCCATCTGCTGTCTGTTGAGACGCTACTGTAGTAGTTTTCCGTTCCCCCTGAATTGATTCTTGATTTTGTTTTTGTTGTGGGTTTTGTATGTTTAGTTGAGAAATGTTTAGAGGGAAGACTGAGATGCGGATGATAGAGAACGCAACCAGCAGGCAGGTGACCTTCTCGAAGAGACGGAGCGAGCTTTTGAAGAAGGCGTTTCAGCTTTTGGTGCTTGGACACCGAGGTCGGACTCATCATGTTTTCGCCAAGGGGGAAGCTCTATGAGTTCACCAGCTAAGAAAGAAAGCCCCGCCTAGCAAAAGAGTTTGGCCGCGCTTGGCAACCATGGCCAGACGAGTTCTTCAGTTTTGGCCACGGATGACAACCACGGCGAAAAGCCCACTTATCCTAGTCAGTGTCCCAGCATGCATTGGATGCTGGCCAAAAGTTGGTCTATATTGGTAAATAGTTTTTAACTTGGATTATGTTGCTAATTTTTTCAAATTGTTGGCTTTTTCTAAAAACCGTCCACTAAAATATAGATCTAATGTATCTAAGTTAACAACAAACTTCATGCTATTTGCTTTTATTAAAGATAACGCAAGGAAACTAAATACCAGATCCCTAAAAATCAAGCAAATAGAATTGAGCAACAACCTTAATGTCCTCGTTCGAGACGCCGTAATCCAAGTTCGAGATGTAAAGCTTAGTCCCCGTCTCGATCGCCGACGTCCTGCCGCCCACCGGCCCACCATACCCCACCGCCGGCACCTGACCCAGGTACATGTCGTGCTGCCACGTGGAATCCGGCGCCTGTATCTGATAACAGATCGTAAATCACATAGATCTATCAGATCGAGACTGGAGAGATCTCGGAACGGGCGAGACAGTGAAACTAGACCCCGAACCTTTAATTTACCTTGGGAGCGGAAGCGTAAGGGTTGGATCGGTTGGCCAACCGGTTGTTGAAGCGGCGAGTCGGGCCAGGGCCGGGGCCGGGGCCTCCACCGCCGGAGAACCGACCCCTGGACCGATGGTTGGACTCGACGGCGGACTTCTTGTTGTTCTTGATGATGTCGTCGAGCGACATGTCCAAAGCGCTGGACATCTTTGATGAATGATTGGGGTTTCGATAGGAGAATTAGGGTTCAGTGGACTTGAAGGATCGAGGGAGAAGAGAAAGGGGCTAGGGCTCCAAGTCGAGGGGAAAGAGAAAAAGAAAATGGCGAGTGTTTAACACTTCCTTATCATTAATCTTGTTGATTAATATTAATTAAAATAAGTTGCAACAGGTGTCGTGGTGTAGTTGGTTATCACGTCAGTCTAACACACTGAAGGTCTCCGGTTCGAGTCCGGGCGACGCCATGATATTGTTTTTTTTTTAAAATTCATTTTGAGCTTGTCTCACTTACAAAAGGAAAATTAAGACTTACGTTAGATAGGAGTAATTGCACTTTTTTAAATTTTAAAAAAAGTTTCCATTATTTGAAATCTCTCCTTTTTCCTATGTTTTGCATGAGTTTTTACTGTTTTATTTTTTTAATTCAAAATTTTGACTTTCTCCCTTCGTGTGTGTGTGTGTGTCATATGCTACCGACCTCGAGGCAATTCAAATTTCTCACACAAAAAACATTACACAGAACGTCTACATCTTTAACATATAATCTTGAAGCTGTTTCCGCATAAACTTTTTTATTAAAAATTTTAGATTGCCCAGAAATACCTTTTTGGGCATTTATTGGGGGGATGCATTTCTGCCATCTGTTTCAGCGTAGCAAAAAGATATGATAGAAAGAGAACTCCAAGATTGCATTATTTGGAGTCCTACTGGGTATTCACTTGGGTAGCTCGGCATGTGTACTGTCCGGCGATGTGGGTTCGAGTCCCATTATCCCCCCCCCCCCCCCCCCCCCCCCCCCCCCCAAACCGAATTTAGGAGTAGTGTAGGGCTCCACTGGTCTCGAAACCGGGATGCCAGCTTGTCGACGTGCACGCTTTACCAGCTTTCCAAATGACCTAAAAAAGATTGCATTATTTGCTTCAATATCAAGAAAAATTATAAGGAACAACGAAGATAGTAAAGAAATATATTTTTGAGAAATGAGTACGAAGTATTTATGTACATTCTATTGTGTGGCCCAAAAGAATGAATTATTAACTAAAGGTAATTAATATCTCATTATCTTCTAAATTAAAGGTTACATGATTCTCATGTGCCATGAAGCACGAGCGTACATACTCTTGTTAGTCATCTTCTTCTTCGAAAGATGATTCCAAGTCATCCCACGTGACGGTCAATGTTAATTTTTTTTAAATATGGCACACTAAATCTCTATATTGGTATGATATTGTCCATTTTGGGCCTAGTGGCCCAATTGGTTTGCTGTTGGGTCTCCCCAAAAGGTCTCATACCAATGGAGAAAATAATCCCTATGCTTAGCCGATATGAGACAATTTGTTCGCAACCCAACAAGCCTCTCATCGAACACATAGGACCACGAGCCTTCCCTTGAACGATCATCAATCTGTCCTTGGTTAATCGAGGCAATCATTCAGCTCCCAATGCGTTGGACATGCCTTACATCAAGGCTCGAATATTGCTCAAGAGCCCTTGCCTCTGTCTAGAATGTGGTCACGAGCCGTGCTCTTTAAGACCAACTCCACATATCACCTCGTTGGAGCACATGCCTTACGTGAAATGCCTGGAGTAGCTCCCCTCCTCACCATGTGTGTGGCCTCTCACACATCCGCCATGAAGGAATGAATATCCACTGTCTTTCCAATGGAGAGCAAACACAGATCCTTGCATCATTTCTTGGAGCTCGCCAATTTTTTTATTCGAAAACTGGAGGAATCCTCACCGATATCAGTAAGTCTATAGTGTATTGCTCTGATACCATGTTGATTTTCTTAAATATGACCCACTAAATCTCTACATTGGTATGATATTGTCCACTTTGGGCCCAATGGCCCAATTGGTTTTGCTCTTGGATCCCCCAAAAGACCTCATACAAATGGAGATAATACCATATTTGAGCCTCAAGAATCCCTACGCTTAGCCGATGTGGGACTATTTGTTCTCAACCCAACTGTCAAATGCATTCTTCCTCTTTCATTTAATCTTAATGAAGTTGTTGATATGTCCGCTGTTTGACTTTAATATAGGGTAATTCTTCTTCATATGCACCGGACTTTGAGAATGAATATAAGAAGGCAAGTCAGTAGTAACTTTAATCTTATTTGACACATATTTACATTTAAGAAATTTCTTAAATTTTCTTGCGAGGATGTATCTTTTTTTCGTCTGAGCCTTTGACGTTGAAACATGCATGGAATGCAATGGATTTGTTCTTTGGAACTTCTTCTTGTCTCAGGTCCTTCAATTGTACTTCATATGGCATGAGGTCTTGATCAAGTCTCTCATGATTAGATTTGATATATCATTAACCTCTTCAATAGTCGATGTCTTCTTCTCCCATTTCGGAGTAATATCAAAACATCAAAGTTACATAGTTCTGTATTCGTGGACCAATGCTCTAGTTAATTGACTGATGTACTGTAGCAGTAGCTCTTAGTTAACTTATGCAGGAGTTAGTCGACTAATGTACTGTAGCAGAACACATAACACTCTGTATTGGTTAATTAATAATATAGTTAGTCGACTAAGGGCATGTTTCTTTCGTTTACTTTGGATTGGGATTTACTGTTGTGAATAGTAAATCTTGAGGAAAGAGAAGGTGAGTTTTGTGTTTCTTTTGGAGAAAAAGGGGTTGGGAAGTGGGTTTGGGATTTGTTTGTGGGTCCCACACTAAAGTAATGTGTTTCTTTAGGTTAAAATGAGATTGGAATTGTTGGCTAATAAAAGTTGGGAGTAGAAAAAATATTAATAAACTAATAGTTTTAAAAATAAAACTTTAATTAAAAAACCCAAACTTAAATTCTTTGCGCGCGCTGGCAGCTTGTGAGTGGAGAAAAGGGACGGTGGGCAGCAAAGCAAACAAATTTGCTTTGTAATCCCCGTGATTTGTGGGGATTGTGCAGACCAAGTGTGCTCTGCTCCACGCAAGCAAACGAAAAGAAATTTGCTTTGCTCTGGTTTTTCGTTTGGAACAGACTATGAGCTTTTTTGTTTGCTTTGCTGATTTGGCATCAAAAAAACACTTTCTCCGAGCAAAACAAGCAAAAGAAACAGGCCCTAACAGAACTCAATGGAAAAATCCAGTTGTGCATTAGGCGACCAATAAATGAGTTAATCAACAAGTCAAGGTATGCTTTGAACAATGAGGAACTGATACGTGTCAATTGATTACAAGGTGTTGTTGTCCGACTAATGACACTAGAAATCAAATCTTAAGCTATGAATCAATATGATATGATCAAGAATAGATGTCAAAAAATTCTAAGTCTTAAAAACCATTAGATGATATGTGTTTGAGTGTGGCTGCAAGGCTTTAACGAATCATCTAAGATAAAGAATGAAAGATATAGCAAGAATACAATAATAATCAACATGAGCTCCGTGATGTGGTGATAATGTTCAAGTCCTTGTCATAGATGATGCATCCAATCTTGAGCCTGGACACCTCATCAAATGTTTTCTTAGAGCATCATATATTAAATGAGTGTGCACATTCCTTGATCATCATCAAAACATATGTTGAGGTGATCCGACATCTACGAAAAGCTATTGATTTTTTGTGATATGCAAAAAAATGGAGAGACAAAACAATGGAAGAGATAAAGGATGAGGTTTGGAAGCAGTGGTAGAGAAAATTGCGGTGGGTGACCATAACAATGAAATGACTTGCTACATACACCTCATTTTGAGGCGTAAGGAAGAGACACGTTGTCAAAAAAGGTGAAAAATAAATAAAATCAAGGTCATATCTCTTCCTCTCTCTTCCAATTTTTTGCTAAAACTGGCAAACATCACATTCATACACCTCGTTTAGTGGTGTATATAGTCCCAGTCATAAAGTTTAGTGTTCAAACATCATTGTGGTTCACAACTTTATCCAAAAATAAAAAACAACAAATGCTTAGTTGACATTCCTAGCTCTCATATCCATGCTTACCTGCTCCTAGACTAGTTAATCATGGCTTTAAAAGGTTAAAATTTAGCAAACCATTGATGCGTAGTAGTTCGAGATTTAGCAATATGATGCACATCACATACGAGAGAAGCAATCATAAGTAAAGTTTGACTGGTAAACTCACAAAACTAGAGTGTACAATAACAATCTGCCCCCATGTCATAATCAATAATAGAATACAAAAGCATCAACAACACAGCCTCTTTCAATTTTTAATCTATCAAGGCTGCAAAATAAAAGAAAAAAGGAAGAGAAAAAGAATGAAATTACAAAGAGAGATTATACATTTAGAGGAACCCACCCTCGGTCCACAAATAGCCAGGTTTCTGAATGCTACCCTTGTTCGCGGGGCTGTGGCTGTAATATCCGTTGTCGTCATCCTTAACATCATCCCACCCCGCCCAGTTGTCGCCTCCCTGACTCCCCTTCTTGGTCGGCTCTTCCTTCCGGTCCTCGGAATTGTAACAGTCGTCCCACAGGCTCGCCGCGTTGCAATGTTTGTTCAAATGGTCTTCGGAAGAGTCCCAGCCTTTGCTCCCCTGCCCAAACTCCTGATAGTGTCTGTTCTTGTCGCTGTCGTTGTGTTGCCAGTCATCCCCTTTCCAGCCGATACAACCATCCTTGGTGTACTCCTCAACCTTTTGTGATGCCATTGCCATAACACCTTTCATGATTCCCCACGTCTTTTGGCGAATTTCGGTTGTCTTCGTTGCGACTACGGTCACTGTTTCGTTCACCTTTTGGTCGTAGCCGCCCTCTCTCACCTGTGTATTTTGGATGGATTGGTTTCAAAAATATTCTGCGTGTAAATAAGAGGGCTGAAGTTTCTTTGCACATTGAAAGAAATGAGTTTAAACAGAAACACAGTCGTATTTTTCACACACTGTTCAATACTACATGAGATAACATTTAGGGTTTTTTTTTGCATATCTCTCCCTTAAATCTTGCGTATTTTGATATCTGTTCCTAAAAAATTCGTATTTACTCTCAAGTCCCCCAAATATTAAACGTTAACTTTAATAGTCCATCCATCATGTATTCTGTTATTCTGTTAAAAAGTTAATTGAAATTACATTAATTAACGATTAAATAATGATAACAGCTAGTTAATTAATTAAGAAATAAACTATAATTAACCATTAACCCCCTTAATTAACACTTAACCACCGAAAGCGCAGGGGAGGCGGCGGCGCCTGCCCCCCAGACGGGGAGGAGGCGCCTCCTCATCCCCCCGAAAGCCCAGGGGCGCTCCCTCCCCCTCCTCCTCAGACAAGTAGGGGGAGGAGGCCCCAGAAACACCCGGACCCCCCCACTAAAAGCGCGTTAAGCCCTAACCCTAACAGAATATTCCCATTTCCAATATAACAGAAAGTTAGTGAGAGTGACTATTAAGATTAAAAGTTTAAGATTTGAGGGACTTGAAAGAAAATATAAAATTTTAAGGGATAGATATCAAAATACGCGAGATTTAAGGGACGGATATGTGAAAACACCTAAAATTTAAACAGCCGTCTTGGCCTCGCATAAATTAGGCAAATCCTTGAAGCTTTTTAAACATGAGCCTCAATTATAAAGGAACTAAATCCAATAGCATGAGCAACTCATAACAAATTAGATAATTAGATGGAATGCTTACATGTCTGAAGAAATCAAATCACATCATGAATGACGCATTGAATTAACAATGAAAACATCATGTGGACTCGTCCTTTAAACCAAGGATAAACCCAACCCTGAACCAGTAACAGGTAGGCCTCACATGTGATTGGTTACTAGTGCTTGTTTGTATAGCAACGCATTATGAATACCATGGAAACTTCAATGGTGCAATGTAGGTGAAGTGTTGAAACCAACTGGTTAAGACCCATTTTGATCCCTTGAACACTTATCTCCTCCAATTCTTTTTTTAAACAAAAACACTTGATTTACTTTGTTTGGTATAACAAATGTCTTACCCTGGACTTCAACATATCACTACCCATGAACCATCAGTAGCAATTGATACACTAATTGATGATGCACATGTGAGAAAGGTCATCGATTCTATTTCATTGAGCACATGCATTAGTTCTGTTCCATTCTCCGTGTCTTCTTAAGTCTATCTAACTGTAGTCCTCTCCGTGATGAGGAATATATAGCACTTCCTTTAGCACGCGATAAGGTCCAAGATTCTCTTCTCACTTTATGTGAGAGGCATCAAGGACACCTCACTGATCCTTTTTAGCTTTTACCAATACAAATTTCAACATCCATCTCCAATCCATCATCTGATCAGTTTAGCACTCGATTCTTCCTCCCTTGTTTCAGCAAGCAATAGCTTAAAACGGCCACATAAATTTGATGTAAGGATTTTGATACGGATGAAGGTTCATCGAACGTGGACCATGCGTCGAACGTGGACGGTGCGACGAATACGGACGATGCATCGAATGTGGATGGTGCGACGAATGCGAACGATACATTGAACGTGGACGGTGCGACAAATGCGGACAAATGCGGACGATGCATCGAACATCGACGGTGCGACAAATGCGGACGATGCGGCGAACATGTAAGTGATCTCATTTGGAAATGATTTAATGCGTGAATCGTGTCATTTAATGGGAGAATAGTATTAGGACTTTATTTTGACAATATTTTAAATAGAAAGGGTGATTAAGTCCTTTTGACTAATAACCTAATTAGTGAAAGTATTATTATAAATAACGGAGGAGATGAAAGGGGGGAAGATATGTTGAGTTTTGAGGAGATGAAAGGGAGGAGGATATGTTGAGAATTAAGAGAGAATATGATAAATTTTTTAGATCTAGTGGGAGACTTAGGCTTTGTCTCGAATCAAAGCTAGGAGAGCGATCCACCTTTCGAAAGTGGCCAACTTTATCTTTGTATTTCAGTTTTCATTAATAAAAATCCCTCTTTCTTTCCCAAATCTTGTCCCTACCCCTAAAAATCCTATCTTTTCCATAAAAACCACATCTCTCATCCCAAAAAAAACCGATAAAATCATATTTTTATCCTAAATCCATATCTGAATCACACCAATTGGTATCAGAGCACGACGATTTTGCGGCCATGCAGCCATGATGGAAGATCACCAGGTGTTTGATGAAATGCTACAAAGAGCCCTTGTGCTGCGGTAAGAAGGGAACAAGCTTCATCGGTATAAAGATTCAGTAGACAGCTAACAAGTATGTTCTCGCAAAAACTCATAACATTCCTACAGCTAAGGATGGAACTCAACATTTACAATGTCTAGTTAAATTGATGGGTTGTTATCTAATGACTGAATGCTAACAAAGTTGCATTGCATTAGGTTCAGAGATCTTAACTTTTGATTCAAAGAATGTTACAGTTTTTATTTACAGAGAACAAGCTTATAGAGTACTTGATTTTCTCGAAGCTGCAGATGATGAGATGATGAAGTTTTATGGGATTTTTTCTGAGGATGTAGGAGAAGAAACCGAAGAAGAAGACAAAGGAAAAGAAAAGGAATGAACTAAAAAATCATTGCTTCTGAGGATGAGACCTGTCTGAAGGGCAATATGACATCAAATCTGAACAAAAACAAATATAACGGCACAGATGCGGAACAAAAGATGCCATCTTTGAAAAGGGACAATAGCAAATCATCTCTTTAGAGAAGAATGTCCAACAAAAAGATCAGGCTTAAGATCTGAACCCCTCCAACAACTCCAACGAAGATCCAAGGCATCCCGACCATCGAAATGATGCAGATGGGGACAGCGGCCCCCTTACATGTCCCCAGTGCAATGGGGTCCCTCTGCAGGGCCGACAGGGCCCCCTGCTTGCGTTGCAGGGCCCCCGTGGGCCCTGTCCTGGCACCCAGGAGTATCGCAGAGCTTCAGATGCAGATGGTGGGCTTAGTCGGGTCTCGCGACTAGCTTCATGCCGTGACGCATCCACGAGAACCATTGGTGATTGTTGTAGCTTCCTTCCGGGCTTTGTGGAGGACGATGAAGACCTTGCATGGCCTTTTGATCCAGGAGGGGACGGGCATCGTCAGTTAGAGGAACGTAGCTCATAAACTTTATGCACCACCTTGAGAACAATGTGGTTTTTTGGAGGCGGAGTAATGATACGGATGGGGGTCCGTCGAACGTGGACGATGCGTCGAACGTGGATGATGCGTCAAACGTGGATGATGCGTCAAACCAGGACGGTGCGACGAACGTGGACGGTGCGACGAATGCGGACGGTGAGGCGAACATGTACATGATCTCATTTGGAAATGATTTAATGTGAGAATCGTGTCATTTAATGGCACAATATTATTAGGACTTTATTTGGCAGTATTTTAAATAGAAAGGGTGATTTAGTTCTTTTGACTAATTACCTAATTAATGAGAGTATTATTATAAATAACGGAGAAAATGAAAGGGGAGAGGAGGATATGTTGAGTTTTGAAAAGAATTGAGAGAGAATAGGATAAGATCTTTTAGATCAAGTGGTAGAGTTAGACTTTGTCTCGAATCAAAGCTGAGAGAGCGGTCCACCTCTCGAAAGTGACTAACTTTATCTTTGTATTTCAGTTTTCATCAATAAAAATCCATCTTTTCTTCCCCAAATCTCTTCACTAGCCCTAAAAAATCCCATCTTTTTCATAAAAACCCCATCTTTCACCCCCAAAACCCCATAAAAATCATATTTTTATCCTAAATCTAGATCCGGATCACATTAGATTTTAGGCTAGGGTTCTTTATAGCAGGAAGAACATGCCTCTTTTTTAAGGTCCGGGTTAGAAGTACCGATTTTAAAAGCCACTCTTTTTGAAGGTTAGGGGCCTAGGGATAGACACAAGGCATAGAGGGCCAGAGGCTTCTTATTCCATTTCTATTTGATCTAGGTCTCTGATGAGATCATTACGTATCAGCAGAGAAGATGCAAGGGGAAATCAGCGGAGCAAAATTAGGCGTCGGACAGTTTTGGAAAGTTTTTTGGTCTGAATTAGTATTTTTTATTTTTGGAAGGTTTTAGTATTTTTCCTTATTTGACGAGATCTGCTCATATATATGTTTAGGGCAACCGTCATGTTTTCTTATGCAATTTGTGAGTGATAAACCATAGTTCTTAGATTGTTAGTCATAGATCTAGTGAGAGAGTAATTTGTAGTCGTAGATCTAGTTTGGAGAGCCGGCTCCCTCTCAAAAGGGGTCGATTATCTTGTGTTCCATTTTGATTCCAATAAAAATCCCAAATTTCAGCCCCAAATCTATCAAAAACCTATCAAATTGGTATCAAAGCGAAGATCCGACATGGCGACAACAAGAACAAGTTCCAAGGTGGAAGATCTAGAGAAGAGGGTGGTGGATATCGAAGCTATCAAGGAGAAGAATGAAGCCATGGAGAAGAAGAACGACTCCTTCGAAGGGAAGTGCTCCGATATCGCGAAAATGATGAAGGCGTTGATGAAGAAATAAGACAACCCGCGTCACGAGGAGGACGAGTCCAAAAATGGTAACTTTTTTGCTCAATCTTCAGATCTAGGACCAAAGGAATCACCTTTGGACAATGGGAAAAGAACATCATCACTTTGGGCGAAGAAACAACCAGAGAAGAAGGCGGTGATCGCGAAGGGGCAGATCCGGATGGAGCGAGGTGCCGTGAGAAGGCCGTCGGGACCCTAGCCATCCATGGGGGTTCGGCGGGCCCACAAGGCCATTTGCGCAGCCCTAGGAGAATTCATGGGGGCCGCACGAACCCCCAGGAACATCCTGGGGTTCGCGCGACCCCCAGGGGACCTTCCAGAGGGCCACGCGATCCCCCAGGACCTTCCTGGGGGCCGTGCGGCCCCCGGACTGCTCCATGGGGCCGCGTGACCCCCATGGTGGGGCGCAGAAACCCCCAGTTCAATCCTGGGGGGGGGCAACAGCCCCCAAAGCATGGAAAGGGACAGATTTTCACCCCAGGGACTGGTTCTGGTGCTGGACAGTTTTCGGGGGCTGGTTCTGGTGCTCGTCAAGGCCTCAATACATAACCAAGCAAACTGAAGATCATTTTCAAGGACCATGGACGCTGACAAACCATTCAGGAGGAGAAGGACAGGCAGCGAGAGCCCGCCAACAAGGAGGATATGGAGACCTTTGGGGTAACCCTTGGGAGCACCGAGGCCCAGTTAGAGTTGATGGAGGTTAGGAAAACGGCGGCGTAGGAGAACTATGGGATGAAGGGAGAGCACAACGCAATGCCCACCACCAGTTTCATTTTGGGTTTCCAAGGGGAGGGCGAATCAAGGCAACGCTGGGTTGGAGAGCAGAGTCCAGAAATTGAAGATGCCTGTTTTCGATGGAGAAGTCTCGTATGCCTGGATCTATAGGGCTGAGATGTACTCTCAGGTGAATGGATTGACGGAGCCAGAGAAACTGCAGGCGGCAGGGCTCTGTTTGGAGGGGAAAGCCATTGCACGATACCAATGGAAACTGCAGTGACGACAGATTAGACCGTGGGAAAAGTTGAAGGAGTGCTTGCTCGATCGTTTTCGAGATACTCATGGATGGGATTTGTACGAGCAGCTCATGGCTCTGTAGTAGGGGGCACGGTGAAGGACTATGTGGAACGATTTAAGGTGCTCGGAGGACAGGTGAGGGGTATCCCGGAGGCAGCCTTGATGGGAAGCTTCATGAAAGGGCTTAAGCCCAAATTCGGGCTGAGTTACTCATGCAGCGACCGAGTGGGCTGATGGATGTTATGGAGCTGGCGTAGATGGCGGAGGATAAGAACGCAGCTGAGCGACACGCAAAGGGAGGATGGAGCAGAGGTGCCTTCCGTCCCGCAGGTCAGGTAGGAGGACAGAAGCCAGCAACGCCAGTGGGACAGGCTTCTGGCGATCAAAGAGAAGGGCATCGTCACACAGCCTAGTGGGCCGTTTCGGAGGATGACAAAGACAAAGTGGTCGAATAAGAAGGCAAAGGGGCTGTGCTTCCGATGTGATGAGAAGTACGGTCCTGAACATAGATGTCGGGAGAGAACCTTACAGGTGCTCTTGGTGCATGAGGACGGAGAGACTGATGTCGAACATGGAGCAGTTCTTGGAGGTAGCAGAGGTGGAGCAGGAGCATACATATTTGGCCGTCGCGGATGTATCACTCAACTCCGTAGTGGGGTTCACACCGAACCATACTATGGAGTTGATCGGAGAGATATCGGAGCAGGAGGTGATGATGCTGATTGACAGTGGGGCCATACACAACTTCATTTCCAATCGAGTTGTGGAGCAACAAGGATTGGAGTTGGTGGATACGGGTAGTTTCGGGGTGATGATAGGCACCGACCAGGTAGAGCGTGGGAGAGGAGTATGCCGAGGCGTGGTACTGACCCTCCAAGGGGTCAGAATTGTGGAGGACTTCTTCCCGCTAGATCTGGGCAACACAAACGTCATTTTAGGGATGAGATGGCTGCAGAGTTTGGGGGAAACCAGGACGAATTGAAAGTTGCTTCGGATCGAGTACCAGGGGGGCAAGTTGGTGACGCTTCAAGGGGATTCAGGACTGTGCCGTTCACGGGTTTACCTGAAGGTGATGACTAGGACCTTACAGGCATTTGGTGGAGCTACAGGGTTTAGCGGCGGAGACATCAGGTCAGGGAGGGGACATACCTGCAGAGATCCGACAGGTGTTGGATCAGTTTGGGAGGGTTTTTCAGGAACCTCATGGACTTCCACCCCACGAAACCACGAGCACTCCATAGTGCTCAAGGAGGGAATTGCGCCAGTCAGTGTCCGGTCTTACCGCTACCCCTAGATTCAGAAGGGAGACATCTAGAAGATGGTGGATGAGATTATACAGGCGGGGATGATCCAGCCCAGCACTAGCCCTTTCACCAGCCCGGTGCTACTCGTGAAGAAGGGTGGAAGCAGGAGATTTTGTGTAGACTACCGGGCACTGAATAAGAAAACTGTACCCGACAAGTTTCATATTCCAGTGACCGATGAATTACTGGATGAGCTGCATGGGTCAACAATATTCTCGAAGATCGATTTGAAGTCGGGCTATCATCAGATCCGAATGAGGTGGGAATATGTGGAGAAGACGGCCTTCAGGACCCATGAAGGCCATTACGAGTTTCTGGTCATGCCCTTCGGGTTGACTAATGCACCCGCTACATTCCAGACCTTGATGAACAAGGTGTTTAGGCCTTACCTCCGGAGACTCATGCTCGTCTTTTTTGACGATATACTGGTTTACAGCCAGACCAGGGAGGCGCATGTGGAGCACTTGACGGTGGTGCTATAGAAGTTACAACATCAGCTTTTCGCCGACAGGAAGAAGTGCCTGTTTGGCCAGCGGAGCGTAGGGTACCTGTGTCATATAGTCTCCGCTGATGGTGTCGAGGCAGAGAGTTTGAAGATAGCGACAATAGTGGAGTGGCCGCGCACTATCACCTTACGGGGATTGCGGGGATTCTTAGGCTTGACGGGCTACTACAGAAAGTTCGTCAAGCACTACAGCACTATTGCCTGGTCCTTGACCAAACAGTTAAAGAAGAACAATTTTCATTGGGGGGAGGAAGCAACTACCACATTTGAGGCCCTGAAGAGGGCCATGACGAGCGTTCCGGTGTTGGCGCTCCAGATTTCAGCAGGCCATTCGTGGTGGAGTCTGACGCATCTGGATATGGACTGGGAGCGGTTTTGATGCAGGACCAGAGGTCAGTCACATACTTCAGTCAGTTACTATCAGCTAGAGCACGGATCAAGTCCGTGTACGAGCGCGAGCTATCAGCTAAAGCACGGCTCAAGTCCGTGTACGAGCGCGAGCATTAGTTCTCGCCGTTCAGAAGTGGAGGCCATACTTACTGGGCCGACTATTTCTGGTGCGTATTGACCAAAGGAGCCTCAAGTACTTGTTGGAGCAGCGGATGGTTATGGAGGAATATCAGAAATGGCTGACGAAGCTTATGGGGTACCAGTACGAGATCCAGTACATGTCAGAATTGGAAAACAGGGCAGCTGACGCCTTGTCGATGAGGGAGATAGACCCTCAGCTGGTGGCTCTTTCGCTGCCAGTATTGCTGGATTTGGAGCCACTAATGAGGGAGATAGCAGAGGATGTGGAGCTGGGCAAGATTAGAGCGACGTTACTTTAGGATCCCGCAGCACATCTAGGATACATGTGCAGGGTTTTCTGGGACCCTTAGGGCACAAAAACTCTAGTCCCGTCCTAAGTCGGACGGAACATAGACAGAAATGCAGCGGAAAAATTTTATGTTAATCTAATTAACATGCAACCCTAAGGAACCAGACCCTATTAGCCAGGAACTCTGCCAACTTGGGGTGGATCTGACCACCCCAAGAGGGATCTAACTACTGTGAATAATTAAATGAAAACTTAAACACATACCCGGAATCTCAGCCCTGGGACAGGCGAGATGTTCCGCGCCGTCTTCCGAGCTGCTCCCGTCTCTCGCCGAGCCGCTCCTTGAACCGCTCCCCGCACCGCTCCTAGAACCGCTCCACATCCCGAGGCGATCAATCCCTGTGTCGCCGAGCCACCCACCGCCGAAGAAAGTTTCACGCGAGTGAAACCTCCGCCTAGATTTCGGATCTGAATCTGAACTCCTTTGCGGCTTTGCTAGAGCCCTCAGGAGCAAGGCAGAAATTTATAGGGAGAGGAGAATATTAATTTAGCTTAGATCCGAGCGTGCTCCAACATTTACGAGAGCCGCTCAGATCTAGAGCTTGGGACGAGTTTTGAGGAGGAGAGCAGACCCCTATTTATATAGGCGGCGGACTCTCCCCTTTTCTCAAAATCCGATGTGGGACTAATAATTGAGAGTTAATTAAATCAAGTTAGTTTGCCTTTCACAAAGTGCAAACTTCCGTGAATTTTAACTCACTCACTGTTGAGCTTCATGATTGATACAACATATCAATTCGAAGGGCGTTCAATGGTGAACGCATAGGAAAAAACGGCTCGTCAATCCGAGTCCGTTTGACCCTTCAAACAATTGTCCAAAGTTAGCCAAAAGTCATGCTTCTCTTAGAAACGTAGCCGTCAAGAAAATCCCAGGTTTCAAAAAACCCTAACCAGAAAATTCGGGCTTGGTGGGCCTCCATTTTTGCTGGTTTCAGCCCAACAATTTGGGCTGACTTGTTTTGGCTATAACTTGTGCATTTGGACTCCGTTTTTGACGCGGTTTGAACCTGCGTTTAGAGCGGGACGATCCCGTCATCTAGGTAACCTTTTCAACATGTTTATTTAATTAAATATAGTCTTAAACAATTTAAGATACATTTAATCTCTTTTGCATCATATGCAAATTAGTCCCTATCTAGGCTTAAATTATCATTTGCATCAAATACAAATGATCCGAGTGCATATTCCTCTACATCTCCCACTTGCACTCAGGATCATTTATCCCGAATGCATGAGATGATTACAAACATCTTTTGCAATATTTTATCACTTGCATCAAATGCAAATTATTCTCCCTAACTAATTTCTACCTATTACTAGACGAAGGTCGTACTCTGTGTGAGACCCGACAGCCTGACCCTTACAACAGGTTGGGCTCGAAGCCCTATACGGCAGTGACCACGAGCAGTGGTTGCCGTCCCTGCTTCAGGAATCATCATTATGTGGTTGACTCATTGACATGAGTATTATCGGGACCACCCTGACTGTTTCCGTGATGAGTTCCGCAGTTATAGTCTCTTCGTCTAAACTATGTCGTGTAAATCAAGTCTAGGGTACGGTCAAACTGTCAACCCCAATAACTTGACTTCGGTTAGTTTCTATCGATCTTTTAGGCAAAAATGTTGGACTTCTTCCAACATACTCTGGCCAGAGTTTTTACTAAAGACCGAACTAACCCTACGACACTAACTCCCATTGACCGGGAGAGACGAATCCTCTCTTGGTCATTACTCTCCTCATACGTTTCAAGTGTCACCCAATCAAAGACCTTTCGACAGGCCTTGCCTCGAAGCTAGGTCATTTGATCTAAGTGGCACCGTTCACGCACAGGTTCGTCAAAATGACCTCAAGTCAAAAGACCAACTAGCCTATCATCACTAAGAGTTATTATTGACAGATTGGTCAATGTAACCATATGATAACTCTTGTGGATCGTTCAGTGAACTCATTCTCTAATGAGCACCTGTGTCTCGTCTCCGACTTCGCCAAGTCAAGCGATCATGAGATCATCACCACCGCTGAACGGTGAAGACTAAGACACAATGGTCTATCCGATGTTTCGATATCCTTGTCTCGAAACATCTACGACCATGAACCCTTTTAGAATTATGCTACAGACGGTCAAACATTTCTCCATGATCGAGATACTCATCTCGATACCTGTTTGACCTTGCATACAATCTCAGGACTTTACCTAAGTTAATATCTAATGTTAACTACATTATAACATAACTTAGATAAATTATTACCAAACAGCTTACTGTTATTTCGAACAAGATGTTTGTGCTATTCACACACAGAGATAGATTGCCTCGAAGGTATCTTCTCTCAACATCTCCCACTTGCACTCAGGCCCATTTATCTCGGTATCTAATACCGTTTTTACACATAAGTTTTCCCGACTTCATGTGGTAGAGCCTTCGTGAGTGGATCTGCTAAAATCGTCTATACTATAGACTTAAGGGTTTCTATGTTTAGACCAACCATTTGATTCTCATTCAAATAATTCATTTGGTCTTTTGGAATCCATAATATTTTAATTTACTTGGATCTTATCCAATTCATCGTCCTTACGATAATCATTTAAATTAGTTACTGGTCATTTCAAATGGCTCATATTTATTTCTAATAAATTATCAAACTCTTTTGATCACTTTGTCAAAATATATGTTCCATCCCTTTGATGCCTCATATGAAATTTACACGCTCCCACTGACCTTGAAAACTATCTGGCTAATTCATATAAGTTGGTCCGTCTAAATCATATTTAGTAAAACGAACTTGTAAGTGAATGCTCCAATTTTCATGGTCAACTGAAGCGTTTACATCGAGTTTGGTCCGAGTAGTTCTGTACACAGCTGCTGGTGGAAAACGGTTTCATTATAATCTATTTTATAGGAATTAGTATGGAAAAACCATTCTCGACCAACACTTCACTATTTTCTTTTCTGCACCAATCTTTCAACTTAAAGATTTACTTGCAGAAAGTGAGGAAACATTTTCCTTGTGCACATAAACTAAATTCCAAAATTTATTTACGCACACGGACCTATTCTGATTGCATCAAGTTTTTAAATCGGAGTTACTTCTCCGAATTTCATCCCGGAAGTTGACTAAGTCATCATCAGTTATGATGTTTAACTCGACTCTGTCTCACGAAATTCGAGTAATTATACAACTTCCTAATGATTGATTTGATGAATATCTTATTAATAATGTCCTCACAGAACATTATCAAAACCTAGGCATTACAATCTGGGACTTAACCCAGAGAGAGGACTTAACTCAGAGTCACTTACTATGTATCGCACCAAGTCTCACTAAGTGTGATTCATACATTTTAACACACGGATGTGTTAACAGACTTGACCTGAGAGAAAATCACATTTTCTTTTAATTACACAAGATTTTATGTAGCTAAGTATTTGACCATTCGATCTAATCGAATCAGTTTAAATACTTTCTACTTTTCGTTCTTTATTTTATCAGACTTGTGTTTCATCAAGAACACGTGTCTTAATAAAATATACGAATAACTTATTTTGGTTAAAATAGACTCGGGTACATCAGTATGTACCAGCCTGAGTTCGACAACTCATTCTCCCTCTGTCTTACAGATGGGTTTCAGCCATTATATCTGAGAGGATAAGATTCACAAGTGTCCGTAGACTTCATAATACGAGAGGTCAGACCCATCTTTATGTGACTTGTGAAGCTTAGTCTCTCGACACGGCCTAGTCTATTTTACTATATAAGTTTGCTAATATCTTGTGTATTTATATATTAACATTTAATATATATATATATAGTTATTACAAATTACTTAACACAAAACATTGCTTCCGAAGCAAGGTGACGACATTCGTCAAAAAATGTGTTAGACGTTTTTGTATAACTATTTATTCTGAAATCGTGACATCAAAATATATCACATTTTCATTTCCTTATACTTATGCTTTTACTAATTATAAATTAAACTAACTTTCTCAATTGACTTTCCAGAGTGCCTTCTTCCTTTTCTAAATCACATTTAGATATTAATTAACCCAACATAAATAGCTATGCAAGCATCTTATGTATCCAAACGCTTGAGCTTTGCAATCTCGAGTTTAGCTCAAGAAGTTGCTTGTCTCAAGATCCGGTTGGGATACATAGTCTTGCACCGCTCATGCACTCGTATTCGACTCAAACGGTTTGATCGAATTCTCGAACTTTGCGGATCGGAATTGTTTGTCCATACAACCTTGAGGGTAGCTCGACAAGTTGTAGGGAGAAACATACTTCGAATATCCTATATGTTCAAGCTGCCTCATATAGAGAAGAGTGACATGTAGCTTTAATTTATTTGTTGGACCCAGAACTTAATGAAATCATATTTCTTAAGTCTGTTCTTTAGAAGGTCATTTTAATGTCAACGAGAGTATAGTTTAATCTTATCAATTAGAATTTAACTTGATATTCAATTAATCAACCTATTTGACCAATTAACTAATTCCATTAAAAAAATTATATTTTGATTCCTTCGGTAAACATAGTCTTGCCCTAGTTTAGCATATGTTCAATATTAAATATAGGTAGAATGGCTTTCATCTATCTATATCCTCCCACTATTTTTACGATCGTTTTAAAACTTAATAACGAACGATTTAATCGAATTTAAAAATTAGTGAAAGAGGGATCCAATCATCCCTAACCTCACAACCTTGAGGAGACTCAACAAGTTGATTGGTTCCATGACTGGTAGACTAACTCTTGGTCAATCACATCACATGTGATTCCCTGTCGATTTTTACCCACAGTCACTTATGATCTTGATGAGACTCAACAAATCATAATGACTGGTCTAGTCAGACCCTTGATTTCGCGTCCAGATTTGACTTAGATCGATACTCGAGGAGACCCGACGCATCGATTTGGGTCAAGTCTAGACTACATCACATGTATGTTGGAGTTTGTTCCTTAAAGAAAAACAAGTCACGGCTTGAGGAGACTCAACAACTATAATTGTCTTCTTTGAGTTACCAAGCTCCAAAATCAAGGAGGGATACGAATTAATCTTTAATAAGATTTATAACGCATTGACTAGATATAGTCCAGGGTGTCATACAATCATGATTCACGACATTGCGGTCCAGCGGAACACAGCCAGGGAATTGACTAAGCCAGGATCACTGCCCCTTGTACTAGCAAGGGTTGACCCAGAACTCTTAGCCAAGCACATTGACTGGATCATGGTCCATTGAATGAAGCTTGTCATTTTTGTATGTGTGCCATAGACTAAACAGCTTTTATTAACAACTAATTAATCCTATCAACTAGTTGCATCCTTAAATTCAAAATTTTAGGATTTGTTTAATAACTTTTATTAAGTCCTTATCAACTATAAGGTTCACGTGCTATCCTAATCATTATTAGGATTTTAATAAATTTTATTAACAACGCTAAAAGCGAAGTCCTTTAATGAAAAATAATTATAACAATTAGAATTACAAATTCATTAAAGGGACTACCCTAATCAGGAATTAGGTCTTGAAGTGTTGTTAATGTTTTATTAAAACACAGCATGTCATTAAAATTCAAGTAATAAATTTTAATCATTATTTAATGGCTAACCTAAAGGGTTGTCTTGTGTTATCAAATAAGGGACAAAAAGTCATAGCCATTAAAAATTTACACTAATTTTATCGCATAAAAAGTGTACAACTATTTAACAATTAAATAGACTAAAGTTTATCGCATAAACAATTTTAGCATGCATACTTAAATTCAACATTTAAATTTAAAAATACGATTTCTAAAACATTTTATTTTATCTCATAAAGTAAAAGCTTGTTTAAAAAATCATAACATTTGCATGCTACTTTAAAATATTTATCGCATAAAAATTTTAAACTTTTAAAATCAGTTTTTAAAAATATCTTATAAATTTAAAACATCATTTAAAAAATTCCATGTTTAAAATTTATCACATAAAATTTTAAACAACATTTTAAACTTATCGCATAAAGTTTTAAAGCTTTAAAACAATTTTAAAATTTATCACATAAAATTAAAAATTCCATTTTAAAACTTTCATGTTTAAAATTTATCATATAAAATTTTTAAATAAAAAAATTTAAATTTATCGCATAAATTTAAAGAAAACATTTTTCTGTAAAAGCATTCAAATAATAAATTCGCAGTCCTAGATCAGCATACAGAGATGGCTCTGATACCAATGCTGGGTATCGCTCTGATATCATTGCAACGCTGTTAAGGCCCATCATCCATGGCACCTTAGACCCGTCACAAGATCCCTCACGAACTTGTTTTACGGCATGCCTCTCGACAACGCCCAACCCATTATAAGATCCCCATCTTATCGGGACTTGGTACGGTAAGAGCGATTACTTCGGGTCAGCTCATAACCCGAGAACCCGTACTCAAGCTCAACAAGCTCTGATGCCAATGCAGGGTTTTCTGAGACCCTTAGGGCACAAAAACTCTAGTCCCGTCCTAAGTCGGACGGAACATAGACAGAAATGCAGCGGAAAAATTTTATGTTAATCTAATTAACATGCAACCCTAAGGAACCAGACCCTATTAGCCAGGAACTCTGCCAACTTGGGGTGGATCTGACCACCCCAAGAGGGATCTAACTACTGCGAATAATTAAATGAAAACTTAAACACATACCCGGAATCTCAGCCCTGGGGCAGGCGAGATGTTCCGCGCCGTCTTCCGAGCTGCTCCCGTCTCACGCCGAGCCGCTCCTTGAACCGCTCCCCGCACCGCTCCTAGAACCGCTCCACATCCCGAGGCGATCAATCCCCGTGTCGCCGAGCCACCCACCGCCGAAGAAAGTTTCACGCGAGTGAAACCTCCGCCTAGATTTCGGATCTGAATCCGAACTCCTTTGCGGCTTTGCTAGAGCCCTCAGGAGCAAGGCAGAAATTTATAGGGAGAGGAGAATATTAATTTAGCTTAGATCCGAGCGTGCTCCAACATTTACGAGAGCCGCTCAGATCTAGAGCTTGGGACGAGTTTTGAGGAGGAGAGCAGACCCCTATTTATATAGGCGGCGGACTCTCCCCTTTTCTCAAAATCCGATGTGGGACTAATAATTGAGAGTTAATTAAATCAAGTTAGTTTGCCTTTCACAAAGTGCAAACTTCCGTGAATTTTAACTCACTCACTGTTGAGCTTCATGATTGATACAACATATCAATTCGAAGGGCGTTCAATGGTGAACGCATAGGAAAAAACGGCTCGTCAATCCGAGTCCGTTTGACCCTTCAAACAATTGTCCAAAGTTAGCCAAAAGTAATGCTTCTCTTAGAAACGTAGCCGTCAAGAAAATCCCAGGTTTCAAAAAACCCTAACCAGAAAATTCGGGCTTGGTGGGCCTCCATTTTTGCTGGTTTCAGCCCAACAATTTGGGCTGACTTGTTTTGGCTATAACTTGTGCATTTGGACTCCGTTTTTGACGCGGTTTGAACATGCGTTTAGAGCGGGACGATCCCGTCATCTAGGTAACCTTTTCAACACGTTTATTTAATTAAATATAGTCTTAAACAATTTAAGATACATTTAATCTCTTTTGCATCATATGCAAATTAGTCCCTATCTAGGCTTAAATTATCATTTGCATCAAATACAAATGATCCGAGGGCATATTCCTCTACAACATGATGGACGGACGGTGCTTACTGCATAAGGGGCGTTTGGTGGTACCGAGGAGCTCAACTCACATTCCGACATTGCTACAGGAGTTCCACGGGAGTACGATAGGGGGCATTCAGGTGTCCTCAAGACGTACCAGCGCTTGAGCAAGGAGGTCTATTAGGTAGGGATGAAGAAAGACGTGGCAGCATGGGTAGCCAAGTGTGACGTTTGCCAGCGTCACAAGTATATAGCTACAGCTCCTGGAGGATTGTTACAATCACTGGCGTTACCAGATCGAGTTTAGGTGGAGGTCACCATGGATTTTATTGACGGGCTTTTGAAGTCGGAAGGATACACAGTTATCATGGTGGTGGTCGACAGGCTAAGCAAGTAAGCACATTTCGTGGCGTTGAGGCATCCGTACACAGCTGTGACAGTGGCAACATCGTTTATCAAGGTCATCCGATTGCATGGAGTACCTGAGGCGATCGTTACAGACCGGGACAAGGTCTTCCTCAGACACTTTTGGATAAAGCTGTTCAAGATACAGGGGACAAAGCTGAAAAGGAGCATGGCTTACCACCCCCAAAGTGATGGCCAGACGAATGTCGTCAACTAGAGTATCGAGACATATCTCCGTTGTTTCGTATCGGATGCACCGAAGTAATGGGCCAGGTGGTTGGCTTGGACGGAGTATTGGTACAATACTTCGTTCCATACGACGGCTCAGACCACTCCTTTTAGGGTGTTATACGGGAGGGACCCACCACACTTGTTGCATTACGGTCGAGGTTCCACACCAGTCACTCAGGTGGAGCAGTTGCTAGAAGAGAGGGATCAGATGCTTCAAGAGTTAAAGCGTCACTTATTGCGAGCACAACAGTTGATGAAGGCCCAAACTGACGGACACAGGCGAGACATTCAGTTTGCAGAGGGCGACATAGTCTACTTGAAACTTCGCCCATACAGACAGAAATCACTAGCTCACAGGAGAAATGAGAAGTATCTCCTTGTTATTTTGGCCCTTACAAGGTGGAGGCGCGTATTGGGCAGGTGGCTTATCGACTGGGGTTACCCCCAGACTCAACGATTCACCCAGTATTTCATGTTTCACAGCTAAGGCGCACCATCGGCGACTACACACCTTCTGCCTCACTGCCACCGACACTGACAACAGACATGGAGGTGCTTTTGGAGCCATCGGAGGTACTAGGGGCTCGCCAGGGACAGGCAGGAGAGTGCGAGGTTTTGGTTAGGTGGTCTGGTCTACCAGACCATGAGACAACATGGGAGCCCTGCGACGTCATTATGCAGAGGTTTCCTGACTTCCACCTTGAGGACAAGGTGGTTCTTTTGGAGGGGAGTAATGATGAGATCATTACGTATCAGCAGAAAAGACGCAATGCGAAATCAGCGGAGCAAAATTAGGCGTCGGACAGTTTTGGAAAGTTTTGGGCTGAATTAGTATTTTCTATTTTTGGAAGGTTTTAGTATTTTTTTTATTTGACGAGATCTGCTCCTATATATGTTTAGGGTAGCCGTCATGTTTTCTTATGTAATTTCTGAGTGATAACCCCTAGTTCTTAGATTGTTAGTCATATATCTAGTGAGAGAGTAATTTGTAGTCGTAAATCTAGTTTGGAGAGCCGGCCCCCTCTCGAAAGGGGTCGATTATCTTGTGTTCCATTTTGATTCCAATAAAAATACCAAATTTCAGCCCCAAATCTATCAAAAACCTATCAGTCTCCTTTCTTTGAAAGGGGAACAAAAACATATAAAGGGCTCACCTTTTCCCTGCTTCTACTAATACAATTCACACGGGGAAAGTTTATGTTTCCTCACATAGTAAATTAAGATTATTATGAAGAAAAAACTTCTATTATATTTTACTTGTATATCATCTATTAATGAAATTTCCGTTTTTGCAAACATATCCCTTGGAAACTGCAAAACAAGGTGTGGTCATATGATCTATACAAACTACTGTAGCAACTATTCAAAAAGATTTAACGCGTCAAGTGAAAGAATGTGGTCTTCCCTGAAGGACCATGGTGCGGCTGATTTTTGGGTGGAGGGGTATTTGAGTAAAATAACAAATAGGGTGTTTTTCTATTTAAGGGGGTTGAGCCGGCCCTAATTGTTATATGAAAATTGTGAGAGTTATTTCTTTTATTTCCTTAGATCAATTGTATTAGGATTTCTATTGTGCTCTTAGATTAAATCTTTAGTCAATTATCATTCTATTTTGTAGTCGTAAATTAACGAGTAGCCTCTTTTAGTCCTTTTTATCATACCAATCTTAGCGGTACGTATCAATTTGGTATCAGAGCACTAGATCCAGGGCGAGCTCCCGCGCCATGGAACGGATCAGAGAGGAAATAAAGGAGAATCAGGTGAAAACTGAAACAAAATTGGCGGCGATAGCGGAGGCAATAGCGGCGTTATCCATGAAACTCAACTCAAAGATGGATCCAAGCAAAAAAGGAGCCGCTTTTGACAACAAATAAAAACTCGGGGCTAGATCTGAAGATTTTAAGTCCAGATCTACTAGATCCGGAGCCAGATCTGGAGCTTTCAGGCTTAGATCCACCAGATCCGGAGCCAGATCTGGAGCTTTCAGGCGTAGATCCACCAGATCCGTAGCCAAATCTGAAGAAGTTAGGGTACAACGACGCAGATCTGTCGTCGGAGAGGGACGACGAAGCCGATCTAGCCACATCGAGCTCCCAATTGATCGCCGTAGCTCCGGCGAGCTCCCAGAAGATCGCAGCAGCTCCGACGACCTCCCAGAAGAGCACAATGGTGACGGCAAACACCCCTATTTGTTATTTTACTCAAATACCCATCCACCCAAAAATCAGCCGCACCACTACTCCGTCCCTGAAAAACTACCTTGTCCTCAAGGTGGTGCTTGAAGTCCGTGGGTCCACCATTCCGCCAGGTCGATTGCAAACCTCCTCCCTGGTCAAACGGATGGGATTGGTCCCCACCGCTTTCAACGACGTCCGAAAAACTATCGTCGGGCCAAGGTGGGATCCACAAGACGTCGTCAGACCCCCACAAATACTCTAGAGGATCGACGACGTCGTTGTACTGCTGGAATCCTCCTCCGGGCCCCACCGGTAGCTGCAAGTATGGTGTATGAGCTGTTCGGGCCCCATATTGTGCCCCAGGTGGTGCTGACGAGGTCGGAAGGTGGTGTCTGGTCCACAGAAAGTGTGACTGGCCCACCTGCAGGTCGGGCGTCCCTCGGAAGGGGACGCGTTGGCTGGTCGAAGCCCCAGGAGGGGCGGGCGGCACCTGTCGCCCCTCCTGGGGTTTCGCTGGCCCCCAAAAAGCTGCCGGAGGGGTGGCTGCCCCCTCCGATGGCCGGCGCACCTCCCCGTGGCGGGGAGGTCGCCGGGAATACTCCTCAATCGTCTGGATCTGCGACGTTTTGTTGTTCGGGGTGCTGGCCTTCGTCTTCGACATCATCCGAAACTCCTTCGTTAACAATCACCTTTTTTTCTTTCCTCTTCCACAAAGGTGGCTCCTTTTGACTTGGATCAAGTAAATCTGGCTTTGAAAGCTTCGGATTTGGTAGTGAAAAATTCAGATCTGGATCTGAAACTGGAAGATCTGGATATGAAACTGGAAGATCTGGATCTGAAAATATCTGATCTGGATTTGAAAATTTCAGATCTGCACCTGCAACTTGAAGATCTGGATCTGGTAGATCTGGCCTTGAATGCTTCGGATCTGATAGTGAAAATTCCAGAGCTGGATCTGAAAATTTCAGATCTGGATCTGGTAGATCTGGCCTTGAATGCTTCGGATCTGATAGTGAAAATTCTAGAGCTGGATCTGAAAATTTCAGATCTGGATCTGGTAGATTTGGCCTTGAAAGCTTCGGATCTGGTAGTGAAAATTCCAGATCTGGATCTGAAACTGGAAGATCTGGATCTGAAAATTTCAGATCTGCATCTGCAACTTGAAAATCTGGATCTGGTAGATCTGGCCTTGAAAGCTTCGGATCTGGTAGTGAAAATTCTAGATCTGGATCTGAAAATTTCAGATCTGGATCTGCAACTTGAAGATCTAGATCTGGTAGATCTGGCCTTGAAAGCTTCGGATCTGGTAGTGAAAATTCCAGATTTGGTGCGGCTGATTTTTGGGTGGTGTATTTGAGTAAAATAACAAATAGGGGTGTTTTTCTATTTAAGGGGGTTGAGCCGGCCCTAATTGTTATGCGAAAATTGTGAGTTATTTCTTTTATTTCCTTAGATCAATTGTATTAGGATTTCTATTGTGCTCTTAGATTAAATCTTTAGTTAATTGTCATTCTATTTTGTAGTCGTAAATTAACGAGTAGCCTCTTTTAGTCCTTTTTATCATTCCAATCTTAGCGGTACGTATCAATTTGGTATCAGAGCATTAGATCCAGGGCGAGCACCTGCGCTATGGAACGGATCGGAGAGGAAATAAAGGAGAATCAGGTTAAAAACTTAAACAAAATTGGCGGCGATAACGGATGCAATAGCGGCATTATCCATGAAACTCAACTCAAAGATGGATCCAAGCAAAAAGGAGCCGCTTTTGACAACAAATAAAGATCTGGGGCTAGATCTGAAAATTTTTAAGTCCAGATCTACCAGATCCGGAGCTTTCAGGCGTAGATCCACCAGATCCGGAGCCAGATCTGGAGCTTTCAGGCGTAGATTCACCAGATCCGGAGCCAGATCTGAAGAAGTTAGGGTACAACGACGCAGATCTGTCGTCGGAGAGGGACGACGAAGCCGATCTAGCCACATCGAGCTCCCAATTGATCGATGTAGCTCCGGTGAGCTCCCAGAAGATCGCAGCAGCTCCGGCGACCTCCCAGAAGAGCACAAGGTGATGGCAAACACCCCGGGAGCCTCTCCGACCCTCCAGAGGTGTTCGCCGGCCACGAAGACCCCCCAGGGGGCCGCAGCTGCTCTGGCAACCCCCCTTCGGGGTCTGGCGGGGTATTCGAAGCGAGGGAGTGTGCTCGCGGGGACTTTTAGGCGTCTCCGACCACGCCACGGCGGTTTTTCGACCCGCCGCCTACACCAGCCCACTCCACTCCTCCGGGCGAACCCATCGAGGCCCTCGCCGTAGCGGTGGACGCCGGCGACGCTGGGAGGTGCGGAGGTCGACGACGCCAAGGATTTTCGAGGGACGTCGACGCCGTCGTCGGCACTGTCTCGACCTGCGACCGCCGCCATCAGCCTCGCCTCGACGAGACGAGGTCAGTGGACCCCTCCCCGCCGCCATCGGGAAACGGCGCCACCGGAAATCCTCGTCGGCGCCGACGAGACGATGTCGGCTTGGGGTCGGCTCGATCCAGCGGACCCCAAGCCAAAGCCGTCGGCTCAGCCGAGCCGACGGCTCCAGTCGGCTCAGCCGAGCCGTCGCTCGAGCCGACTCCGCTGACGGCTCGGCTCGAGCCGATGAACACTGCCGGTTTTCTATTTCCTGGGATTTTCGGGCCATTTTCTGCCGATTTTCTGCGCGGGCTTCGAATTTTGACGTTTATGGGCCCGTTTGGAGTCCGAATTCAGAACGAAAAGAGGCGCTGCGTAGAAGATTCAGTAACTGACACTTCCCCACTCCTGCATCAACGTTTCGAGGAAGATGGAGCTCGTGGGTGGCTCTTTGATCCAGGAGGAGGCGAGGAGACTCGTGCCAACGAACAGAAGACCTCATTCGTGGACTTCATGCATCACCTTAAGGACAAGGTGGTTTTTCAGGGACGGAGTAGTGGTGCGGCTGATTTTTGGGTGGAGGGGTATTTGAGTAAAATAACAAATAGGGGTGTTTTTCTATTTAGGGGGGTTGAGCCGGCCCTAATTGTTATGCGAAAATTGTGAGAGTTATTTCTTTTATTTAGATCAATTGTATTAGGATTTCTATTGTGCTTTTAGATTAAATCTTTAGTTAATTGTCATTCTATTTTGTAGTCGTAAATTAACGAGTAGCCTCTTTTAGTCCTTTTTATCATTCCAATCTTAGCGGTACGTATCAAACCAAACATAAAGTGGTGAGGTTTCATAATGGTCCCCTTTGTGAAGACTGTCCATCTCAAAGATGTACAACCTGCTGACGGCATGAAGCTAAAAACATGAAAAAAAGAACATTGCTACCATGGTATGTCTCTCTCTGCATCAGGGGTCCAGGCGTCATGCACACCAATATGGAAAGGAAATATGCAGTCCGCAATAAAATTTTAAAAAAACTGTTCAGTAAGAGCAAGTACCTTGGAGGTCAGATCCTTTGTGCTTGCTTGGACAACGCTGGCAGCAGATTGGGCCGCAGAAGCTGCAACTAGGGACATACGGCCAAAACCCTGAAGAAACAAATGAAATTCAGATGCCTATTCTCCAGAAGGGATAGTGAATGCAATTGCTCTACTATTTACAAACCAATATACTTCTTCATAGCATAGATATCAAGCAAACACCTTCTCTAACAAATTACAAGAAAGGTCCGAAATGTCGGTTTCCATCTTGGTATGGTTTATAGCATGGATATCAGCTTTATTGGAAGTATCAGAAAATATATATATAAAGTATCAAGTTTTATGCATTGGTCGCCTAGGCTCGACATGATTGTTAGTTTCCAATAGATTTCTCTTCAATAAGCACCTCATCTATCTATAAATCATATTTATCGTCCAGGGCACTAAATTCTATTTTTCTAATTCTATCAACAAACCAACATTCCAATCAAACCTTCTGATTGTTAATGAAATGTAACTGACCATTACATGATATAAAATTGAATTTCAAATTTTGCCAATTGAAACCTTGAATCTCCTTTTATATCAGCTGTTATCAGTTAGTATCAGTGGTAGCTAGGGTCGGCCGGTTTCAGATGAATCGTATTGGTATGCTTGAAATCTGATATGATATGAGCAATACCTATTGGTATCGGCCAAGCTTTTAAACATTGCTTACAAGTTTAAGCGGTCAAGTAATAGCAAATCAAATGTAGTTATGGATGGAGGTAAGGCAGCAAGGTCACTCACATAAAAAATGGGATATTCCTTAAAAAGATAATAAACAGCAATCAAACACATCTGACCATACAAGTTTAAGAAGAATCATGTAACCCCAAAATATGAAAGATTACAAAATTGGATTAAGGAATACAAGGTATTATGGAAAAAGAAAATATACTTACAACATTATTACACGAATAATATGAGCAAAAAACCATACTATGAACGATGACAAAGTGAGTTAAAAACACCAAGCAATGAATGTATCTGTAGGAATTAGAACATGCAACCAAAACCACACGGTCCTGGAGGAGGGGCATCCTCTTATATCTTCTCATTTCAATTTGCTTCAATGTGTCTGGAAGAACTGTTGTGGCTAAAGTTCCTGGCAACAAGTATGATGCCTAACACACTCTATAAGCATCAATTCACACATTACAATTTATCTCATATAGCCCGTTAGCAAAGCTATCAATTGTTGCAACTTCGTTTTGGTTGATTGGAGATGCTCGTCATAAGATGATGTGTGATCTTCATAAGATGATGTGTGATCTTCAGCGGACGTATCCTTCATTTCCTCCAACATGGAAACTATGTGTTGTGTTTTAAAAGTCTTAATCTACGTTCTTCCAGTGGCATGAAATTTCTCACATAATGAAAACAGTGGAAAGGTTACCCCTCTTATAGAGGGATATATGAGCATAATGGAGCAAATGCTTATGACGCTTAATTACATTTACACAAATCTTATGCTTGAAGAACTATATATGCATTGTAATCCATGAAGAACTGCTAGACTAATATCAGTAATACAATATTAAGTGAAAAGACCAATTTACAATACCATATTCTTAGAATTAAGCTTATAACAGTACCATATTCTTAGAATTAGCAACTAACCAAGATTATACCTGAAGAATATATGGAGCAAGACATTTATAGCAAATCTGGGCAAAATTCTCACATGAGATTGATGCTTAGCACTTCAATTTCAAATGCGAAACATTCTTCTAAACCTGTGTTTACAACCTGGATTATTGCCCAATCCATTTCAATCACCTCCTTTTTCAAATCCTTACATCGCCCCTTCAATCAGTACCACTGCTCTACCAACCTTTCCACCACTATATCCACAACTCTGATTGATACCTTACCTTGTCACAACAAAACATTTTCAATCAGAACCTACCACTAACAACCTCCACCATTTACCAGAGACATCTAACCAGACATTCCCCTTCCATAAGCACTCTCCAACAACCACCACAACTTTCACATAATCAACCTATGCTAACAAGCTCAATATAACAGAAACTACATCTTTCCTATAGATATAATAGTTGAGCTAACATAAACATATCACTTTGTAAAGGTCCTACTCAAGTTGCTAAAGACATCATCAAATATTTTCCACGCTGACAATGGGCCTGACTCTAGGCTTCTTCTGTTTCATTCCCGTGATCCAGGGGTAACATGATACAGTATGGAAAGGGAAAATTATGGTGGGGAAGATTGGAGAAGACAGATTTAGAGATTTGATAGAATTTTAGACCTCACACCTCGTAGATCCTACAATCACGGGCTCACACGCTTCGAACATGGAGATTTTTCGAACTTCATGCCCAGATAACCAAACCCCACGTTCTTAATGCTCAAGATTTAAATGACAAACAAATTTTACACAACTTTCTTTCATTCAATCTCTCTCCAATAGGACAAGTGTTGATGCCTTTTTATAAGCTTACAACTTACACCAACTTCTATCATAATCGATGTGGGACTAAAAATTGTTGGATCCTGTGGATAGCAAACAACACTAAAAGGGGGGGTTGAATAGTGTTGTGCAAATAATAAACTTTTTCGATTGTTAATAAGCGTCCTTCTAATGTTGCCTAAGAAACCAAGTAGAGCGATCTACGCTTGGTTCTTAATCAACAAAATAATCTTAAAATACACAGAGGAATTTCACAGCAAGTAGTCGACTCCCTATGAACAGTAGTCGACTCCTAGAGTATTTATAAGCACAGATAAGATTGCAAGTAAGATAAATATTATATTCACAGCGGATAAAAGTAAGTTGATCTTTGCAACAAATGAATAACAATTAGCGAATAATAAAGTAAGAGCAAAGATAAACAAACACAGATAAGCAATCGCAGACACAAGGATTTTTATCCTGATTCCCCACAACTTTTGGGTACGTCCAGTCCCCGACTAATCCGGTACGAGATTTTCCACTATCTGTCTTGGCAAATACAAGCACCTAACTCCACTCGTTAGGATTTCCAACGACCTAGTCTTGACCAGGATTTCCGACTGGCAACACCTAGACTTGTCTAGTGTTCCAACAACACAATAAAAATGATATCCAATTCACCACAATAAATTGGTGGAGATTGGTTTTACACCCAGATTCTATAGCCAAACAATGATAGACAAAATTGTGTGTAGTGGCTTGATAGAATGAGATTCTAGATCACACAAAGATACGAATGAATTCTTTGTGATCTAGATCTATTGTTTTTTCAAAAATCCTTTAAACAAAAAAATCAAGAAAAGTAATACGAATTTGAAAAACAGTTAGCCAATAAAATAAGAATATGATCTTTAAAAAATAATAACAGAATTTTGCAAGATCACAAATAAAATAGAATTGGCTAGAGAAAGAATTGAGAGCTTAGAACTTTAGAGCGTTTGCACGAGAGATTTTGAATTCGATAGTTGTTGAATTTTTCTCAATGAAAACGGTCCTCTATTTATAGGACAAAAACTGAGAATTCGAATTTCAAAATACTTTGACTTTTGTCCCAAAAATTATGGAGAAAATCGCTCAACGATATTTCAAAATTCAAGTCAAAACGTCAAACTTTTACAGCTGGTAGTCGACTCCATAGGAGTGGTAGTCGACTCCCAGTGTGTTTCAGGAAATCTTGATTCTCAGCTGGTAGTCGACTCCCTACCTTTGGTAGTCGACTCCCAGAGGAGTTTTTCCTGCGACACAGCTAGTCAGACAGGTAGCTAACTCCAGGGTGTGTGGAGTTTCACTACGGAATTTATAAGTTGACTAGAGAAAGCTCTCAAAAACATTTTGAAGATGATTTAAAAGATACTCAAAAAATATTTTCAAATTGTTTGTGTGTGTGTTTGTCTATATGTTTTGGCTTTAACAATACCCTAAAGAGACACAACACACTCACTATAGACTTAGGACACGTCTTTGGAAGCTTGATCAATTTGATGAAGTAGATGTGGGCTTCACTTGAGCTTCTTGTTCTATTTGAGCTTTGAACTTCATTATTTGATCTTAGCCACGTTCGTCCTAGTCTTTGAGCGTAGATTGCGCTTCTTTGAATATGAGTAAAGCTTCGCATATCCTGCACACTTAATTGTAGTGTAGTTAGTACACTAAATTTCATTTGGTGTGCTCATCATCAAAATCACTTGGAGTGGAATTCAATTTCCATCACTCTCCCCCTTTTTGATGATGACACCCAAATGAAAAATGAAGTTTGAAATCTGAAAATACATGAAAGTATACTTACTCCCCCTGCTTTGATGTGGTTCTCCCCCTGCATTGAAGCTGTTAGCAATACAATACATATAATTTCATTTTTGCATTTCATATCTTTCTCCCCCTTGTCATCAACAAAACATATCAATTGACAAAGTATTAAATCATATGAATCATAGTATGATTAGGAGGGGAATTCAATTCCCTATTCCTGCAAGAGAGATATATTAGCAATTCAATTCCTTAATATATTGCATAGAGGATAGGTTTATGGTAGCAAGCATCACACAATTAAAGAGTTATTACAAACCATAAGTTTTAAAGACATAGTTTTTGAGAACCATTGTTTGAAAAACCATTGTTTTTAAGAACCATTTTTAAGTGAGACTAAGGATGACCACCGTTCTTCTTTAGTTCCTTGATCTCATCAAGGATCCTGACAAGCGTGTCCTCCGTCATTTTGTTGCTTCTCACGACGAGCTCCTTAAGGTCGTCCACCTTTTGGTTAAGGTCTTCAAAACCTTTCTCTTGTGATATCTTCAATTTCCCAATCTTCTTTAGAAGCATTTCTTGAAGCTCAAGAATATACGCCGGTGCTTCTTCTTCATCTTCTTCTTCGCTTCCTCTTTCTTCTTCTCCTTGTTCTTCCTCCTCAGAATCTGAAACAACAATTTTCTTACCTCTCCTGGAGGATGATGATCCTCCTTCAGCTGCAAGCTTTTCTTCGGGAATGTTATCAAGATCATGGTGTAGATTCATTCTTCCAAGTGCATGAACATCAAAAACTCGAGCCGGTTCTAGAATTGAGGTTTCATGATCCAAAGGCACATTATAGCTAATAAACAAGATAGTGAGATAGTGCCCATGAGCTAAGGTGGATGAGGGTTTATTAGAAGAAGCTGAAGCAAGAATAGAATCCATGATAACTTTGGCCCAATTGATGCGGATGTTACCTAGTATAGCATAGATACATTTGGCTTGCTTCTCAAATAGGATAGAATGACTTCCAGATTTCTGAGTAATATTATAGGATAATATATTTGCCAGAATTCTTGCCGGATAGCGAAGATCGCTACATGGAAGTTTAGTCTGGAAATGTCTTCCTGGCAAATACATTCTCTCTAGAATACTTCCTTCAGTCATTTCTATTTTATCAAGCAACATGCCAGAATATGGAATTCCTAGGGCTTCTCCTAGGGATTTAACAGTAATGGCAAGCTTTGTATCAAGAACTTTGGTTATGAAGCGGCTTTTAGCAAGGTCGTAGTCCATATTAGCATAGAACAAGTGCACAAGCCTTGGATAGCAAAGATAAGTATTTTCAGAGGAAAATAGGATGGCCAAGTTCTGAAAATCTAGTAAGCTATCAATGCCATAATTTATAACATCATTGAGCTTAACAAAACGTTCATGGAGGATGGGTTTCTTAGTGATTTTGATGAAGTGTTTATATGTGGTGTTCTTGAATAGATATGGTAAAATGGTTTCTTTCTCAGAGTCAATTTCAGATGAGGTTTTTCTCTTCTTGGTAAAAATTCCTTTGAGAGGCATCTAGAAAGAGTAAAAACAGTATTTTTACAATGCTAGATAAGCAAGAGAAAAAAAAATAATGAAGTAAAGATCATGAAGTAAAAAAATTTTTACCTTGAGTAATTTGAGAAAGAGATGGAGTTGAAAGAGCTCCAAGCAACCAAGCACCAAGATGAAATTTCAAGAGAGAGAGATGAAAGGGGGTAGTCGGCTACCCTTAGGGTTTCTCTTGGGGGGTTTTAACATGGGATGAAAGATGATGAGGAATGAGGGCCTTAGGATCAAGTGTTGGATGGTTAGGATAGAGTTTTAGCTTATTGGGTATAAGTTGTCTTTGAGGATATGAACTCATTAACTCTATAGAACCCAATAGGAGTTAGTCAAAAACAAACCCAGAAATTCGCATACACGCTGGTAGTCGACTCCCTTATGTAGGTAGTCGACTCCCTACTAGGTTGAGTCGTTTTCTCATCCCGAGGGGTTTTTGATCCAAGTCGAGTGCGTTTTCTGAACATGAAATGTTTTAAAAGTATAACATAAATATATAAGATCATATAAAGAAAAAAATATTTATTTAATTAAATTTAATCATATATATTTAGCAGAGAACAAAAAAATGAGTCGTGCAAGAAGGTTTTGATGTTGATCCTTTAAGTGTTGGATCTCGTTTTCTTCCTTTCATTTCTTTGGAGTACCTGAAAAATAAAACGTTTATGGTACTTTTTTTTGAGTCCGAGAAGTTAGTCTTTAGGAAGCCAAACCCAGTATGGTTTAGTTCCTTCATGAACAACATATTTATAATTTTTGTTTAAATGAATTTGTTGAACAAAGTCGATAGCGTACATTTTCCTTTGTTGATCAGATAATTTCTTTGGTATCCAGATGCTCAAAAAATTGTCGTTAGAATGATGCATCCTAGTATGCTTAACCCGTTTCTTGGTATGATGTGAATCATAACCGAGTCCGGTTTTGCTAGATGAGGCTTTTGATCTTTTATTATACTATCTAGCTTTCCTTTTCCTTTATTGAAATTCTCAATAATTTTCATCGTAGCGTCGTATTTATCTTTGACAGATACGAGAAGATTATTCAGATTCTCAACTTTTTCATTTACCAATGAAATATCTTTTTGCAGAAAATCATTTTTTTCTTTAAGGATACTATTTTCTTTAATGATTTCTTCTTTTTCTTTAGTATCCTTTTTAATACTTCTAAGTGTTTTCTATGTTCTTTTATGAGCTTTTCATGCATTTTGCATAGCTCCTTATATGCTCCCCTATAATCCATGTCTTCATCATCACTTGATGACGAATCATTGTCGCTAGATGAATCATGATGTGTGCTTACCTTGAAGGATGTGGATGCCATGAAGCACATGTGTGTTGTTTCTCTTCTTTCATCGTTATCTTCTTCTGAGGATTCATCGGATGAGGAATCGTCGCTCTGGTCGAAGGCTGTGTAAGCTTCCTTCTTTGGTCGTCGGAATTTGTTTCTTCCGTTGTTTCGCTTTTCATTATTGTCTTTGTTCTTCCCACGATATCTGGAATCACGATTGTTTCTCTCCAATGGACAGTCTCTCTTGACGTGCCCTGGTTTGTTGCAACCAAAACAAATAATACCGTTAGTGGGTCTAAAAGATCGTTTTCCATACTTACTCGTGATGAACTCTTTAAAGTTCTTTGAGATGAACGCGATATGGTCTTCTTTGTCCGTGTAATCGGAATCTTCCTCTTGGGCTTTGAACGCGAGATTCTTCTTCTTTGGTTTTTCTTCGATCTTCTTGTCTTCTTCAAGCTCAATCTCATATGACATGAGATTTCCCATTAGTTCTTCAATGGTGAGGTCTTTTACATTATGAGCTTCTCGAATGGCAGTTGTCTTTCCCTTCCATTCGGGTCGGAGAGATCTTAGTATCTTCATTACCTGCTCATATTCGAAAAGTTTCTTTCCTAATCCTGCAAGCTCATTTGTAATATTAGTAAAACGAGTATTCACATTGGTGATACTCTCTCCTTCTTCCATTTTAAAAGATTCGAATTTTGAATGTAAAACATTTATGCGGGATTCTTTTACCTTTTCGGTTCCTTCGTGACTTACCTGAAGAGTATGCCATATTTGGTGTGCTGTGACACATTGGGAGACTCGATTGAACTCATTTCCTGTAACGGCGCAAAATAATGCATTCATTGCTTTTGCATTGAGATTAGCTCTCTTCTTGTCGTCGACAAACCATTTCCTAAACTGAACGTCGATGGGTGCGATGTACGAGACTTTAGTAACGGTCCAAGCTTCAATGTCTAATGACTCTAGGTGAGTCTTCATTCGGATCTTCCAGCTAGCGTAGTTGGTTCCGTTGAACAGTGGTAGTCGCATGGTATTCAGTCCTTCAGAGTGAAAGAGTGTTGGCGCCATCACCTTTGTAGCCTCGCTCTGATACCAAGTGTTGGATCCTGTGGATGGCAAACAACACTAGAAGGGGGGGTTGAATAGTGTTGTGCAAATAATAAACTTTTTCGATTGTTAATAAGCGTCCTTCTAATGTTGCCTAAGAAACCAAGTAGAGCGATCTACGCTTGGTTCTTAATCAACAAAATAATCTTAAAATACACAGAGGAATTTCACAGCAGGTAGTCGACTCCCTATGAACAGTAGTCGACTCCCAGAGTATTTATAAGCACATATAGGATTGCAAGTAAGATAAATATTATATTCACTTCGGATAAAAGTAAGTTGATCTTTGCAACAAATGAATAACAATTAGCGAATAATAAAGTAAGAGCAAAGATAAACAAACACAGATAAGCAATCGCAGACACAAGGATTTTTATCCTGGTTCCCCACAACTTTTGGGTATGTCCAGTCCCCGACCAATCCGGTACGAGATTTTCCACTATCTGCCTTGACAAATACATGCACCTAACTCCACTCGTTAGGATTTCCAACGACATAGTCTTGACCAGGATTTCCGACTGGCAACACCTAGACTTGTCTAGTGTTCCAACAACACAATAAAAATAATATCCAATTCACCACAATAAATTGGTGGAGATTGGTTTTACACCCAGATTCTATAGCCAAACAATGATAGACAAAATTGTGTGTAGTGGCTTGATAGAATGAGATTCTAGATCACACAAAGATACGAATGAATTCTTTGTGATCTAGATCTATTGTTTTTCAAAAATCCTTTAAACAAAAAAATCAAGAAAAGTAATACGGATTTGAAAAACAGTTAGCCAATAAAATAAGAATATGATCTTTAAAAAATAATAACAGAATTTTGCAAGATCACAAATAAAATAGAATTGGCTAGAGAAAGAATTGAGAGCTTAGAACTTTAGAGCGTTTGCACGAGAGATTTTGAATTCGATAGTTGTATTTTTCTCAATGAAAACGGTCCTCTATTTATAGGACAAAAACTGAGAGTTTGAATTTCAAAATACTTTGACTTTTGTCCCAAAAATTATGGAGAAAATCGCTCAACGATATTTCAAAATTCAAGTCAAAAACGTCAAACTTTTACACTGGTAGTCGACTCCCTAGGAGTGGTAGTCGACTCCCAGTGTGTTTCAGGAAATCTTGATTCTCAGCTAGTAGTCGACTCCCTACCTTTGGTAGTCGACTCCCAGAGGAGTTTTTCATGCGACACAGCTAGTCAGACAGGTAGCTAACTTCAGGGTGTGTGGAGTTTCACTACGGAATTTATAAGTTGACTAGAGAAAGCTCTCAAAAACATTTTGAAGATGATTTAAAAGATATTCAAAAAATATTTTCAAATTGTTTGTGTGTGTGTGTTTGTCTATATGTTTTGGCTTTAACAATACCCTAAAGAGACACAACACACTCACTATAGACTTAGGACACATCTTCGGAAGCTTGATCAATTTGATGAAGTAGATGTGGGCTTCACTTGAGCTTCTTATTCTATTTGAGCTTTGAACTTCATTATTTGATCTTAGCCACATTCGTCCTAGTCTTTGAGCGTAGATTGCGCTTCTTTGAGTATGAGTAAAGCTTCGCATATCCTGCACACTTAATTGTAGTGTAGTTAGTACACTAAGTTTCATTTGGTGTGCTCATCATCAAAATCACTTGAGGTGGAATTCAATTTCCATCAAAAATTACCAAAATAAAAGAAATAACTAAAATAATAAAAATAACACACTTAAAACGAAATCTGTCAGATTGGATCCATACTATTCTTTCCAGCTTTGAAAAATTCTCCATCTCTTGATAGCAAGAGCACAACCGAACAAAACTACACAGTCATCTCCATGATAGCACATGTAGACAGAATGCAGATGGTGAGTGGCGACCTTCAAGCTTCCGTAAAATATTCAACGCATTCACATCGAGATCAATTCTTAGTAGAGCTCATCGAACATGTATAATGTGTGCAAAGCATCTCTACAAGTTCAAGGTCAAATATTTTCGGATAAACTCTAGTCATCTCATCACACATAACGGTAAAATTATATTTAATTCTACAGCACACGTGTGAGTATTATGATTAATTGTAAAAATCTTGTAAGTCTCGGGATACAAAGCACTCAAATGATATGCATAATACTTAAAATGCAATATGTCCATGATCAATGCTAAACTCTAAGTCAGGACCACTATATGAAGTGACAAAATTAGTGGTTTATTAAGGATCAATCCATTCTTTTAATTTTCACTACACTTTTAGATCGATTAGGCGTCAACATAATTCTTTCCTTCAAATATGAATATATTTGTGTGGTTCTCATAGAATATGAATATATGAAACATCTATTGGTATGATATCACATCAGATGAGATGGGATCATGATAACTTAAAAACTAGATATGTACTAGACAATATTAGGTAACAACATATAGATTATCAACTCATGCAATATTGTAAAGTTATTGCTGTGATTTAATTTTAAGTCTTATCATCTGTATAACTGATTTGGCGACTAAATTCATACAATCTTTGTCAATCATCACTCTAAAAGATCTATCTCTAATTTTGATGCAAGTAAAAAAGGTATTTAGTATTCGCCAATCTTTCTCACTACTAGGTATAATGATCAATCACTTCATAACATGTAAACGGGCACTGATCAAACACTTCATAACATGTAAACGGGCATTGCACTCTTTTATGTCATATGCATCACCAACGCACTTAGGTAGAATGTACTCTTCCTCGACTATCTCATCCTCATAACAAATATCTCCGATGTGTAAGCTCTCGTTGGGAAATTAACTATTAAAATGACCATAACAATAATATTTGAAACATTATACATCCTTTGACTTTTGTTGTTGTGATTCTTTGATTTTTAGCATTTCCATTTGTCTACTTAATAAAAATAACTTCAGACTTGATTGTGCTTGCAATTGTCTACTTAAATTGATCTCCAACTTTAAAGGTATGTTTTCAATCTATGAAATCTTTCAGTTCAGTATCTAACTCTTCATCTAAATGGTAGGCTACATCAATATTATTATCATGTTTGGGATCATTCAATTTTGAAGTTCTAACCTTAGGTCCTTAACACAATGCAAAATTTGTACAAAATGAATTGATGGCCATTTGCAATGTCAAATAATAAGCATATCATCGAATTTATCAATATCATCCATACCGGTCAAATTCCTTTATGAAAGATTAATCCAGTGAGCTATAATATGATATAGGTATTTTCCCCTAAGTTTCGCTTTTATCTCATCTCATATTTTCATATGCTCTTGTCCTAGCTTCAAGATACCTTTCTACCAAAATCCAATAAATTTTAGTTGATCTTTGTAATTACATTATAGCAAAACAAACCTTATGTGAATTAGAGATATTGACATACCAATTGAAATGATCCATTTCTACTAACCAGTCAGAAAAGACCTGGGGTTTATATGAGCCATCAAAAATTAAAGCATCTATTTTGACCATACGTAAAGGATCATCCCGGCCATGTCTAGAGTTCATGTCATTGGTATCATCATCAAAATTATCAAATCTTCTATAGTGGTATCCTTTACATCTCCATCTAGGACCTCTACCTCACTTTATCATATCCCAAATATCAATGTTTGTATTGTCATATATATGGTTATCCTCATGTTTTCATATTTCTAGTGCTTCCATACGTATTGCGAGTCCCTGAAGAATTAGCTAATACCGTCTAATGGTTTTAGATTATTGTTGAATTGCTTGAGAATTTTGTTTGTACAACGTAAAAAAGCATGTCAGATGTTGCACTATTATCACAATCCTGATTGTTCTTTTCGGCCATATTCGTTTCTAAAATTTTACTATTACGCAAGATAGTGTTAGAGACACATCCCATACTAGGCTCCTAACCTAGCTCATTTGTTAGAGACTCATCATATACTAGGCCCCCTAACAATAGCCTTGCTAAGAAATCATCACATACTAGGTCATTAACACTGGACTCACACCCCAATTGTTAAGTATTAGCTAACATCCAACCTAAAACCAATTGGTATTAGGTGAAAAAGCCCTCTAATACTTAACCATTTTCTTTTTTTTTCACTTCCGAAGTGGAACTTTGGGATCGTAACAAATAGATACAAAATACATGTGTGCACTAATTATGCAAAATAAACCAAAATCCTAAAAGGTTGAATCCATATGCCTTTAAAAATGCAATCCTAATTATGATTGCGCAAACACAAATATCAAGACTGAGAAATAAAATGCAATATAAGGATATTTAACTAGTCTGAAACAAAATTTACAGAAATTTCAAAATTTAACCATTGAGAATTTTGATTAGATTAGAAGTCATCCCAAGTGAAGATCAGATCTATACAACAATGTACCGACTTTAAGGTCATAAAGAATCAATCTGGATAATCAATGTTCAACGTCTCACGCGATAAGCTTCAAAAATAGCCCGAAATTACCAAAAATAAAGTTTCAATACTATCGCTAGCTAAAATCCACGAAAAATTCTAAAAATAAAAATTGTTCCAAAAAATCACTTTAAAACCCAAGTTGCATTGTAGAACCAAGCAGCACGACATGGCTCAGCTTGGCCAAGCTATTGGCTTGGCTCAGTTGGAGTAACGTCAGCTTAGGCCGGGTAAAATGGGCTCGGATCAACTTGGGTCATTCAGATGAATAGTGTCGGTTCGAATGAGTCGATGAACAATATCAACTTAGATTGAGCCAATCTCATCGAATTTGGCTCGATCTCGAGTCGATGTCTTCAATGACTGGCAAAATTTGATGTTGTTAGGATGGTTGAAGGCATTGCGATAGCGGCAGATCCCCCAACAAAAGCAGTGACAGCAACGAGACCTCCCAATAGAGATGGTGACATCAATGGGACCTCCAATGAGAGCAAAGACTTCATGAGGGTGTTTGAGAGATGGACATCAGCAACGACAGTGATGGCAAGGGAACATCAAAGACTGCAATGAGGGTGTTTGGGAGATGGACATCAACAACGACAGTGATGGCGAGGGAACAGTGCGGCAGTGATGATTGAGGATGATGACGATATTGAAGGTGAGGGATGGAGGTGACAGTAGCCTTGAAAGGAGGCTACGGCAATGGCAATGGGCGATGATAGAAGGTGTAGCAATGGAGGATGGTTATGATTAAGGTTCTGAGGAGCTTGGGTGGCTAAAGCTGTTAAGAATGGTTTGATTTTTTCCCTCCTCTTCTCTTTTTTTAATTTTGATTTTGATTTTGATTTTTTGGAACTCTCTTCTTCTTTTTTGATTTTTTTTATTTTGTTTTTTTTTTTGACTAAAACATAAAAAAAATGGAGAAGATGGCGGCGAAGGTTTATGATGATTTTTTAATCTATGGGAATACTAACCTGGTCTAATGGAGAATATGAAGACAAAATGGGGGTAGGAAAAATTCAAGATTTGGCTCTAATACCAAGTTAATGCAGTACGAAAGCGGAAAATTGTTGTGGGAATATTAGGAAAGAAATTTTTAAGTATTTGATAAAAATTTAAGCATCTCACCCTAAGATCCGACGATCAACAACTCACACACCTCGCACATGTAACTTTTTCAAACTTCACACCTATTGAAAAAGCTTCACACCTATTTTACGAAGCACACTCTCACACTCTCAACGCTCAAGATTTAAATGGTAATAAAGCTAACAAAAAATTTCTTTCATCAATCTCTCTCTAATAAAACAAGTGTTGAGAACTTTTAATAGGCTTACAACTTACACAAACTTTTAATGCAAGCGACGTAAGACTAAAGAAATTACTAAAACAAGAAAAATGATTAAAATAAAAAGAGGACTCAAACTCCTACTAAAAGAAACTTAAAAACTAAATAATAAATAAAAGATTCAAAATCTAATCTGAATCAAATTGGACCCCCATCATAACCAAATAGCCTTACTCAAATATCGATACATGACATCTAAATACAGGGCTTTAACCATCTAATTTAATGTTTAAGTTGCTCTCAGAAAGGGCGGATGAAAATTGAAAGAACTACAAGAGTCCTCTGGTCTCTTTTCAATGCTTGAATCTCCCGGGCTCATACACTAACGACACTAATATTCCAACTCAATTTCATAAAATTTCATATATATAAAAGTAGCTTCACCAACCTCTACTATGGATGAAGGGATAGTCTAACACTTAACCTTACTTGGCTAAGGAAGAAAGCAAATTCTAATATATTTCAACACAAAGTCAAACCACACCTAGTCCTATATGCAATAAGATATCTGATTTCCGACCTTCAACGAAGATAAAACTCTCACAAAGAAACCTTTCACATTCAATGCTGCTATAAAAGAACAAAACCAATGATTCTTGCCTCAAACGAACAATTTTAACACATAAAATTTCTTTAAAGGACAGTATTTTTGTTAACTGGAAATATGAAAAAATTAAAGAAAACCAGACAATAACCAAAAATTCTTCACATTGTTCGAATTCCAACATGCTATTACTGGATGACCCTATTGTCACTGGATTTCATTTCCTACTGCCATGTTGTGTAAAAATTGGAAATAAAATAGAAAACCTATGATACTAAAGCAGTTTAAGAACTGTAGTTCCACCTGAACGAAAGAGCTGGATAGTTACTAAGCAACTCTTGAATTTGGTCCACAGACCTCATGCATTTCAAAGCACTAACAATACTTCAATAATTTCATTCTGGATGACTTTCAGAAATTTCTTGTGTACAACACCCAGTTTACATCAATCACCCCAATGAATATAGATTCATCATCTAGGAAAAACCCCGTGCACACGTGCACGGCAAAAATGAAGACGGAGGAACAAAAACGATCCGATAGGAAGCCAAGGGGAGAAAGCGAAAAAGGGAGGGCGTGTGTGTGGGGATTGTGGGGGGGGGGGGGTGAAAAGTGCAATTAGGGATTTTTAGGGGGTTATTTCTGCAAAAAAACCACAAAAAAAAATTTGTCCTAATCACAACCGCGTGTGTCCTAGTCACAACCGTATGTTTTATAGAATAGATCATCTAAGCTAACGTATCTTGAGCATATGTTGTAATAGAAAACAGATGCAATTATTTTTATACTATTCTTAATGTTAACCACACTATTTTTACCCAATTTTGCTACATCAAATATGCAGACACTTCAAGACACTTGGACGCATGTGGTCCACGACATGGACATCTCATATAAAACAAACAAGTAGAGCATTGTTAAACAATCATTTAAAGTCAAACCCATGTCATGCTCTTTCCCTGGTATCATGATAGGCAAACAAGCAGAATTAAAGAGAACTCATTGGTCATCTAATTATGAAATATAATGTAGAGATATTTAATTATATTTAATATACGATTAAGAAAGTCAATTATCAATGAATTTATAGAATAGCTTCTCGGGTGCGACGTTATAAAGGTTTATGTCAGGGGCACATGCCGTGTAGAAGCAGTAGGCCTAGCAAAACAAATTAAGCTCAGGAACTAGGATGGATATGTCTAATATGGTTGAAACTCATACTGACCCAATAGAGTTAATCTTATTTAGTTATAAGTCATGACATATTTAACCGCATATAACATCTATTATCTTAGTCAACGTGTGAGAAAACTTTCTAATTCCTTACCATAACACCACTTTAAACTCCTCCAACGTGTGTGAGACATAAATCTAGCAAGAATGTTGTTAAAATAAAGGTCCATGAAACCCTCTCAACTTTAAAACATGGCAAATAGCCAACTCTGCCATTTGATGGTAACCAGCTTATATGACAAATGATTTTCCCCTTAATTATCACCTATTTTATATATTGCCCATCGTATAAAACTATCTCCACAAATTTCTAGCTCTTCTCATGGCTGGTGTGCTTACATTTTCAGTTTGTATGTCTCATGTGTTCCTCTGTTGTATCACTTGATGCTCACTTGACATGGTACATGAATTAGTCCATGCCACCAAGTGATTGCAAGAACCCATCAAATGGTAAAATAGTTGGAAAGATCACTCGAGAGAGAGAGAGAGAGAGAGAGAGCCTTAACCTACCTACAAACAAGAGAATCCAATGTTGTAATACACAATTTTATTATGAGTTCGGTCTCAGCTAATAGCGCATTAACTGTTTACGCACCGCATAAGTGCATTACATGGAGTATACGCAAATGAATTTATTACAATATATAAATAGATATAAAATTAATATATGATATATATACATATATACACAAATATATAAGCATGCATGTTAAATGCCAAAAATTCCTAAAATTTGAAAAGGAGAATAATGGAGAACGTGACAATGAGGCTAAGCCACATGTGTCACCCTCAAAAACTACACCATGCCCCTTTTTCGAACGATCAGAACCATGCATTTTGTCCTTCACAATCTAAAATATCAAAACATCAAATATTAGATGAACCAATAGATTTTACCCATTCATCCACCAATCGCAAAAGGTTTTATTCATACGAAATAGTTAATTTTTTCTACGAATGAATGGCTTTGATCGTCCACCAACCAATTGAAATGGTTTTATTCATCCACCAATCAAATTTTAGGTGAACATCAAATATTGGGTTCACCTAAAATTTGATATTTTGATATTTTAAAATATGAAGATCAAAATGAATGGCTTTGATCGTCCAAAAATTCGATCAAAAATTAATGGATGGTAACGTTTTTAGGGATATATGTCATATGTTTTCTATTATTCTCTTTTAAAAATAAGAAAAATATTATATACTTCTTAAAAATTGATAAAGTTGTTATATTGTAAATACAAGCAATGTCTACAAGCAATGTCGGCCATTGATCCAATCAAACAATAATATAATTAATACACGACATTATTAAACTGAAAATAATAACACACGAGTATTAATAATAAAATTGCACAAGTGCTAGCATTTCAATTCCACTATATAAACACAATATTAAGAGAAAAGACAAGCGATAGAGAGATGAAGAGTGGGACAAAGAGAGGAAAGAAATATGTTTGTGAAATTCAGTACGCAGTAAAGAATATAACGAACAACGTAAAGACACACAACACGCAAGGACACACAAGAATTGGTATCGCAGTTCGGTGCGCACACCTACATCTGCGGGGCCACGCCCAGAAATAGAATACTTCACTAAAAAGATCGGAGAATACAAATTCTACAATTCACGCTTTAATAAGGAAGAACACTCTGATCCTTAAAACAAACCGTGATGGGATGATCGCAATCAACCCCGTGAAGTATTCTTGGCAAGCTCCCCTTGCCTGCAAGCTCCCCTTGCACCACCGACTTGATCAACTCCCTTGATCCTGCGTGCGCAGCCGTCGGCCTCCCTCCCGGAGAATCTCCTTGAACTTTTTCAATACAAGCGTCAACCCTAGCCGCCAAACGTTCCACGCCCTAAAAGGCCAACGCCCCGCAATCTTCGGTTCAATCTGCACGCCGGCAATCAAACCTAGATTCGATTCTATCCACAGCAACAACTGCACCGTCTTCAACAAGAAAGAGATCCCGAAAGATCCGTAAGTGGCAGTTGCAAGAGTATTGATTTGCCGAAAATCTCTCTCCAACCGATTCGCAATATAGTAACAAGAGATTATGCCCAATCAACTCTAAATCAGTTAATAACCACCATAAGGGCTAGAAGAGCAAGATAGAAAATAACAGAATACGCAAGCTCCAGTTGCGCATCCTATTGAGCACCAAATTTATGCAAGTAGACATATTTTGTTGAACATCCTGGTCCAACAACCTGTTCAACAAAATGTCCAACATTCTCTTCTACATACGGCAGAGACATCAACCTATCCAACATTCTCCAGTGCCACATATGACAAGCCCGCATACAAGAATGACCACATGATAAATCCTAACAATCTCCCCTTTTGTCATTTGGTGGCACAACATACGGTATGATAGAAGAGGAGGTCATTGATAAACTTTCAAACCCTTGAAGCCACATTTCATCAACAGTAGACACCCAACACAATGACATTCAACAAAACGTTCAACAAAACGTTCAACATAACATCAGTCAAGAAATAAAGGAACCAACAAACCAACAAACCATACCGCATACCACTTCTCCCCTTTTGCGCCACAAAGGACAAATACTTCAGAGATCCGCAGAGGGATCACTCCGTAGAGAGGACAGCTTGCTTTGCAGCAACTCCTTGTGGCGAAGCAGAAGTACCCGCTGACTGTCGAGAAACAGAAGTTGATCATCAATATTCTGAAGAGCAGCCTCGAGAAACTGAATATCAACCACACTCGCTGAGGAAGTAGTGGCATCAGCAGCAGGACAGAGAGGAGACTGAGATGCTGGAGGCACATTGACAGAAGGTTCAGCATGAGGAGATGGAGAGGATGTTGAAGGAACACCATGAAGAGAGGGTAACACATCAGAGATATCATCCATTTTTCCAGCTACAGACTTTATCGTAAACGAAATACTATCACAAGATGAAGGGAGATCAGACGATGACAGGGGCACCCTTTGTGCCAGGAGCATCATAGATATAAGAGCTCCATGAGGTAAAGAAGTCCCGGAGGTGGATAACTCAGCAAACGACAAGATAGAATCAAAGATAATCCTGCCCAAATTGAAGGCCTGAGAGGTTCCTGCAGAGAATAACAACCTGCACATGTCTCGAGTAACCACAGACACATTTGAAGTAGGGAGCCAGTTCCTTGTGTCAATTCTGTAGAGAATAAAGTACTTGGCCGTAAGAGCAGATGAAGGAAAAACAGATGATTTCTTAGGCCACTTCTGAAGCTTCTCCGCAGTCACAACTCGAATCAGTCTATCAAACTCCACTTCTGAAGACTCTCCGTAAGCAGGAGCAGATTGAGGACATTTCCATTCCAGTAATTTGTTCAGAGAGGAAGGAAAGAAAGTAATAATCTTGCCTCGAACATAATTTCTGCAATGCCAACGGGAGGAGCCATCTCCAGCAGTTTTGGATAAATTACAGTAGAATTCCCTGACTAACACAGGATAGTAGGAACTGAAACAGGTTGCAGCATGATACAATCCGAGATTCTTCAGTATAGTAGCTATCTGGGTCTTGTCAAAAGAGGCCATGTTCAGATTCTTTTCAGGAAGTGGCTTTTGCCACGCTTTTCGAAAACGCTGGCAAATTCTGGACTTTTCCCGACACTTCTTTAAACAGTTGTAAAATGCTGAACTTTTGCTATTTCCTATAATATCACTCGAGCGACATTTGATGTAATTATTTTAAATATTAATGTTAGCCTAGGCTGAAACAGTCTCTATTTTTTAGGGGATGCCGCTTCATTTTTCAGATCGCGCTAAAAAACCCAAACCCAAATACTTGAACACATTCTCTCTCCCTAAATCTTGATCAAAAATATCAAAACCCTAATTTTCCCCTCATTTTGCAGATCGCGCATGCTTGCTTACAAGGGATGAGCCGCCTCCTCTATTTCCCCTCTTTCCCCTCTTTCTTCTGAAGAAGCAACGAGAAGATCATCGACTTCTACCCATGTCTATCAGTTCGAGAACCTCTTTGCAAAGAGCACCGCCCTCGTTGCCCCACCGCGGTGGGGGTTTGGGACTACCAGTCGTTCATCATGGCGGCGGCCGAGTACGAGCACCCAGGTTTGGGACTACCCGGCGGTAAATAGATGCAGATGAAGGAGATCACCCGCGTTCCTCGACCACGTTGACAGCATGACTTCATGTGAGTAGTACTTGGTTTCTGCCGTTTGCTTCGAAGTTCTTCTTTGATATCTTTGGATCTGATGGAAATTTTGCTTGATTTTAACTGTCAAAGTTCTGATCTAGTGTAGGTTATATGTTAGTAGGGATCTGTTGATTTTGATTGGTGTTATCCATGGTAATCGTATAATAGCCTTATGATCATGTTTAGTCTTTTCATCAGAATTGCTCGCAAGCTAGAAGCTCGATCTTTTGATCGATTTGTAGCTAGTGCTTCTCGAAGCATGCGTGCGGCAACTCAGGCCTCGCGAAATTTCTCCTTGGGCCTCAGGGCCCCCATCTAGTCTTCATTGTTCTTAAAAGCTTAATGAAACCCTATTTCTTCGATCGGAAACCTCAACTCATTTTTCGTTTAAAATAGCAGGGTAAAGATCTCATCGCCAGCGGCAGGAGCAAGAAGACGAAGCGGATTGCTCCCAAATCACAAGACGTGTAACTCAAGCTCATTATCATGTTATGAATCGATCGAATCAACCTCATTTTTTGTTGTTTGAAATGTCCTTTGTATGATTCGCGTGGGTTTCAATGATGCAGTAAATGGATTTACGGATGATGGGTGGTCATATTGGGAGGCGATGGTGTTGATGATGTAACAATTTTGATAAACTCGTCACAAATAAGCTTCTGCATCTCAGAGAAACTCAATGGAATTTTCACCCCAGGTAAAGTTCAATATCCTAATTAGGTGATCACTTGAGTCGTTGGCCCATTTATCTGCTTTGAATAAAGAAAGAAAAAGAAGTACGATGTTGATGCATTATATTTCTGATAACATGAGTTAGAAGAGTTTTTTTTTCTTGGGAGGAACATCTACAGAACTTCTAACCATTTAATGTTAGGTGCCTAACTTAATCTAAGAATTAATTTCATTGCAACAATATATTATTGCTATGGTAATGACTTCATTGTAATTGAGTTTGGTTGTTTATAGGGAGTACATTAAAAATGATTTGATATCCAGTACTTCACATTTGACACTGGATTACATTTCATATGCAATGGTCTTCTACCAAGTATTTGATGATGATTGAAGACTATGATTTCATTCTTGTTTGTGAACCATCATTAGTGAGTGAATGATGCATCTCATTTAATTGAACTGAAACGGAATTTTGGCTTAAGTTGTTTTTCCTCAAATGTTGATATTTTCTATGTTTTGTAGGCTTCTTGCCGAAGAATGGGACATTTTTTTGTGAAGTATCTGTATCCTTCCTTCACTCCAACTGTTTTCTTGTTCGTGGGTGGCACTATTGTGTATGGAATGGTAAAGTATCTGCAGTGCGAGAAAATGAAGAGCTAGCTCAACATGGTACCATTGTTTGTGATAAATGCAATATGAGCTGCATCGGCTAGACCTACCCGGTAGTTCCTTAATTTGCTTTAGCTTACCCACAGAATCCTTGAAATGTTAACTGTGGATTTTATAGGATCAATAATGAATTATGCTTTCTCATGAATTAGTCTTCAACGTGCTGAATGTATCACTTTCATTCTTCAAAAAATGTGAAATCTATTGGGATAAAAACATTCTTTTGAAGTGTTATAAACTTCAAGAAATGAAAATTTACGAGAACGAGATCTCTACATTTTGAAGCATGTTATATAACAACTACAGTTATAACTTTAATTGAACAACTAAGGAACTGTTGTTGTCAGAAGAAAGAGAATTATGCTTTAGTTATTGTAGGTCACTAATGTTGAATACGACATTGATGATATTTTCTTCATAATCTGAATTCCATATATGTGATCTAGTCCATAATCTTCATTTTACGAATAAATTTATGACAAGTGACCCAAGAAATCATGTGTACACAGAATTTTTTTTGTACAACAAAAACGTACTCTGATTACAACTTAGTTCAAAGAGTGGTGATCATACCTCAACTCTTTATAAAGCCAGGATCAATTCTTAAATATTAATGATGTCTAAAGTCGTAAACAAGAATGATATATCATGCATCTTTCTTGATGATCTGATACATTGTGTGACACTTCAACTCTCTAACAGCCGTGTTCTGCATTTCAACAGGAAAATTACAGGGCAGAATTTAGACATTCAAGCAACCTGGAAGTATGGATCTCTTTGGTGTTTTTGTTCATCACCTTTCCATACCTCCCAACAAACAATGCTTAATGGCTTATATGTAGGACATTTGACATCTAATTACTTCTTCCTTCATGGACACTGAATGTACATGATATTTGCTAGTCTACAAAATGCAGTACTTTCCTATGCAGGTTTGATGTTCATCAACAAATTTTTTGACCACTAGCTGCAATCTAACAAGTATAATAGAACAGAAATCATTCAGAGCTTGAGATGGAAAATCGGCATGTTCTTCCCCAGGAATTCATGAAAAACTCAATCAAGGAAGAAGAGTGTTTCAAGAATCAATCAGCAGCCATAAAGGCTTACATGTCAAACTTGACACTGGTAATTTTCCAGTTTCTCTTTATCATAACCAGTGGATGACCTATTGCACTGTCATTATTTGACTGAGAATTTTGGCCATGATTCCATGATATGGTTCCTCCGAAGGATCCTCGCAAATGAGTAAAGGTACTCAACATTGATTTATATAAATTGAAACATAATATTGAAAACATAGAAATGTTTCTTTAACCGCAACCTGAGAAGTTGATTTCAGTAGATTTGATGCAAGAAAAAAATATTAACTGTGTCGTATGAGAAAAAAAGTATTAGTGAAGAAGCTACTAGTTACTATAAATTGAAAAAATAACAATAAGTTTTGTAGTAGTAGTCTTGATAGGTAATGGCTACACATGCATAAACAGTGAGAGTTTTGCAAATTTATGCATATTTCTCATCCAAATTTGTAAATTAGAAACTTTATAAGTGGTTGCATGATGATCTACATACAGTCTACATACATGTGTTACTGTTGCTTTTTGTGTGGAAAAGGCCCCAATTTTTGGTTTCCTTGTTTTTGTGCTAGTTCTTGATTTGAGTCGGCAATTGGAGTCATAACTAGATAATGAATGATGTTTCTCATTACATTTTTTGTGATCCTATAAAAATCCAGAGTACTGAATTCATTTTAGCAAAACAAACCCAAATGACCAAAAATCAGATGAAAGAGAGAGTGATCGTTTCAATTCAGGTATTTATTTTCTCAGTTACTAGCATTTCAAACAATAGGTTATTTTGCCCTTTCTTGTTATATTCCATGGTTTTGCTCTCTCGCACCTAGTATTTGCTTATCTTGATGGGTAATAACGTGTAAATTATATAACCAAATAGAATTTGTAGCTTTGTTTGGATATCATGTTCTTTTCTTTGTGCCTACATGTTTTGTGCATCAAACGGGATGCTCGTTGCATTTATATAGAAACTTTTGTTGTGATCCTCTTGGATGAGAAGATTTGAAGTTAGCTATTTGTAGATGATTTTGACTGAAGTTGTTACACTTTGAGTCTACTGACAGTGTCAAGCTAACTGAATTTAGTAATGATTTGGATGAAGTTTGACTGGCTTGTATGCATTCAGTAATTTTAATCTTCATTAAGCCTCCATCTTCTTTTCCAGGCTGCCACGAAATAAGTGATTACTATTCACTTTGTTCGAGCTCTATTACCAAGAGCTTTCATTCCGGTTATGTTCTTGGAGAAGGTGGTTTCAGTACCATATACAAGGATACATCGAGGAGAATGTGCGGGTTGGCCTCAAATCTCTTCCTATTGCCGTGAAAATACTAAATAAGGATAGTCTTTAGGGGCACAGAGTGGCTGGTGAGTAATGGTTAATTCATGTCTCATGACAGTTTACTTTTTTTGGGTTGGTTTGCTTTGACTTGTCCTTCAAGGTGTCCTTCAAGGTTGTTATGGAAAATATCAAAAATAGACTTATGCTTGTGAAAATCGATGTTACATATCTCTGGAGGCATTATATTCCCTTTTGCTCTGAGTTTTATTCATTTGTTTCATAATATTTTCAAATCCTTCGGGAGATTATAGTGATCCAGTGATGATCTATTTTTAATTTTATACCATAATAAGTATAATAAGTGTCCAAAGTACCTTCGATCACATATGGATGTCTATATATTTTTATTTTTACAATTAGATATATTTGCAGTCTTATTTTCATAATTTCATTTTGCTCTTAAGCTTGGGCCTGGCAGTTGAGGTGAAGCCATCACTCGTAGAATTCAACATGATTCCTTCCGGTAGTAGAGTAAACAAACATAGGAATCCAGCAAACTTCACTACATGTTTTTGATATGGTATTGATCATTTTCTGAAAGTGAATGTTGTTTTATCATAGCAAGATATCTCAATATTGTTGACAGGAAATTTGCATGATCACTAGCCTTATTCTTTATATTGCAATATTTGCATTCCCTTGATTCATTATTTCATCTATCTGTTTTGTAGGCTTCTTTGATATCTACCATAAGGGGTCTAATCATGCATACTTCATATTCATCAACATTCAAGAACAATTTTAATAGAGCATTTTATTGTCTCTTTATTCATGCATTCTTCATCTGTATTTGCTTCTTTGATATCTGTATTTGCTTCTTTGATATCTACCATAAGGGGTCTATATTATTTGAAGTAGATGTTTGGAAGTAGATTAGAAAACTACCGTATCACATTAGAAACAAATGTCCAGTTCAGAGAACAAAGTTGGTTGAACATTAGAAACAATTTTAAATAGGAGCATTTTATTGTCTCTTCATTTATAAATCATATTTTCTGTTGTAAACAAACATATCCCCCATATTTTCTTCGTTTTAACTTAGTTATGTTTCCCTCATAAAAAAGTTGAAGGCGTAAACCGCATCAGGTGACCAGAATGGAGTCGTAAACGGTTCTGTTGACAACTACAAGTCTGAGTAAAAAGATTTGCGAGCCATCCATGCACCCTGGATTTTTTTTCGATGCAGAATATGTGGATGTTGAATCTTTATTGTTTGGTCAACGCCTGGTTACCCCGATGGTGATTCTCATTGTAGAGGGTTCGGTTTCTTTGTGGGTTTGTTGGGATGGACATGAGATGATGTTTGTGAATCTGGAGGTGGGTTTTTTGTATTCTTTGAGACGATATGGTTGATCTTAGCATACTAGGGAGGATGTTGTGACTTTTGCATGTGTGCTCGTAATGTTACTAATGTCGTGTTGCATCACGAGCTATTATCGGTCGTAATGCAAATGAAGAAAGCATCGACTCATTATGTGAACGAGCTTATCTATATTTTTGGTCTCTTGTTTGTTTCACCTTTCTAAGGTTTTGCAATGACATTGCGTTTGTATTGCGGTTTTCTGGATGTGGACATCTAATGCAAATTGATGAACGGGGTTACAGGAGTATGCATTTGGTCATTGTTGTGGTAATTTTCCAACGTTTCAAGAAAATGCTGGGGAATGTCTTGCCATTTTTCAACGTTTCAAGAAAACGCCGGGGAATGTCTTGTCATTTCCCATGTTTTGAGAAAACGCCGGGAAATGTCTTGGGCATTTCTCAACGTTTCAAGCAAACGCCGGAGAATATCTTGTCATTTCCCAACGTTTTCATGCAAACGATGGTGAATGTCTGGCATTTCCAACGTTTCAAGCAACCGCCGGGGAATGTCTTTGGCATTTCCCAACGTTTCAAGAAAATGCAGGGGAATCTCATGGCATTTTCAATATTTCACGAAAACGTCGGGAAATGTCTTGACCTTTCCCAACGTTTCACGAAAACACCGGCAAAAGTGGCATTTCCCAACGTTTCACCAAAACGCCGAGAAAACATTTAGCAACACCTCCTTTCCAACGTTTTTGCAGCGTTTAGTAAAACGCCTGGAAAACATTTGCCAGCGCTTCAAAAACGTCGGGAAATGTAAAAAAAAAACGCTGGCAGAAGTCCTTTTTTTAGTAGTGAAGTAACGATCTCTCCGAGTAAGATGCCCATCGATTTTTGCGAGCTTTGTCGAAGAATATTCTGCTAAAAGCATCCGAAGAAGTAAATGATGGAGAACGAGAAGAACCGGAAGCTGAGATTTTAGACCTCTTGGAAGGAGAAGTCTCAGTATTACAGGAAGGAGCAGGACGCTTCTTAGAGCACGTACGAGCCTTGCGCCTAAAGGAGGACAGGGGAGGTTCTGATGGACCAGAAGCCTCAGGTGGTGTACCCTGTGTTGCAACATTTTGTGCAACAATATGTTCAACACTTGCTTCATTGAAGGAATCAGCCTCGATCTCAGTTTCAACATTAAGCCCCTCATTGTCAATACCAACCGCACCAGTGCCTTGACTCATAGAACAATTTTCTACAATCACTTCATCATTTACCACACCACCAGCTGAGCCACATCCAGACGCAACATCAGTAGTGACCTTATCAGAAACAACTTGCATCTCACCAATACCAGTTTCACAAGAAGGATTGGAGAGATCCTGAAGGATTTCAGAAGATCCTAAATCCATAGGAAAGAGATCAGGCTCTTCAGAAACGTTTAGGGACGGAACATTATGGGACATATCATCAGCAAGTGGCATGACATCCACTGTCTCCTTCAGAGACGAATCCTCAGTACTTACAACATTTTCATGATCACCCATTACAGAATCTTTTCCAGGCTCAGAAATAACATGAGATGAGGAACTAGGCACATTCTGAGAACACTCATTTACACCACTGTTAAGATCATTGATCATGTGCTGAGAACCTTCATCCACACACGAGGGTGATGCAGAGACAGGTATCTCTTCCTGACACGGAACATCAGACATTTTCTCATCACTTAGATCACCTTTCACCACATCTTCTTTAGTTACCTGCACATCATTCTGCACAATAGGAACCTCAGAGGGAAAATTAGATGAAGACGCTCATGTAGTCCTCCTAGACTTAGGCAAATCAGCAAACACTGGGGAGTCTTCAGAATCTGAGATGTCAATCACATCAACTTCAGAGATTTTAACAGAAGATTTCGGGTTCCAGGTTCGAATGACAACCTTTCTATCTCGAGGAACTCTAACACTCATAACTTTCCCCAAAATCTTCTTACGCATGAGACCTTTAAAATGAATATGAGATACATCCACATAAGAGAGATCCAATTCTTTTCCTGTTCTCCGCAAATACCAGAACCAGTCTTGAATAGTTACCGGATCAGGAAAACTTTCATCATCATCATACACAACATCTTCCTCGGAATTTTTGGGAAGAGGAATTTCAAGAATTGGGGAAAAACTCACCAACTCTAAATTAGAGACTTTAGAAGGATGCATGCCACCAAACGAGGAAGAGGAGAGTGATGGAGAGGGATTACCACTGAAGGATCTTTGCACAGGACGAGAAAACACTCCTTTTCGTTTAACAGGAGAAGACGAGGAAGGCGGAGCACTTTTCCGAGCGGATGTCGCTCGTCGAGAAGACCGACGAGGGGGCAGCGACGACTCTTCCGACTGATTTCTTGTCATTGTAGATAAACAGGGAGAGGCTTCAACCAAGCCGATTTCAAGAACCCTAGATGAGAGGTTAGGAGAATCTTGGAGAAGATTTGAGTTGAGGAAGAAAAAACGCGAAAATGCGCCTTGGGAACGGAAAGAATCAGAGAGTAATAAATATCGGGTAAGGATATAAAAGAAAAAAAAAACCAACCCGTCAGCAGAGATCGGTAGACCCTCATAATGTTGCAACATGATGTTGCAACAAAGTTCTCAACACAGGAAGCAACATTAGATACGACACAGCCCTAGGGCTTGCCGCAATTCTTCAAATCTGGCAGAATCAAGAGGCTTTGTAAAAATGTCCGCTAGTTGATTAGCTGTAGCAACATACTCCATGACTAGGGACTTCTTCTCAACCAGCTCTCTAATAAAGTGATGTCGGATGTCGATGTGTTTCGTTCTGGAATGTTGGACAGGATTCTTGGAGATATTTATTGCACTCTGGTTGTCGCATAAAATGGTCATAACTCCTTGTTCCAGTCCATAGTCTATCAACATTTGCTTCAACCATAGCAATTGTGTACAACAACTCCCTGCAGCAATATACTCAGCCTCTGCTGTAGATAACGATATGGAGTTCTGTTTTTTACTATACCATGACACCAGATTGTTCCCCACATAAAAACATCCTCCGGTGGTGCTTTTCCGATCATCTGTATTTCCTGCCCAGTCAGCATCACTATATCCTGAGACAAGAGTATTCGTATCCTTTGTATACCATATACCATAGTCTGTTGTTCCGCTGATATACCTGATAATCCTCTTTACAGCAGTAATATGAGATTCCTTAGGGCTTGCTTGATAACGAGCACAGACTCCAACACTAAAGCTGATATCCGGTCGGCTAGCTGTTAAATATAACAGGCTACCTATCATGCTTCTGTAGAGAGTAACTTCAACATCTCTTCCTCCTTCATCCTTAGAGAGTTTTTCAGATGTGCTCATGGGAGTCCTAACATGTCTGGCACTTTCTAAACCAAATCTCTTGACAAGATTTCTAGCATACTTACTCTGCGAGATGAATAGACCATCTTGACACTGTTTAACTTGGAGCCCAAGAAATACATTCAACTCACCTACCATGCTCATTTCAAACTCCCTTTGCATGAGATTAATAAACTCATGCACAAGTTGTTGTGATGTTGAACCGAAAACTATGTCGTCAACATAGATCTGGGCAATCATCACACTTGATCTTGTCCTTTGAACAAATAAGGTCTTATCAGCTCCTCCTCATTCGTATCCCTTCTTGAGAAGATATGTGGTCAATCTTTCATACCAGGCCCTCGGAGCTTGTTTCAGCCCATACAACGCCTTCTTCAGCTTGTACACATGATTCGGAAGAAACGGATCAGCAAAGCCTTTGGGTTGTTCAACATACACTTCTTCATTCAACAACCCGTTTAGAAAGGCACTTTTCACGTCCATTTGATGCAGTTTGAAATTTAAGCTACAGGCAACCGCAAGTAATAGTCTAATAGATTCCAACCGTGCTACAGGGGCGAATGTCTCATCGAAGTCAATGCCTTCCACTTGGGTATACCCTTGAGCAACAAGCCGGGCTTTATTCCGGGTAACGTTTCCCTTCTCATCTGTCTTGTTTTTGAATATCCATTTTGTCCCGATGACATTAGTTCCTTTTGGTCTTTCCACAAGACTCCAGACGTCATTTCGTTGGAATTGATTTAGTTCCTCTTGCATAGCTGAGACCCAAAAATCATCACCAATTGCTTCCTTCACATTTTTTGGTTCGGTAGTAGAAAGAAAACAAGCATACCCAGCAAGATCTCTGTAATTAACACGACTGATGCCTCTGGTGCGACGACTGTCGTGAACGTCACCAATGATTAGCTCCGGCGGATGATCTCGTATAATCTTTGTAACTCCCTCAGCACCTTGAGCACTTTCAGCTTCTTCTTGAATCGACTCCATGATGGCAGTATCCTGTGTTGCAACAATTTGTTCAACATTGTTCTGTATGGACTTGTTTGTTGCAACATCACTTTCAACATGAACATCATCCTCATTTCTGTCTTCTTGAACTCCTTTATCACCAGTTAGAATAGATTCTCCCTGATCAAAATCATCAACAACAACGTTAATGGACTCCATCATGACATCAGTTCGTTCATTCAACACACGGAAAGCACGACTCCTTGTAGAATACCCCAAGAAAATTCCTTTGTCACTCTTGGTGTCAAACTTCCGTCTTGGTGTCCGATCTTGCAGAATGTAGCACTTGCTTCCAAAAATATGAAAGTAGGAGACATCAGGCTTTCGACCTTTCCAAATTTCATATGGAGTTTTCTCAGTCTGTGGTCGAAGATAAACTCTGTTGATGGTGTAGCATGCAGTATTAATCGCTTCCGCCCACCACTTAACATTCACTTTTCGGGCGTTCAGCATAACACGAGCCATTTCCTGAAGAGTTCGATTCTTCCTTTCAACAACTCCGTTTTGCTGAGGAGTCTTAGGAGCCGAGAATTCATGTCCTATACCTTGTGCCTCACAGAATTCAGAGAATGAGTGATTCTCAAACTCTTTTCCGTGATCACTTCGGATCCGAATGACTTTCCCTATGTTGTCTCCTCTTTCAACTTGAAGACGAGTACACAGATTTTTGAAAGCATCGAAAGTATCTGATTTCTCCTTCAGAAAATCCACCCAGGTGAACCGTGAAAAATCATCAACACAAACAAAAATGTACTTCTTACCTCCGACACTTGTTTCTGAAGTGGGTCCAATCAGATCCATATGTAGCAGCTCCAGAGTTTTTGACGTTGTGATATTCTGAATTTGTTTGTGACTAATTTTCTTCTGCTTACCTAGTTGGCAGGCTTCGCACACTCCTTCTTTCTTCTTGATTAAAGTAGGCATTCCTCGGACAGCTCTTGCTTTGGAGATTTTCATTAAGGTCTTGAAATTAACATGTCCTAACTTCTGATGCCACTGTTCAGAAGCATCTGTGGTGATACTCAGACATCTATCAGGTTCTTGCAACAGGTAGCAGTTGTCACTAGATCTTTTTCCAGAAAGAATGCACACTTCATCACCATTAAACACAAGACATTCATTTTTGTTGAATCGAACCAGCAGGCCTTGATCGCACAGCTGACTTATACTAATGAGATTAGCCTTTAAATTTTCAACATGCATCACATCTTTCAATTTCAGAGTTTCTGTCATATTCAGATTACCTTTTCCAATAACTCTGCTTCTCTGTCCATCCCCGAAGGTGACATGACCTTTATTCCCAGCAATGTACTCAGATAGAAGACCCTTGTTCCATGTCATGTGCCGAGAGCACCCACTGTCAAAATACCACTGATTTTCCGCAAAGGTAGCCAAAGATGTGTATGCAACCATACTGAACAGTTCTGACTTCTTAATCTATTTCATGCTTGTCTGTTGTTGTGGATGAATAATATTTCTTCCTTCACTCACATGCTTCATACGCCTGAAACACCTCCAATCATTATGTCCTATTTGTTTGCAGTAACCGCATATAGGCTGCCTAAAAGTAGTACCTCTTCTGTTCTTTCCTCTTGACTTGGCCTCATCATGTGAACTCCTTTTAACATGTTCCTTAGCATTGAGACTACTCCTGGTCTTGGGTGTGTGAAGATGACTTCCTCTGTTGTAACCAACTCCAGTTCGATCTCCAGCTACTTTTCCCATGTTGAGGATGTCATCAAGTTTGGTTTTTCCAGAGTTCCATCTGTTAACAGTGCTTTCTGCCTTCTCAGCTCTCATTACGGCTCTCTTCATATTTCTCTCACAGTTTCGGAGACTTGCTTCAGTCTTCAGTAGTTTGACTTGATATGCATTCTTCTCGCTTCTCAACTTAGAGCATTCATCTTTCAGTTTCGTGTTGATTTCACAGATTTCCATCCATTTGTAGAACATAGTTTGATAGGCTGATTGGATTTCCTCATCATCAATATCTTCTTCACTCCCAACTTCTGATTCAACTTCACTGTCAGAACTAGCATCATTTGTTGCAACACTTCGTACAACATGTTCTCCCTTGTGCTTGGATGTGGCAGCACATGTTGCAACATTATGTTCAACATGACTGATGGACTTGCCTTCAGATTTGTCTTTCAGAATAGCTGTGAAAGCAACATAATTACTAGTTATGTCTTCATCTTCCTCACTACCTCCAGAGTCTTCATCGCTCCAAGTGCTTGCGAGGGATTTCCCTTTTAGCTTCTTAAGAGTGTTTGCACACTCTGCCTGTATATGTCCGAACCCTTCACATTCTCTACACTGTATTCCCTTTCCTTTGTTTTTAGACTCATACCTTTGTATAGGACGACCAGCATTCCTTTCACCTGCAGGAGGTCCTGACCGCACCTTTTTATTAGTAGCTTTGAAATTCTGACCTTTATTGCTGATCTTTCTCATCATCTTGCTAAAGTTTTTGGTGAGAAGAGCGATATCATCTTCGAGTTCTGTCTCATTATCAGATTTTGACGATTCACTGGCTTCAATCTTCAAGGCAACACCCTTCTCCTTTTTGTTTTGTTTGAGATTCATCTCATAGGTCTGTAGGGATCCCATGAGTTCGTCCAATCTCATGGTCGATGTGTTCCTCACCTCCTCTATAGCAGCAATCTTTGCTGAAAATTTATCTGGCAGGGACCTCAGAGTTTTTTCAACAAGCTTCTTTTGTGAATACTTCTTACCCAGTTGGAATGCCTGATTAGCAATGTCCCTCAATCTTCCATTGAACTCCGCAACCGTCTCGTTTTCATTCATCCTCAGATTTTCAAACTGGCTGGCGAGCATTTGCAATTTTGAGGCCTTAACAGTGCTGGTTCCTTCATGCACGTTTTGAAGAATGTCCCAAGCTTCTTTAACAAGCTCACAAGTCGATATAAGCTTGAACTGCTCTTCATCAACGGCAGTAAAGATGGCGTTAACCGCCTTAGAGTTTCCTAAGGCAGCACGTTCTTCATCAGAACTCCACACTCTCTCGGGTTTGAAGCATTCCTTGCCTTCTTTGTTGACTTCAACCGGAGGGTTCCATCCTTCAACAGTAGCAACCCAAGCCTTTTCATCCAAGGACTTGATAAAAGCTCGCATACGAGACTTCCAATAGGTGTAGTTCGATCCAGTGAGCAAAGGGGGACGAGTGACCGAAGCACCTTCTTTTGTGTTTATGATCAGCGTACTGACCTACAGGATCACACCCACTTTGAAAGAAAGTCAAAGTATTGTGGATGACCGTGCTCTGATACCAAATGAAATTCAGTACGCAGTAAAGAATATAACGAACAACGTAAAGACACACAACACGCAAGGACACACAAGAATTGGTATCGCAGTTCGGTGCGCACACCTACATCTGCGGGGCCACGCCCAGAAATAGAATATTTCACTAAAAAGATCGGAGAATACAAATTCTACAATTCACGCTTTAATAAGGAAGAACACTCTGATCCTTAAAACAAACCGTGATGGGATGATCGCAATCAACCCCGTGAAGTATTCTTGGCAAGCTCCCCTTGCCTGCAAGCTCCCCTTGCACCACCGACTTGATCAACTCCCTTGATCCTGCGTGCGCAGCCGTCGGCCTCCCTCCCGGAGAATCTCCTTGAACTTTTTCAATACAAGCGTCAACCCTAGCCGCCAAACGTTCCACGCCCTAAAAGGCCAACGCCCCGCAATCTTCGGTTCAATCTGCACGCCGGCAATCAAACCTAGATTCGATTCTATCCACAGCAACAACTGCACCGTCTTCAACAAGAAAGAGATCCCGAAAGATCCGTAAGTGGCAGTTGCAAGAGTATTGATTTGCCGAAAATCTCTCTTCAACCGATTCGCAATATAGTAACAAGAGATTATGCCCAATCAACTCTAAATCAGTTAATAACCACCATAAGGGCTAGAAGAGCAAGATAGAAAATAACAGAATACGCAAGCTCCAGTTGCGCATCCTATTGAGCACCAAATTTATGCAAGTAGACATATTTTGTTGAACATCCTGGTCCAACAACATGTTCAACAAAATGTCCAACATTCTCTTCTACATACGGCAGAGACATCAACCTATCCAACATTCTCCAGTGCCACATATGACAAGCCCGCATACAAGAATGACCACATGATAAATCCTAACAGTTTGAAAAATGAGTATGTCTTAGATTTAGGATCTCGAAGATAAGTTCTAAATTGGGTTTTTTGGTTTCTTTTTTCTTGTTTTTATAAACCTGACCAGACCAGATTATGTGCATGTATAATCAGGTTATGGCCCATAACCCAAATAATCCGATTGTGTAGCCTGGCACATAACCTTGCCTTTAAATGATATCTGAAGTGGTCCCGTATGGGATAGGCCGCTTAATCCTTGCTTTTTAACAATGGAACTATTCCTTTTAAATCACTATTTTGGAATTAATTTATCAAAGTAGCAGCTATGATCACCTAACGATCCTAATGCAAAGAAGAGAAGCAACAAATCATTACCCGAGAAACAACGCACACCGTATCTCGAAGCACATCCCCTTGCGAATTATTCCTTGACACTGGCACAGGTGTTGATCCGAAGCCCACATACTTCCCTCCTTGAGATGGTGGTAGCCCTTCGGGCCTCGATTCATTCTCTTGCATCTTTCTCACAAAGAAGCTCTCCTTATTTGCTGCTGAAGCCTCCAGCTGCGATCTCGTATAAATATCATCCGTTGATCTCGACCTAGACGACTGGCTCCCTCTTACTCCAACTCCATTAGCCGCCCTAAAATCTCCTGCCGACTGGTTTCTCCTCGTATCTGATGACGACGTGAAATCATCATCCCAATCATCCCATCCCCCGTTACTCTTTACAGAACTCACGCCACTCTGTCCTGTTGGCGGCTTCCTCGCATGGGCCCCGCCACCAATACTTTCATTAACGACCGGTGGGTCTCGCCAAGGCCGGCCTTCGGCCAGCGCCTGCATATCAAAATAAAATAAATAAATAAACTTTCGTGCTTTATACCAGATTTCACAATCTGAAGATTTCTACTACAAGCGG